>JACAXG010000015.1:9675259-9931547 GCA_018881555.1 Amblyornis subalaris | reverse complement strand
AAATWAWTWAAAAWWAAAAAAAAAAAAMCGTTGTCAGKAGGAGCATGCCGGGGAGAGCAGCTCGTTCCTGTGGCTGTGCAGGATTCCTGCCCCCGGGAATACTCGGTGGTGTCAGATGGGTCCGAGGGACCTGTGGAGGGAGGAGGAGGAGGAGGAGCCGGTGCGGGATGAGCAGCGAACACGCGGGATGAGCCGTGGGATTGTTCCTGCTTGGGACAGACGGGCACGGCGCCCCGGTTCTGAATGACCCTGCTGACAAACAAACTCTCTGTCTTCCCAGTCCTAAAAAAAGGGCGCGGGGGGCATCTGTCCCTGTCYGTCAGCCCTGCCATGAATCCCTCCCCAGCTCCTCCCAGCCGTGCCCCTGGGACAGTCCGGGCACATCTCGGTGTCCGCAGAAGGCTATTCCCACCCTAAAGGGTCTGTGCAGGGGGGGCTGCGCCCCGGGCTCTGCCTGTGCCCCCCCTTTCCCCACTGGGGACGTGGGGGTGGCTCAGCCTCCACGTTTAGGGCATCGGACCCCCTGCCCCAAGCCCCTGSACAGCCCCCGGGGGGAGCAGCCGCTTCTGTCCTTAACACCCTTTTATTTCTGCCCGGCCCCTCCTCATTCGCGCCCGCTGACAGCACAGGAGGCTGCCCGGGGAGAGGGGTCCTCCAGCTATTACCTGCTCCAGAGATAATTCCGCCTTATCTGCATCCTCTTAGGCTCCCTGAGAGAAACGGGTGACGGGAGGTTAAACATGAAAATGAGTTCTGTGGTTTTGGAGAGTTCAAGATACTTATCTCTCCCTAAGTGGCTCTCCTGACAAAATGGTTTCAAATGAGGAAAACGCATCTTCTCGGTATCGTTTTTCTTTCAAGTGTGAATCATTTCAGCATTACCCACTTGCTCGTGCTCGGCTGAAATCCAGCTGGAGCTTCTGGAAAACAGCAGGCAGGGAGAGACGTGCTGGTCCAAGGCATCAGAGACATCAGGGGAGTGGGGAGCAGAGGGTGTCTGCTGGAAGACCACCACCTTTGGATAAGTTTATGGCAGTGTCTGGAAGACATTTGGCTCCTGGGAGACTGACATTAGTGGGCTGCACCCCATCCTGCCCCATCCTGTGGGATGGGATGGACCAAGCTTGCTCAGCTCTGCCCGGGGTGGTTGTGTGAGGTCACAGCAAAAACCTCAAATTCCTTGGAGGAAGCAGCAGCTGCTCCCCTGCCCCATTCTCTTTCCCAGAGTCAAACAAGGCCATTAATGGGGGAACTCACGAGCTCCTGTTTTCCCTGCAGTCCTGCCAACAAACGCTGCCCTTATTTTAAACCAGGAACCTGGCACCTTCCCTAAGTGTTAATTAAAGTGGAACAAAGCTGCGGTCTGATTCCACCTCTCCAAATTTTGCTATTTTCTTTCCTTTCTTGCCAAGCTTTTCCATGCCCCCCGAGGCACAGCTGAGCACGCTGTCCTTTCCTCCCGGCCCCTTTTGTGGCGTGCTCCCCCTGGCAAACCCTCCCATCCCTTTGGCCTCATTCCAGTCCCATTCCAGGTGCCGTGGCCCTGGCTCTGCCTGGCACAGCAGCGTTACAGGTTGTTGTTTTTACTGTTGGAGTTAAACATGGAATCGTTAAGGAAAAGGCTTCCAAGGCTGAGGAAAGCCCTTTTCCCTCTCCTGTCTCTGCCTTTGCTCCCGTTGCAGTGTACAGAGGCTTCTGGACGGCGTTCATCCTGCTGGCCGTGGCCGCCGGGCTCGTGGGGGGGCTGCTGCTGGTCTGTGGGGTCCCCTTCGCCAGCCCCCGCTCCTACAAACTCGGGGGGGGATTCCTGCTGCTCTCAGGTGAGGGGACACGGCCGGGCAGGGGGGGCTTTGGAACGGGAGGCGGGTGGGATCGGATGGGAATGGCACTGCTGGGAGTAAATGATTTCCCTCTTCCCCCGCTGGGATTAAAGCCCTGTGAGCTCTGAGCAGCCTGGTCTGCGGAAGGTGTCCCTGCCCATGGCCYGTATGGTCTTTAAGGTCCCTTCCAACCCAAACTATTCTGTGATTCTATGACTCCGTGCTCAGCCAGGCTTTAGCAAGACAGTCCTTAGCCCTAGCAAGGCTGGGATTTTTGAAAACCACTATTTTATCACTACTCTTCTGTGCAGCCCTTTTATTTCAGTAAAGGCTGTAGGAGCGTGAAGCCTGGGCAGCACCAGCCCTGCTCAGTCTCCCGAAGTCAGGCTGTGCTTTGGGGCTGCTCCTGCCGCTGCTGCCAACGTCTGGCAGAGCTGGGAACCCACGGAGCGATGAAAGGCAATCCCCGAGATCCAAAATGGGAGGGCTGGCTTAAGGAGACCTGAACAGATGAAATGATGGCACAGCAGGAAAATGAATTAAAAATAGGCATTTACTCATTATTCCCACTGCTGTTACAAATGATCCCACTGAATTATCACTCGRGCTTTCTCCTTTTCTGTGTTTGAGAGGAATAACTGGCTTCACTAGGAGAAATACTTGATTTGTACTGGTGACTCAAACTCAGAAAAAAGCTCTTTTGTGACTCAAGCAGCCACAGGCTGGAGCTCAGCTGAGCTGTGCCAAGTGAAGAACTTTGTAATGAAATCAGGCCTTTCTCTGAAAAACCACTGCTTAATTACAGATCCTTCAGCAGCTCCTGCTCCCTCATATGTGGCATAAATCAAATGTGAGACACTCTTTGCTCTCGGTTTGGGCTTTGAGTGTGCCTGAAATTGGGAGGGGCTGAAAACATTAAKGAAAATGTTTAACGAGAAAGGTCCTGACATTGACCTGTGTCCCCAAGTGCCACATCTCCACAACTTGTAAATCCCTCCAGGGATGGTTGTTCTACCACTGCTCTGGGCAGCCTGAACTAGGGCTGGAAAACCCTTCCCATGGAGAAATTCCTCCTAGTGTCCAACCTGACCCTCCCCTGGCACAGCCTGAGGCTGTTTCCTCTCCTCCTGTCCCTGTTCCCTGGAAGCAGAGCCCGACCCGCCCTGGCTGCCCCCTCCTGTCAGGGAGTTGTGGAGAGCCAGAACATCCCCCCTGAGCCTCCTTTTCCCCAGACTGAGCCCCTTTCCCACCTCCTTCAGCCTCTCCTGGTGCTCCAGCTCCTTCCCCAGCTCCGTTCCCTTCCCTGGACATGCTCCAGCCCCTCCATGTCCTTCCTGTCCTGAGGGTCCCAGAGCTGCCCCCAGCAGCGGAGATGCCCCAGCAGTGCCAGCACAGGGGACGGGCCCTGCCCTGGTCCTGTGGCCACCCCATGGCTGGGACAGCCCAGGTGCCATCGGCCTCCTGCCCACCTGGGCACACCTGGGCTCGTGTCCACCCACTGTCACCAGCACCCCCAGGGCCTTTCTCACAAACAGAGTTCCAGCCACTCTGCCCCAAGCCTGTAGTTCTCCATGGGGTTGCTGTGCCCCCATAATGGATAATAATCCAAGGGCTGTACCAGGGCAGGAAGCTTTCTCTCCCCATCTGTAGCCCAGGCTCCCAGGAGGCAGCAGATGTCTGTGAGGAGTGTGTCCAGTCTGCACACTGGGCTGAAACATCACGGGAAAGGATGTCGAGTAATACTCAACTGTCTTCCTTTTTTCATTTTTTTTCCATTGTTTTTCCACTTTATTTGACTACTCCTTGATTAAAAGGCTGGGGCCTAGAATGTGACACTTTTTAGAAGAGCTGATTATGCATCACATAAACCTCTTGGCATTAGACAAAGATGCTGCAGTTAAAATTGAAGTTTGTATTAATGCAGCTTCAATCTGAGCAGCAATCATTGTTATTAACAGTCATTCGGGGGAACGAGTTCAGCTGGAAGACACTTCCTGCTATGTTTTCCATTCAAATGATAGCAGAAGGATTCAGTGTGTTCTCCAGCGAAGTTTCCTTCGTGTTTCAGCTGATCCTTTTATTTCAGGGGGGCCTTATCCTGATCTCAGACCTCTGGATCCTGCCTGGCCCTGGCTTCCTGCTGGATTGGGGTTGCATCCCTCCGTGGTTATTTTCTCGTTATCCCTTCTAAAAATATTTTGCATAATTGCACTAAGCAGTAGGAACAATGGATTTAACACAGCCTCAAGTCCCCAGCCATCCCTTTCCTTAGGATAGCGGGATGTGCGGGGATGATGCAGGAGGAAGCGCCTCTTGTCTTCTAATCATGGCCTGAGGGTCAGTGTTAATTAACCTCCCCTGCAGAAATGATCTCTCCTTAAGGAAGTGTGAAAAAGCTGGCAATCTGCTGAGTGGGAATGTGGTCTGGCAGTGGGATGGGGAGATGGAGCGCCGGGACTGTGGGATGTCCCAGCCTCTCAGGGAACCCTTCGTTCTGCCCATGAACTCCCTGCTTTTGGGAGAGGCCGTGGTTAATCACTGCAAAATGATGTCACCTTTTCCACCAAAGGGTTCTAAAGACATTATTGGTGCAAATGCATTCCGAAGCATTTGTGGATGCCCAGCCTGCCCTGGTTGTGAGGACCCAAGTCCCTCTGTCACTGGGAGAATCCAACACCAAAGGGTGAGGATTGTTATTGTTCAACTGAATTCCTTTGGATTTCCCTACTAGATGCCTTTTATTTACTGTACATTCCAGAGGGCAAATCTGACTGTTCCATCTCCCTAATCAATGGACTGCTCCATGGGAGGCGTTTCTGAGAGCTCTTCCAAAGGTCTGGAGCCATCTCCCTCCATTTCCTCTGCTGGGTGACTTGGGAAAGAGCCAGAGCCCATCTGACCTTTGCACATCCACAGCCCCAGCTGAGCAGTTTTCCCTGCCAGCCTGCTCCCGAAAACACCTGGAATACACGAGCCAAGAGCCAGTGTGCTGCTTTCCTCCCAGCATTTCCCATCTCGGAATGAGCTTCAGCGCTTCCAAGGGGTGGCAGATCCTCCTGGTGCCTGATTGTCCCCTTGTTTCAGTAGTCCGATGACAACACCATTAATTGGCACTACAGTGTCACCAAGAGGGCTGGGTGAGCTCTGTGCTGCAGCTTCTGGAAGCTCTTTGAGTTGCTGAGACAACTTTGCTCATGCTCCTTCATTTTTTCTACATTATGTTCCTTGGTTTTCTTTTCCTTTGGGCATTTTGGAGACCAAACTTAGCAGAGCAGCACTGGCACAGGTTGCCCAGGGAGGCTGTGGCTGCCCCATCCCTGGAAGTATTCCAGGCCAGGTTGGACAGGGCTTGGAGCAACCTGGGAGAGTGGAAGGTGGGACCAGCCTGTTCTTCAGCGTGACCCAACAGCAAGGAAAAAAAGGCAGATTTCCCAGTCCTGCGAGCTAAAGTGCTGAATYTTTTTGCTCAGATTCTGCTTCCCAAATGGAACAGCTCCACTTTGGCAGTCTCAGGCTCCCCACGGGCAGCCAAGGCTGGCAGTTATGGGAGGGCAGCTGAAGGTCACCCCTCCATTTCCTCGTCATTAACATCCTTACGAGGCAACGCGCGAGAGAGGGGAACGAGTCAAAGTTCATCATTCTCCTAATTAGCAGATTACACAGAAGTTCAGCAGCTTCCCCAGAATAAGAGTTAAAGATTGGGTTCACTCACCTGTCCCCACAATTAGCAGCTATAAAGGTGTCACGAGGAAATAAAGTGAGAGAAAGGAAAAGCTCCGCTTCAATTTACCCACGCGGGAGACGCGGCTCCACTGGGAGAGGGGGATGGAGCTCGTGGCTCCCGGATCTGCGGCGCACAAAGGACACAGATTTCACACCCTGCTGCAATTTTCTGGCAATTAGCCCCTCCCCAGAAGATGCCGTTGACCTCATCAGCCTGGAGATGGAGTTTCACAGTTAATTTTTTCCCGTACCGTCCTAATGAACGGAGGCAGAGAGGGAGACGAGGGAAGGGATCACTTGGGTGATTTTCCAGCAGTAGGAACCACAGGGATGCTGAGAGGAGTGTGGGGATGAGGTTTGATGARGTCTTCACACACCCAAACCCAGCACCTATCCTGTGTCTCGAGTGTGGGTGCCAATGCCAGTCTCATTTTTAGAGCAGAAAATGACATTTTTTGGTTTTCCATTTTGCTGCCCAAAGCAGGAAGGAATCTGTGTCTCTGCATCCAAAGCTGGCAGGAAAAAAAGATGATTTTCCACTGTGYCTGACACTTAAAGCCCCAGAAAGGAGGGAGTGAAATGAGACCTGTTCAAAAGATGAAAAATCCCAAATACAACAGCATTTTAAAACAAAAATGCCAAACACTTTGGAGGTGAAACATCCTGATTTTCTCATTGCGAAGAGTCTGYTGGTGGCTGTCAGTGTGACAAATTTTCGGCAGGTTCAGGAATACCTGTGATGGCTCCAGACAAGCATTTTTGGCTGAGCAGATTTTGGTGAGCTGCCCTCCTGCTCCCACCCTCCTTTGGCTGCCCCTGCCCTTCTGGTTTCTCTTCTCACCGAGGACRTGGTGCAAATCCCAGGGATTCTCCATCGCTCAGCTGTAATTATTCCAGGGAAGAAAGCTGCTTGCTTTACATTTTCTTGTCATTTGCCCAGAGTGTGAAAACATTCTTAATTTAGATGCCATGGCCGTGCCATCACCTCCAGTACCTGTTTAATAATAAATCCTTCCATACCGAGGCCTGGAGCTTCTCCTGAGGCCGGAGGAGGGACCAATTCCCATTCCTTGTCTCCTGGCGAGGTTGGGGATGGTGCCGCCCACTCATGGGACTTCCCACACCCTCCCCRGTAAGAACTGGAAGGTTTTGATCTGCTTACTTCAAAAAGACGAGACTTAGGCCATCTAAATTGTCCTGGGAGAAATCAAAGCAGAATTCCTGGTTATTTAAAGAAAAATAGGAGAATTCCAAAGTCCTTTTCCATGCCCACGTTCTCTGTCCCACCGGGGCTGCGTTTTCATTTGTGTCTCTTACGGTAGTATTATAAGTTAATGAAATAGAAATTGATCTTTAAAGGAGCACTTTTCAAGGTTCAGTTGCTATCTAATTAATTTAATTTTAAATTACATCGGTAATAAAGACTTAATTGCCTTCTTATCAATACATTGTATTTTGTAAAGGACATGCGACTCTTTAAATGCGCCGTCGTTTTCCTATAGTAGAATAATTGGTATTTTAAGCATACAACTATCATAGTAAGTGTAAAATATTTATTTGTGCACTTAATTTCAAGTGGTATCGAAACCTCAATGAACATGCAAATGTCCCAGCAGCTGCTGTTTAACTCCTTGCCTGCCTCTCCAGGAAAAACAAGGACTCCTCCACGTCAGGGAGAACGGCTGGAATATCAGYGTGGGGTGATGGAAAGAATATCCTTATGGCCACACCAGTTTTTGATGGATGAGATCCCATTTCTTTAGGGTATGGGAGGCAGTTTAGTGGATGTGACAGCTTAGGATGGGGAGCTGCAACTTCTGCCTGGCTCCTAGTGAGGACTTTGAAGCTTCTTACTTTCATGTGAGTCTAATTTTGGGCTCTGAGAAGTTTTTATAACCATTGTAAACAGAATCACAGTAAAACATGGATGTGTTTTCTCTGACTGAAGACTCAGTAACCTCCCATAGCAGATAAATCAACATCAGGCTTCACTCCTTTCCTTTCCTTAGCACGAGAGTTGGATTTGGGAGCGTGTAAGCTGCCAGGAAGAATAATTAAATACACCACAACTACCTTTGATTTAAAAATGGCAAGGGGAGAAATTAAATCCTGCAGAAGCCACAACACATCCACAGAACTGTGTGGTAACTTGTCAACTAAATTAATTTTGAGCTGTTGGCTTCTCCCATAAAAATAATATGAGCTGTGATGTATTTCTTTCATATATGTGTGTGTATATCTATATGTTATGCAGCAGCATTTAAAAATAGCAGCTTCTACCTGTGAAGTAGCAAGATCAGATATTCCTGAACTGCTTTCAGACCTGTCATCACACAGTTACTGCTTAGCTTTAATAGAGGTTGAATTTAAAATGCACTATATATATATTTATTTTCTTTTTTTAATGATACACAGTAAATAAGATTTGGGCCACTCTAGTTTTTGTCATCCCCTTCCAGCCTCATGGTATAAGCCGCTTATTATTCTTTTTATAATTCTGGTATTTAGTAGCCCATCTAAGATTAAAATCTCGTGGCTAAGTGCCTTTCCTACTTTATTATGTGTTCTTTCCTTGCAAAATAGGATCCTCTGCTCTCCTTGCCACATGTTTCAATACTTGGTTGCAAATCTGGATTTAAGGAAGGGGAACACAAGAGGTGAAGGGGAACTGGCCCTGTTTGGTGTTGGAGGGTGGTAAGTTCAGTGCCAGAATTTTGCCATCAGCAGGACTGATCCCAGCACCTTTGCATTTCTCGTGGAAATGGGATATACCACTGCTTGGAAGGATAGATACAATGGAGGAAAAAGTAATCTTGGTGTCTCCTTGCTCATCTTTGAGAAATTAGAAATGAAAATGGTGAAACAAGAGGGAATGCAGCCCTGCTCCGATGGTTTCCCCACGGCCATATCCAGGGTAGCAGAGCCTTTGGAAGTGCCAGTGGTCAAAGCACAAGGTGTCAGAGGGCAGGAACTGGTCACACCTTGGAGAGTGGCCTTGTCTTCCACAGGAACCTGCAGAGCAACGTCAGGAGCAACAATCCTGCCCCACAAAGCTTTGGTGCAGAGGATGGGTGAGAAGTGCTGTGACCTTTTCTCACCTTAATTCCCGTGTTTCCCGTGCAGACAATAACTCAGTTCTGTCTCTCTTCCCAGGAGGTTTGTTTCTCCTGCTCGTGTTTCTCTTTGTGATGTGGAAGGAGTTTGCAGCTGACTTTCAGAAGTACATCCTCCTGGAGAGGAGCGAGAGGTGCCTGGACGACGCCTCCGTGCGCGTCTTCTACGGATGGTCCTTCATGTTCGCCGCCGCCGGGGTGCCCCTGGCGCTGCTCTCCGGACTCCTCTTCTTCCTGGTKGGCAGAGACATTATGGATTCCCTGCAGTAAGGGAAACGTGGAGAAGGCTTTGAGAAAATTGGTGATGCTCCTTGTAAAGAAACACAGCTGAGTTTTGAGGACTTGATCGTTTTTGTAGCTGTAATTGTCGGGATAGGGTACACTCGCTCGTAGGGGGAGGCAGGGATGGAGAACTGAGCATCCGTGGAATCCCAGGATGGTTTGGGTTGGAAGGACCTTCAAGCCCATCCTGTTCCATGGGCAGGGACACCTCCCACTATCCCAGGTTGCTCCAAGCCCCATCCAACCTGGCCTTGGACACTTCCAGGGATGGGGCAGCCACAGCTTCTCTGGGCRGCCTGTGCCAGGGCCTCCCCAYCCTCACAGGGAAGAATTCCTTCCCAATATCCCATCTAACCCTGCCCTCTGGCAGTGGGAAGCCATTTGCCCTTGTCCTGGCACTCCAGRCCTTTGTCCATAGTCCTTCTCCAGCTCTCTTGGGGCTCTGAGGTTTCCCTGGATCCTTCCCTTCTCCAGGTGAACACTCCCACCTCTCCCAGCCTGGCTCCAGAGCGGAGGTGTCCGGCCACTGCCCATCCCAAACCAGCCCCAGCTCCAGCGTTTTTCCRTTTTGGAGAAATTTCAGCACGTTTGTGGGGTTTTGCATCAGTTTTCTTTGCAGCCCAAGGAACAGCAGCTCCCCCAGCTCTCTGTCAGCAGAGCCTGCATCCATATTCAGCAGAGCTGGAGTTTTACAGCATTCCCAGCATCCTGGCTTCTTGTAAAAGGTAATCGAATCTGGCTGCCACTGTGCAGGCAATAATGTCTATTTCTGAAAAGCAATTAAGGATGATTTTTTTTCCTTAGCTGGCTCTAATTGACGTCAAAGGACAACCATTTTAATGGGATGTCGGGAAACATGAGAAACTTTTTTTTTCCTTAAAAGCCCTGATTCTGAAGATACAAATGTACCTGGACCTAATCTAACTTTCGATAAGGAAATAAACCAATTTCTGTAGCATGAAACATAACACGAATTAATTAGCGCTTCTTTACAGCAATGCTTTACTCTGCATTTAATATTTTCCCTGGGTGCAGTTTTGTGGGGATGCTCAACCCAAAACCTGCAAGATGATCAGGGTTGAGGGAAAAGCAGGGGGACAATAGCACAATATCATGATATCAACTTGGGTTATGCCTGGGCCCCACCAGTTCTTCAAGTGGCAATTTCTCACTATCAAYTGGTTTTGAATAATTTTTGTCATTACTCTGAATTTAATATTTTCCCTGGACACAGTTTTGGGAAGTTCTCAACCCAAAACCAGAACGATGGTCAGAGCTGGGCGAAAGGGAGCGGGGACCACAGCACTGGAATTTATTTTGGCTTTGTTTTGGTCGACCCTCTCAGCCAGCTCAGCTGGGACCTTGCATTCTACGGACACTGCACAAGACAAATTATGTAACATTCAAATATATTTAAATTCTTGCAGCCACTCAGGTGATTTCTGACGTGGCAGTGACCCTACAAAGAGCAATCACATCCTGATTCTCCACCAAACCACCCAGGTAATTGGGGTGCAATAATCTCTCCTGAATACGCAGAGCTTGGTAAAGACACTCGAGAAGTGACAAAGATTTGATCTTRTCACGTTTTCCGGGCTGGAGCGTGGTGCTTTGAAGTAGTTGGTTGGGTCCTTGCTCGCTGAGCTCGTCTGCATAAATTTTAAATCAAACTTTTCCGAAAGYGCCGCTCCCGCGGATGTGTCGGAGTTTGCGCTCCGCTCGCATCTCCCGAGCTTTGTGTCACACTATTGACTCAGTGCACTTAATTAATCATGGAATGTAAATCTCTGCTAGGAGAGCGCTGCAGATTGTTGGCAGTGTAAAAATGTTTGTTAATGCTCTTCCTAAAATATTATTCAAGTCTGGCGTTTCTCCCCGTTCGGAGCAAGTTCTAATTATTCTTTTACAAGACTCATGGCGTTCGCAGAGTGAGAAATTGTAATTCCCACATGTAAAGATTAGTTCTTTCATATGAATAACAGGCTTGGGCTACAGTTCTTAAGCAATATCCACACTGTTTTCCCTTAATAGAAATTTTGTTTGAATAGAATTGGGATGTGCAGGTAAAAATTGTGGTTTTTTCCCAGGGAATGGATGTTTCATGACATTCACAAACACATGGAGATTTCAGTGGTTTATTTGCCCATTCTAAATTTTTTTTTTCCCTGATATCTCCTTGGGTTATGCCTGTTCCCCATCAGTTCTTCAAGGGATAATTTCTCACTATAAATTCCCTTTGAATAATTTTTGTCATTTAATTATCTATTCAATGTGGAGACGAACACTTCTGGTCACAAAGAATAAAAGTATATAATCCAGGAGCAGAAGAGGTCAAGATTTACAGTCACTTGCCTTTCACTGATCCCATAAAACAATCCAAGCATGCAGGAATGATGATCCCATAAGAGACACCAGGCCAGAAGAATGAGAATGCAGCAAGAAATCCATCAGAYTTATTGATATCTGTGAAGCTAAGGATCCCTGAAGTTGTGAATATAGAAGTGAGTTTTATATTATAGAATGAAATATTTATTAACTTTCTCCATCTGTTCTTTAAAAAATTTAGTTTAATGTCATCAAGGCATTTATGGAATACATTTAGCTTAATCATGCATTCATGCCTTAGGGAGTAAAGCATCCCTGGAGACTTGCTCTTTCTGGATCAGCTCTAGAACAAGCAATAGTTTAAAATTCCATCATTCTTTGGGAAAAAACCCACATGGCTTTGAATCATTCTTGAGCAGAGGGGGTTTTATTTTAAATATCTTTGGTATTGAGCACACTCCAAAAGTGGTCTGGTATTGAGCTTTTGGGTAACCTCATCAAATCCCTGCATCTCCCACAGGTTTGGAAAATCTCTCAGTATTAGATATATATCTAGTAGCCACAACAACAAAATAGAATGAGATTATAGAGTTGCATAACTAAAGCAATTAACTCCTCTATTAAAATTCAACTTTTGTCGCCAGCACAAGGCTTCACCCAATCATTTTGGTGGATTGAGGAGTCCAGCTCCTTTGCTCTCAAGTTTTTTCGTGGCAAGTGTAACTCAAGCAGGCAAAAATTTGCTGCGAGAATCATCACTTCTGGAGGAGAAATTTCAAAAAAGCAGCTCGCGGGCTCAGTGGTGGAGCTGGAAATTGCAGAAACCACGGTCGCTTTCATCTGTTGAATGTGAAGTTTGATGAAAGGATATTATAGAGTAGTGACAAGGACCTAATTCTGATCCAAGTTTTGTCATTATGAATCACGAGTAATTCCGAAGGCTGCAGCAGACCCTTATCACTGTTAAACATCTGTAAGTCAGATCAGAACCGGGACTAATAAATACATTCAAAGATGCATAATTAAAACAGTGATTTCACATCACTCTGATGAATTTTAGTCAAGGATTTCTTCAAGGATGCTTTTCTCACATTAGCATTTGATGTTAGTAAGCAATGAATAATTCCATTTTTTCTTTCCAACATCTGGGACACTTCCTGCTTTATTTGCTACTTGCTGAGCACTCTGCAGGAAATATTAATGAATCCTGGGTGTTGAAACGGGGGCCCTGTGGATCGTGCTCAGGAGGCAGCCTGACCTAGGAGAGGAGAGGTGTCTTGAGATTGAGAGCTTGATTTTGGTGAGAGATAGTGGGAGATTTGCCAAACCTGAGGGAGACATGGAGATTGGGGGAGGTTACCCAAAAGTCAGGTCCCCGTAGCAACTTCTTGCAGACCACGGAGCTCTTCCCTCACACCTGAGAGAGTACAATTAATAATAAAAGTTTTTCCCCTTGATCAGATCAGCTCTTTTCCCATTGATTATGAAAACCAACACCCAAGGGTGCCCCGAGGCTGGGAAGGTGCTGGTGCTTGGGTCCTCCTCACCCCAGGAGAGAGATCCCAGGAGAGCAGCACRCTCTGGGAGCGTCACTGCCCTGCCCAGCTGCTTTCTCACCCCCAGAGACCTGGAGGTTTTCCTCTTTCTTGGGAAATGATAAAATTCTGTGTTTGGAGAGCTCTGCTGGCCCTTCAGGGCAACCTGAGGAGGAAACCTGATCTGAGATCCAGGGGAGCTTCCAAAGGAGGAAAGAAATGTCCTTCTGTAGCAGTGTGAAGGGACTCTGGCAGTTCAGCACCTGAGCAGGGGGGTGAGAACACCCCCAGCCATGGAAAACAGGTTAACTGGAACTTCCCAAACTTCATTCCAGCTGGGTRTGGAACAGCCCCTCTGGGACTGCTTACAAACCTTGCTACTTTTTCTTTTTGTCCAGAAAAATCCATCTGATCTGGCCAGGTCATGTTTTGACCTGGGTGGCTCCTGTACCAAGATATTGAGCCTGCAGAACCAGGATCTCCACCTGAGCTGCTTCCCAAAAATCCCTGCATCACCCAGGCATTGCTGGAACCCCCTCATCCCCACAGTGCCCCCAAAAAACAACGGAAAAGGGAAGTGCTGAGGTGTTGCATCCCAATGGAAGATTCCCATGGCCCCGTCCTGCTGACTCAACACCTCCTGCAGTGCCCCTTGTCCCTTGTCCTGGGGAAGGGCTGAGGGGACAGGGCACAGATGTGGTGCAGCAAATGAAGGCACAAACCAAATTAAAATAAACAGGGAAGTGGGAGCTGGCTCCATGCTTGGAGCACGGGGCTGTGCATTAGGGCAGGATTAAGCCATATCAGGCAGAGTCCCTTTTACAAGAGTGCACAGCACCTCAATCCCAGAATCAATAAGCTGTACATGCTGCAGCACAAAGAGCTCTTATCTGCAATACCACTTTGAATTTAGTGAATTTATTTAATCCCTGATGCCTGCAGAGCATCAGTCCTGTCTTCTGGGTTAATTTATTTATTCCGGTGATGTATTTTTAGTCTTTCAAGTCCTTGACATTTGAGAAGCAGATTTTTTATTTCCCCCCTCGTTTCCTAAAAAACATCTGAATTGGAAAAAAATTATTTACAGAAAGGTATTTTTTTCCTAATTCATTCCCTACTTTTCCTTTTGGGAGCCAAGAGAAATGCTATATCAATACTAATAACCATAAACTGAATGGATTGGGAAAGGCTCCTTTTCTCCCTGCTTGGCAGAGCCTGTTTCTAAAYCAATGCTGGATGTTCACTGATCTTTCTTCTCATCTTTTTTTTTTCCCCTAAAAATATTCTCTCTTCATCTTAAAAAAAAAAAAAAAAATCACCTATTTTTGAAGTATATCCAAGATTTTGTGCTGCATTTAGTTTGAGAATTGTCAGGAGTGGTTATCAGGTAATGCTCTTATTTCCTGGAACTTGATATTTCCAGGCAGGATCAGATGAACCTTTGGCTCAACCCAAAAGAACCAGTGGGTCAAACAGTGGGACTGATGTTAAAAAGAAATACCAAATGACAAAATAAAATCTGGTAGGTACTAAACATTTGGTTGTGGAAGAGTAGATCGAAGCTTTATAAGCCTCAGGATCTGCAAACAAGGGAAAAGTCTCACCTGCCCTTGGCAGAGTCAATGATGGCTTCAGAAAAGCTGCAAAAATTCAAAATAAAGTAGCACGAAGGGCTATTGTGCTAAAAAAACTGGGTTTATTCTGTATTCCTTATCTATTTATTTTCCTTATCCATTACCCAATATTTCCTTGTGTTTACATTAAAAGAAGCAACAAATACTGAGCAGGAAGAGCCTCTCTAGAGCAGGGACTCTGCAAAAATATATTCCATGTCCTCAGAAATAACTTTGTAAATCACAGAACGTAATTGTTTTTCCATTTCAGATGTTGTAAGAATTTTTTTTGTATTTTCTTCTATTTAAAAACCAGGCCGTGGGAGATGTTCAGCAAACCATCAATGCTCAAACAACATTGGCTGAACTGGCTGATTTAAGATTTTAATGCTAATTAAACCTCKTTGGGTCCAAGCTGGAATAATTGCAGTGCACACTGGATAAATGTGGCTCCTTCTGAAACAGAGGCATCAATTTTAAATATTTCCCTGCCCAAAAAGGAAGGGAAACTTAACAATTCAGACAAATCAGCCTCAAAATTGGTCCTACTGGGTGTTGAGGTGGAGAATTTGCCTCACCCCCCTGAAATGCAGAGGTGCTGCCTCTCAAATCACAGGCAAGGTCATTACAGGAGTCAAATAATTGACTCCAAAATCCAATCATTAATCAAATTTATTGCMCTGCTCTTGCATCACATCCCCAAAATGAGCTCAGGGGGTTGTACCAGCTGCCCAGCTGAGATGGGCATCCTCAGCCCCTTTGCTCCTGGTGTTCCCAAGTTTTTTTAGTGGCATTTTTTCCTCTRAGTTTTAAACGGAAATCCTGGTGCTGGGAGAGGTGAGAGTGGGTGAGTCCTATAGGCACGAAAATAATGTTTTGGTGCCTCTGAAAGTCAGCAGATCGTTTCACTTGCATCTCCAGGATGATGCTGCTGGAGCCTGGAAGCATCTATTAGAAATAATCTCAAGGTGTTTTTTTCCTTCAATTTTCCCTGTTTTCCCACCTGCCTTGCAAAACCCCCGTTATCCCAAGCCAGACACGGGCACACACACACACACACACACACACACACACAGTTTGCACATGAAATATCTATAAAATGAGTGGTGTTCTCTGAGGAGAGACTCTTCCTGTGCCACAAACACTTCAAAGGCTTCAAAGCAGAGGTGCCTGCAGCGAGGGCTGGAGCTGAGAGCACAAGTGCCCGTTTCAGCTGACACCAGAGCTTTCAGCCTCTTAGGGCATAAAGCATTTTTCACTCAGTTTAAATTAATTTAATTGGAAAAAAAAAAAAATGGAAGGAGAAATAACTCGAGACATTTTTGAAGGTGGGTTGTTTTTTTTTTTTTGCGCRCGTGTGATTTTTTTTTTTTTTTTTTAAAGTGGAAAATGCCGTTTGGAGATTAAACCTGCCTTTAAGTGGATATTTTTAAATGAAAATATTCTCAGTGTTTAAGAAGTGACTGCAGAGACCTTCTCTGTGCAGCCATCTTAGAGGAGTGTTTTTTCTTTCTCTGGCTTTGCTCTTACTCAAAGGATGTTCCAGCTCCAGGGCGAGCAGCAGCTCCAGGCTTTCCTTCTGCTGCCCCTTCTCCGAGGTAATGCATTGGTTCTGCAGGCAAGAAAAGAGACGTTTTTAGTATTCCAGGAGCCAAAAGGCTGTCTGCTGGATGGAGGGATTYGCTGCACATCCCGGGCAGGAGATGAGGGCTGATGCAAATACTGGGAATGCGGCACCCTGTGCCCAGAGCCTCCTGCACTCCTGCCCAGGGAAAGGTGACATACAGGGAGGACATCCTGCTTTCATTCTTTTATATATTTTTTTTTTAAAATAAAAATGCTGAAAGAGTAGAAATACCTTGGTTTTGATAGTCATGGCATGGGAATCTTCTTAAATTTTKAAATTTATTTATTTAGCTGCTCGCTGGGAGGAAGCCCTTACACTATCAATACTTCAGCAAAGAACACACAAGGTCTGGGAGCTTTTTCTGGGGTTTGCTTGTGTTTTCAGGTCGTTGGATGCTCAGGAGAAGAATGTCAGTGGGGCTTGGATGCTTTGTAGTGGGACAATAAAGATCTCCTTAGGATACAGGAGGAGCTCAGATAGGGCAGAGGATTCCCTGGACTGGCCAAAAAGTAGCTCTTAGAAGATGGAGATGGTTTATACCATCTTATAAATTTAAAATAAATAAAAATTTAAAAATATTATCTATAGAAATAAAAAAATCCATTGACTTAAATAAAAATATAGGCATTAATATAATGAGAAGGATAATTAAAAGGTTGTGGGAATGAGTGTGTGAGCACCACAGGGTGCAAGTACCTCCCCATCCCAGTCCAGGGCTGCGTTCCACGGTATCCATCGCAGGGAAAGGCAGACCCTCGGCCCGGTTTCCCTGCTTTTCTCCACCTGCCCAGCAGGCAGGCTGTCTGTGATTCCCTGTGCCCTCCTTTCCTGGGTTAGGGACAATCGCCGGAGCGTCGCGGCCACATCGATCGAATCGATCGGGAGCGCCGGGCCCTGCCCAGAGCCTCAGCCCCACTCCCGGGCACTGCTAATCAGAGCAAAAGATAACAGCAGAAGGAATGAAAAGGTTTCTTCCCTAGGAGTCCAAAGCGCCTTTGGAAAAGAGGGAATTGTGACAATGTGTGTTCTCTCTGGGTCTGGCAGCGAGTGCCCAGCGCAGCCTCCGAAGGTGCCTCGGGATCAGCTCGGCTGCAAGGAGGCTGCTGGAGTTCCAGTAGGAGCAGCCAGGCTGCCACGGGTTTGGGATTTTATCCACCAAATTTTATTATTTCTATCCAGCTCTACTGTGGAAAATCACAGCTGGGTCTCCAGCCAAGGCAGCGACTGAAATTAGCAGCAAAGACATAAAACCTCCTGGTTTAGTGGATTTTGTTCTTTACTTTAACAAAACTTGAGTGTTTCCCAGTGTGTGATGATGACATTATCCATTACAAATGGATATCCAGGATAAATGGACCCATAAAATTCGGGGAAAGCAGGGCTGCTGCAGCAAGCCTTGATAACACCCCAAATAATTCACCCTCCTCCTGCAGCAGCTCCCCAGCCCAGAGCCAGTGACATCCCCAAAGGGTCCCTGTTTCCACCCCATTAATAAGCGAGGCACAGATGGGTTTGGTCTTCTAAAATCGAATCAGAATAAAGAATCTCCTTTTGCTCCCTCCTTGCTGACGYGTCCTTGTATTCCGAGTTTGTGCCAGAAATAAATCATTATCTTGGAGCTGCCTGGTGCTGGTTTATCTTGGCTTGAGCCCGGAGGGTCCATACAGCCTCAGCTCGACCTTCTGCCATCACTGTTTTGGGGTGAGGAAATACACAAGGAATTTTCATGGAATCATTTAGATTGGGAAAACCCTCTAAGATCCTCAAGACCAACCATCCCCCAGCACTGCCAAGGCCACCGCTGCCCCATGTCCCCAAGAGCCACATCCTCATGGATTTTAAATCCCTCCATTGATGGGGACTCCAGCACTTCCCCAGGCAGTTCCAATGCCTGTCCCTATGTCCTTTAGCCACAACCAAAGCAGGGCTGGGGATGGCCAAGGGCCATTTGGCCATCACCTCTTCATGGGCATGGAAGGGATGGGGAGCTGCCCTTGGGATGGGGATTTTGGGAACAGCCTGAGCAGAAAGAGATCTCGTGCCTTTCTTTGCCTGAATGTGCTTCTGCCCTAAATGAAATGCAGAAGTAAAACTCAGGGCAAAAGCTGAATCACTCTCACTTAATTTAGCGGTGAAATCACAGGCGAGGCACTACAGTACCTGCTGAAGGGTGCAGTGATTTCTAATTATGGATTATGCAGCTAATCAGTACCAATCAACATTTTATGATCTTGACTTAATATTTAATATAATGTTAATTATAATTGCTTTTGCCACAAACTGTGTCAGATCCTAGGCGTGATTTCCCCTCCCGGCGTTCCTGGCGGCGCTGGGTGGGCTCTGGGCTGGGGGCTGAGCATCCCTCCCCAAAATCCCACCCAGCAGCACAGACCCACCTCCCTGCTCGCCCCCCTGCTCCCTCTGCCTTGAGTTGTGATGCTAATTAAGTGCTGGTGAGTCTCAGCGTTATTAGAATGGAGTTTTTATCTCACACAAGTACCTTCCAGCTACAAACAGGGGAAGTTCATTTAATTAAAAATAATTTTAGTGTAAGTTAATGTGAACACAGTTCAATTACTCTGAAATATGTTTAATTTTTTTTTTTCCTTTTTCTTCTTTCAAAGTCTAACGGGAGGCTGCAGAAAAAAAMCCCCAGAAYTTAAACTAACAACAGATAATCCAGATGTGCAYTCAGGACCTTTCTGTGTGCTTAGACGGGGACATGGTGGCCAAAATGTCACCTCAAGCAGGAGCAGAAATGTGTGACAATGGCAAAGTCACATTCACGGCACTGTTCCTGTGATTGTTTATTGAGCATCCTCAGGGTTTCTGCCCTCAAGTGCCTTTGTGCCTTTTCAAAGTCCTTTTGCCAGCTCTCACCCTGTGTCTGTGCAYGACAACTCCAAAGTCCTCGGCTCTGCTGTGCACAGACCACCTGGGACCATCTTCACAGGCCTGGTGGGTTTTGATCTAATTTAAACTTTATTTAAAAAAAAGAAACCAAGATCTTAAAAAAGTAAAACCAAAGCAAATCCAGGAAGTTTAAGGACATAATTACCACTCAGTTGGGCAATTTTTTAATATCCTAAATGCTCTGTGTGGATACCAGCAGGATGCTGCTGGCCCAGACCCCTAATTTAACTCACCTGCATATTCCCAAAATCCATTTCCCGCTGGGCTTGAGCTCTGGTTCCCCACCTCATCTCGTCCTGGTGTCTCCCCTGGCGATGAGCTGGGGTTTCCTCTTGCAATTAATAATTTATCAACTTSTGCTTAGACTCAGGCATGTTAACGGGGATGGGGACAAAAAGGGACATGAGCACAGGAGGGATTTTGGGGCTGCAGCCCCCAAAAATCAGCTGCTGGGACATTCCCTTCAAAGCCCCTGAACCTGCACCTCCTGGTGGGGCTCAGCACTGACCAAGTAAAGAAGCTCTTGAAAGATTTTTTCAATACTTTATGGCATAAAAGACCCTGAAAGAAAAATCTATCTTTAAAAAATCATAAAATAAAATAAAGAAAACAAGYAACCCCAGGCTGGTTCCTGCAGGGACAGACCCTGCTGGGGCACCAGCCTGCAGCACCCTGGCTCTGCTGGGTCAAATCCTTCCCYTGCATCCATCCCAAAGCCTTTCGCATAGGTTTGACCTCTCCGATTTGGGAAAACAAAGCTCGGGATAGGAGAGAAGATCCTCACAGTTAATAACAAAGCCCATTGACTTTCAAATGCAATCTTGTTGGGTTTTTTTCTAAATAAATCTGTTGTGCTGCATCTCGTTTCCTTTCTCTCAGCACCCATTAGCTGAAGGGAATATTGCCATGCAGGAAATGAATTCCACCCCCACAAACACACGGAAACTCCTCCCATCAGGGTAACTCAAAATGTGATTATCCCACCATAGCACCTCTGGTGCCACTACAGCAGGTGAAGTCCTTCCATCCATGAAAGGTCCCATAACCTCTCGTTACATGTGTAGTTACATGGGAAGTCCTACTCTCAGGAAAGGTTAATTAAAACCTGTAATTCCTGTGTGAGCTGAATGAGGGGGAGGTCAGGCAGGAATTTCTCCCATGCACAGCCCCTTCCTCTTTGCTTAAATAAGAATTAACTTCCCAGAAGGACTCAGAAGGCCACCCCAACCTCTCCTTTGGAGAAGAGACRTTTATCAAACCCCAATCCTTCTGCCTGTGCAGCAGAGACTTGAAATATCCATGTAAAATCTGTTCAAGGCCTGGAGCCCCCCTTGGTGACCTGCTGGGACAGCCCATGGGGGTGGCAAGTTTGCACTGCCATTGGCAATAATTCCTGGGGCTGAGGGGACGATTGGGGGAGAGAGGATCTTTCCTCCCTTAAGGAGGGCAAGAGGACCCAAATTTGACCATCTCTGCTCATTGAGGGGGGTTGGAATAAATGACCTTTAAAAGGTCCCTGCCAACCCAAACTATTCCATGATTCTGCATTCCCAGAACGAATTTTTAAAGGCAGAGGGAGTGGTTGTCCCACCACCCACCTTTCCAACCTCAGGAAGAGAATTCCTGGGCAGGGAGAGCTGGAGGAAGGGGCTTTATCTGAGCATCTCTAAGGGGTTCGTCTGTTTGCTGGAATTAGGCAATTAGCAGGGAGGGCTAACGAACCTCAGGCACCAACAGCTCGGTGTCCCCTCTAACACCTCCTCCCGCAATAGCTGCTGGGAGGAAGGTGGGCTCCGAGACCACCAACGTGTGGGAGCTGTTTCAGTGGGAAGAATCCCACTTTTGGATTTATTTCTGCAGCCTGAGGAAGGAAGGGGAAGGTTCTGACAAACAAGAGGCTCCACACAGGGAGATATCTCCACACGCAGACCCCCGTGCGCGCATTTAATGGAAAACAGAGGCGTTGGAGGAGACCACCAAGCTCCAAGCTCGGTTTTTCCATCTTCCCTGCGTGCTGGTGGTGAGGGAATGTGCAGTGCCTGTGATAAAGGCGGCGGTGGGGTAGAACCATCAGTGCTACCTAAAAGCAAATGAAACTGGCATAAATAATTGTGCTGTAGAAAGCCTTTCTGTTGCACCTTGCCTATCACTGACAATTTACATATCTTAGGAAAACCTTTGTCAGCTTCTGTCATTTCTGCACTATTATGTGCCTTTCTGGATAATTACCAGTTAATGTGAAAAAGCAGATGGAAAAAACCTTGAAATTTCTGATAGAGAATCCTCAAACCTCTCCCCTTATCTGTGCACAGCAGCTTCCTGATTTCAAAAGAAGTTTGAAAACCTTTGTTAAAAATGTCCCTGATTCCCAGTTTGAATGAACCAAATGACATTCAGCTAAAATTATTCAGCTTTTTCCACAATTAAATTCCATTATCGTGAACTGCCAAAGTAAAATGGAAGGTCTCTTAACTAATGTGTCGGTTGTTTGCTTGTATTTTTCGTGGTGTGTATTGTATAAAGCTGTGTGAAGTAGAAGGAGGATAAACAATAACTGTAATTTTGCATCAATGAGTGGGGCATTTTTAGACCCTTCATTATGGGAATGCACCGGGGTTGGTGGGTTTTCTCTCTTCTTTTTTTGCCTCCCCTTCTTTTCTTTTTTTTTCTTTCCTGTTATTTTATTTATTCCTTTTCCTGCAAAACCCCACTGAGACTGATTGGATATTTCACCAAACTTAAGGAGCAGTGTCAGGTTGGTTTTTTAGCACCAGGAATGATTTCTTTATGCGGCCCCTGCGTACCATGGGAGCTCAGCACTGAGCAAGCACACGCTTCTCCTGTCCCTCTAATGAAGAGGCAGCRTAGCAGCACACAGGGGAAATAATTTCATTTAAAAAAATACCATTTCCACAAGCAGGGGAATTGTCCTCTTGTTGTCTCAGTTGGTTTTCCACTTGTTCTTCTGCAAGACTTAAAATTAAGCTGCCCATGAGAAAGGCAGCACAGTTAATCACAGAWTCCTGGAGTGGTTTGGGGTGGGAGGGACTGAAATATCATCCAGTTCCACCCCCCTGCCGTGGACAGGGGCACCTTCCCCTTGACCAGGTTGCTCCAAGCCTGGTTTGTTCATGTGCAGGATGGAGTAAAACAAAAATAACCCCMAAAACCAATGGTGGAGCTGAACCTGCTGTGCTGCCCAGCCCTGAACTCCACAGGGAACTTATTTCACTGAACTTCCAGTGGGAAAAAAAAAAAAAAGAGAAACTTTCTGAACACCAAAGACAGRGATTTAGGGTGGAATTTTCTGTGCAAAATGAATTTACCGGGCTGGTGGGCTCAGGTTGGATTTTCCTCTGAAGAAAAGAAAAACACCTAAATAGCCTCATGTAAACCCCATTTCCCTTCAGCTGCTTAAACAAAACCAACAAAAGCTCACTCCATACTGGGTGATCTGGGCCAAAACTGTTCCCAGAGCAGAGAGATACCAGTGGATACCTCATGGTTCCTCGCGGGAGTCCGAGGTTTGCTCAGCTGAACCTGTGAGTGTGTGTGTGACAAACAAATCATTCCTTTAGATAAAATGAAAGCAGGGTGGTGCTGGTGAGGATCCCTGTGAGGGGAGCTGAGGGATCTCGGTGTCAGGAGGTTGTATCAGAGCCCCACGCGCCGAGCCCGTTCCGCTCCGTGGTTGCCCTGCTGGTTTTGTTGTTGGTGCTTCTCCTCCTCGCTGGCATTTCACATCCACGTCCCCAGAGAATGACATTTCAGAGCCTGATTAAAATCATTGTCTTTCATGGCAGAGAAAGTTTGTTCTTCAAAGTAAAGAAGATAAAAAAACCTAAATGCTGTTGCAAACGGTGCTGAAAACCAGATGAATAAAAACAACCAAAAAAGGGTTTAATTCCATTATTTTCAATTAGCTCTTTAATTTGATTTAAGTCATTTGCACTTGTTGCTTGTTTTACATCTCTTATTGTCCAGCATTTTATTTCACACATCTAACAGTATTAAATCAAACTGTTTTCTAGTCTTTGCCTTCTTTTGAAGCCTCTTGAAAGTCTAAGGCAGAATTAAAGAAAACAGATATTAAAAACGAACTTTCATCTCTCTGCAGGTTATTTGTAATCAGACCTTTCTCATCAAGGGCTCGTTTCATATGTGTTTGGGATCTGGGAATTATTAAAACTGCCAATCTATCTTGTTAAAAATATTGCCCAGGCYTCAGTGTTTTGAAACTTCAGCATCATGTTTGAATCCATCAGAGGCAGTGGAGACTCAGTGCTCCTGGTTGTAAATGCTTACACAGAGTAATGATTTAGTAAGTCCACACAGCATCCTACTTCACGTTGCAAACTCCTGTTTATTCACACTTGGTTCTGAATGGCTGGTGGCTTTAATAGTAAATTATAAAATCATTTTTCTTTTGTAATAAAATGATAAATTTATTATTAAAGGGGCACAGTGTTGCTTCCCCATTAATTTGCAAATGAACAAATCTCGATGTGCATTTTTGAGCAGCCAATCCCAGTCCCACAGCTGACTTACTTTCTCATTTCAACTGGAAGGTAACCAGCAAGCTCTGCCCAGGAAGAGCTTGGTAAATATCCAGGTCAGCATCTCAGCAGCTTCTTAAAAAAAAGAAGACAATTAGGTCTGCTGCCAGTTGCCACTTAGACCTTTTATTTTCTTTAGCTCCTCTTTTGCCATGATTTTTTGCCATCTCTCCCCGTGTATCCTACTGACTTTTCTTCTATTATCTCATGCCTCAGTGAAAATACACATTTTGTAGGTTGAAGAAAGGAAGTTCCTTCTAAAGAAGTGAATGTAGGAGAGTTAAGCCAAGCTGAAAATTTCCTGAAAGAAAGTTCATAAAATTCAATTATAAAGGTCCCTTTTCCAGAAACCCCTTCTTACCTTTTCTCTCCGCTCTGTTACACCCAGAGGAAGCYTCAGCAGCCAAATGAGGTCTCGTGTTGGTTGTCCTACACCACATTCCAGGGCATTTCCTCTGCTAATGGGATTGATTTTGAAAGCATCAAAGAACGCGGATGGAGAGCACTGACGGAAGAGGTGCACCTGCAGGAGCCAGTCTACCTTCTAAACCATCAGATTTTACCCAAATCCCCAAAAAGTATTTAAACACTTCAAGTTTTCACCAGGATGACACATCCATACKGGAAGGCAGAGTGAGGAAAACTGGTTACGAAGTGCCCCTGGCGAATKGCTGCGTGGAAAATTTCATTTCGTCTTCCTTGGCAAATCAACATTGGGATTCACGTCTTGAGAATAAGAAAGTTTCCAGTGTGGGGTTAAAATTTTCCAGGTTTAAAAGATGCAGCGTTGAGTCAATTCTCTGTCACGAGAGGGAGGCCCGCGGTGACACCATCGCGCTGCCCCGCGCGAAGGCGGGTGGGGCTGGAGAGGGTCAGGCACAAAGTCTCCCTTTGATGGAAACATCCAACACTTGGAGGTTAAGCTCCCTGGGAGCAGGCAGAGGAGGTGATTCCTCCTCGTGTGTGTCTCTCAGGAGGAGGTGTCCCACGCCGTGGGTGGACATCCCCGAACAAAGGAGAAACCTTTCAAAGCAAAGCCATCTTTATCTCAAAGGCAGCATTCCCTCTTTCATCTCCCGATGGATCAGGCTGGCTTTGTGCTCCTCAAGGCCTCTTTAAATAGCACCTCTCTCCAGATAGGAAAAGCCTGAATAGATGTGAGGCTTGGGTGTTTTAAGAAACACTTTCRCTTGCAAGAGCAAAATTGGGTGTTTGACATGGTGGGAAGAAACCCTCACACGGTCACCTCCAGACCTTGTAATTCTCCCAGATCTCTCACCTGAATTTTTGTAGGTGTTTTTTCCATGATGGGAGGAGCTGTTTGCACCCATCACAGGATGGGGAGGCTCTGTGTGCTCTCACACTGRGTTTGCCAAAGTTCATTCCACCACGAGCAACGCGTTGGCGTCACCTTCTCCCGAGACATCCCCAGTCCTTCTGCTTCATTACTGCTCCATCCATAAAAGGGCCCCGATGAAAAGTGTGGCCTGTTGTTTGATGAACCAGGAATCCATACATCCTGTAATTTTCCTTCCTTCATCCTCRTTCCCTGTGTTTCTCTGTCATATTCAGTAAAGTCTCTTTTATTGAACATCTGTTTGGTGCATGGCAAGCTTATCCAAACTCGGCAGGAAAGCACCTTTACTCCAAAATAAATTAAAACAATGTATGTGCCTCTGGCCAATAGATCATTGGATGGGAGTCATGAATGTACATTTGTGGATATTTGATGGGAAGTTTATCATTTAAACGATGAAAATACAGTACTTCAACATATGGATCATTCCGAGCTACTCTCTTTCCTTTCCAGTTGAAGAATCATTGTGCATTTAGAGGAATTAGACAAAATTAAGAATTTTAACTGGTCTGCTTGTAAAAGCTATTACCAAAGAGTGGAAATGCAAAAGCAAATGCGGGGATGGAGTCTGACTTTGAGATATACGTGGATTAAACTGGTTTAGTTTTAGGTGGTGCAAACAAAGAGCAAAACAGAGTAAATCAGTAAAGAGGGAATTAAAAAGTGAATTAAATACTTAAAATAGAAATTAAAGTACACAGAACACCTCTGCAAGGATATTAGTGACCAAATAAAGTTGAGAACTCAACATTTTGTGCCTTCTCTGCTGTCTTATCCTGATTATCAAGATGGGTCCAAGATGGTGGCCTACAGTACACCTTTGTTGTAGCTCTGAAATGATTTTTTTCCCCTTTTCGTACAACATCTATGATAATTTCCATAATGAGAGATGTTTTCTGCTCTGGAGAGTGGTGCTAGCAGGGGAGTCCTTCCCCTGCTCTCAAAAGCATCTCCTAATTCCTGAGGCAATTGAGCAGCAGAAAACTCTTAGCACAATTATCAGGAAATAAACTCAAGAATGTCGAACTCTGAAAAGTGCCTCGGAGTAATCAAGGGATTCAAGATGCTGCTGCTGTTTGATTTCCAGTTATTAAGACACCTTTTGGTATTTGACAGAGTGAAAAAGATCTGCCACTCCACGTGTGACCAGTTCATGCCCCTGTCAGCATCGTGGTGTTGACACACCAAACATACCCTACAATACCAATTTTAAAGCAGACATAACTAAAATTCCCCTGAGACTGAAATATATTTTCTGGCTTGAATTTTCTGCTGTGCACACTGTACAGACATCGAATCCAGACTGATTAAAACCGTTCAATAAAACACATTCTCTCCTCAGAATTAGTTGGCCAAAATTTCTCACTAAAAAAACTTGTAACAGGAGATGTCTGAACTACGTTTTGTAGCTGCTTTTAAACCAGAAATGATTACCTTGTGTTCAATTAGTGAAGTCAGTCCACTCAAGAAGCAAGACCAYGTGTAGTAAGTATAAATATATAATTCTATATATATAAGATCAACTCCTGCCGTGGAAAGAGAGGTGACGGTACAACGGGTCCAAAAATCACTCAGGAATGGAGCTGCTAATGACAAAAACCAGGATCAGAAACAGGAGTGGAAAACAGATGATATTGCATTTCTCTCCTTAATGTGCAAGAATTTCTAAAAGATAAGTAAGATTTTTGCTCTTTTTATACCACKACTTCAGCCCAGTTTCCCCTCTCCCTGGGTTTCCCAGCCCAGCAGGATGGAATGCCCACGGCTGTGGGAAGATGAGCTGGGAGGGCCCAGCACTTCCCACTCCCAGTGGAAGTTTCAATGACTCCCATTGTTTGGGTTTTTTTTGCAGAAAAAGAAGAGTTTTTACTGCCAAAGCAGCACAGTCTCAGGCCACGTTTCATCAATACTTCTCTGCAAATTTGCGTTTGGCCCTGGCACCGTGTAAAGCTGCCTCTCTGGCACGGCTTTTCCATCAGATTTGCTGTCAGAGCCATGGAAAAGCTGCTACCAGTCTTTTAAAGATAGTCTGTAATCGCTTGCCAGAGCAATCTCACCTCCGAGGGGCAGGCACTTAACAATCTATTATGTCCTAATTAAGTTTGGCCATGTTTACACTGCTCGATGATGATGCATAAAGATTAATTTACCTTTCCAGCCCTGCTGCCAGAATGAACTGCCACAGTACCCCATTAAAAATGGAAATAGCAGTAAAGTCTCCAATTATTTTATATCACCTTAAGTCTACCAGAATTCATCATTTGATGTGCTGTTACTTTAATTTATTGGTTTATCACCTATTGARGTAGTAGCAGTTATCACAAGTCATTCCATATATGTTTTAAATATGGAGATAGCATCTCCTATTGAGCAACAAGCCACAATAACACCTTATTTACAGTTTGTCAACCTAAGGAGGCCAAAAAAAGCCCTTTAATTGCTTTTGACTAAAAAAARCTTGCAGAGCAATGACTAAAATTGGGTTCCTCTCACTGTCATCAGAGTTCAGAATTAAACAAGCCTGAGCTCTTCAGTGTGACCCTGATGAAATTAAGAGCAATCAGGATGAAGGCAGAGCCACGATTATACAGGTTGAGCTCTACGCTTTGATTTTCTGGAAATATTGATTAGGGATCTGAATATGAATTAAAGATCTTGGCTCTGTTTCAGCAGAAGATTGAAATTTGCAACGAGATCTTGAGCACATTCATTTTCTCCTCCTCAGTTCGAGAGGGTTTGGAGTTTGCAAGTCGTGCAGGGGTCTCTTGTTCACCCTGCTGCCGTTGGCTCCCGACGGAAGCAGCACCATTCCAAAGGAGTCCTTCGGCCTGGAGCACAAAAAATTCACCTTGCTGCACGGACAGTGCTGGGAAGATGTCATTTGTGTTGGAGTTTTCTGAATAGTGAAAGAAATTTTTCATGGCAGAGTCTGCCCCTTCCTCCCGTGTGGTCTGGAGCTATTTCCRTTTCTGGTCTGGGACTTCTCATCGAGGTCTAGCAGGGCTTAGCTGGAAAGCCCTGGAAGCCAGGGAAGGATGGAGGCTGAGGACCTTTCTCACCATCCCAACAGCAGGAGGATTTGCCCATTTATATCCAGTTGCTTAAAGTTGCCTGAGGCACCTTCAAAATTCCTTGGGATAAAGAGGCGCTGCCAAATCCAGTACCACGGTCCTGCCACCCAAGTGATAGTGATGAACATTCCCAGGAGTCATGGTCACCCCAGCCGTGCCAAACCTTCAAAGGGATTAAATCAACGATAAAAATCCCTAGGAAAAAAGTGCATAATTAGTTCATAAATTTTGTTTCTTGCTGGTCATTCCCTTCCACTCTCATCCCCCATGTGACAGCAYTTGTGCTTCCTCCCCTGTGACTTCCTTTACATCCTCCATGGGTTGCTTCACTTATTTTTAGTGAGTTGCTCCCTTTAGCTCCTCATTTTGTAGCCCAGAGATGCCAGCAGGAGATTTCAGAGCGGGTCAGGTTATTCAACAAGCAAACACCCAAACAAACAGCCCGTGTTTCCACACATCCTTGGTGGTTTATGGGGTCATGAGCAGCAGGACAGGGCCAATAAACCTTTCGGCCATTTGTCTCAGGTTTTATGAGCCGATGCTTGGTCGGCTCAGCTGCACCTTCCCGGGGCCAGTGGCTCTGCAGAGCCACAGGGATCATTTATCCCAGCATGAGCAGCACCTCACCACAACTTGGAAAACACAGAGGACACCTCTTTTTACCCAATCCTTGCTTTTTTCCCCAATAAGGCAAAGGCTTGGCTGCCCATTGAGTGCAAGAAGGCACCCAGAGCTTTGGGGCCACGGGATGGGAACCTGCCTGATCCCACAGCTCCCRCAGCATCCCTGGATAACTATTGGTGGGGTCATCCCAGCACTTCTCTGTTTGCACCCTCCTCCAAGGGGTGGGCACGTGGTGGCACATCCCTGCACAGTGATTATAACTGGGACCTGTCATTAAATAACGAGCGGGGCAATGGAGGAAATATAAGATACCATCCATGCTATGCACAGAGGGCAATAAATCCAAGGCGAAATAGTAAATCTCCAAGGAGTTACAGAAATCCAGATAGATACCCTGCTGGAGGTGCATTTATTGTGGAGCACTACAAGGTTTTTCTCTTATCTCTAATTTTATAGATCTGTGCAGCTGCAGCAGTCCTTGGATAGGGCACATATTTGAAAATACTATAAATTTCACCTCCTGTTTATTTCAGATTCATTGGCACTCTCTGTCTTTACTATCTCCTGGTATTTTATGCCTCAGTACTTGGAGAAAAAATGCTTTGTTTGCACTAGATGTAATATGAAAACTCTCTCTGACATTTAAACTTTAGTATCAGTTTGCCTACAGTGTTAATATCACTGAAACTGCTTATATGGATTAAATTGCCTACAGTATATAATGCCAAAATATGAACACAGCACATTTACTGATTCAAGCCCTTGAAAGAATTATTACCATTAAAATATTTAAGGTCACCTTTACAAATGCAATAAATCAGGAGGATGTCAAACAGAGAGCRTTTAAAGCTCCCGGTCTGGAGTAGCCCAGTGGGAAAGTGATGGTTGATTCATTGTCATGTGTGGGGGTTTGGGATTTGTCACATCCTTTTGGGAGACAGCCTGGGGGCTCACTCCCCTCTGGGTGTGGAGGACCAAGGGGGTCACAGCCGCTCTGCAAGGAGGTTTTCACCCAAATTCTGCCACTGTTGCTCCAACTCCCAGCCTGGCTCCGCCAGCTCCGAAGGTCTCGCAGGAGGAAAGAGCAGCAAAACCTCATTTGTGTCATTAAAGTCAGCCACAGCAGCTCGTGTGCCCTCGGGAAGCAGAACTGATGAGTAAGAAGATGCCATTTTCATGCAGTCACTTTCCTGCACAGAACAGCCTATTCATGCTACGGGTCCGGTTCTGCAAAAACCCTTATTGAGGTCAACACAATTTACTGATAATTGAAGTCAGAGGAAAGTTTTGCTTCAGTGGGAACTGGCAAATCAAGCCTATCAGACAATTATTTTTTAAAAAAATCATCCTTCATTATGCTTTCATCTTAAATATTAGGATTCAGCAAATTTCCCGAGAACAACCACTGTGTAAAACTTTAATCTTTGGAGAATGGATTGGGACTGTAATTGCAMAACCCAACATCCTCCTCCTGCACCGCATTCCCTCTCTGAGACTGTCAGCATTTACTAGCACGTTATAAATGGGGGATGAATTTGCATGTGGTTATTACTGCTACTTTTATTTGTTTCCAGGTGACTGTTTTTAATGTGTAGCACAAACCCCTTATCTACAGTGGCCCATCATAATTTACAGCATGAGGAGGCAGACTCATGTTCATCACCATTGCCCGAGGCAAACGAGTGTGCTCAAAGATACAACTTTTCTTTTTAAATTCCACACCAGCAATTAAATGCAGTGATTRATCAGTGCCTCTTCTATAAAAAAACCTCACCAACATGAATTGGTGGGAGGTGTCTCACAGCTTTCTAAACCAGTGGTCAGTGCTTATTTAACCAGGGATGTTATTTTAGGACTTAAATGTAGTCACAGGAATTTTTGAGAGAGGCCTTGTAGCTTAAATTAAATGGATTCAATCCATTATTGTCAGTAAAATAATCCTAAAATTCGTATTTTTGGGTGGGGAGGTAGAATGGACAACCCACCTTTACTGCATTGTGGATTTCTCTCCAACCTTAGAGACTATTCCCTGTCTCCAAGGGATGAAACCAGGACCGGTGGCCACTTCCTGGTGATCTTGTCTCCTTTCCCTCCTGCAAACCCTCAGTCCCACAGCTCTCCTGCATGCACCCTTGACTCCTGCTTTCCTGAAGAGAAAAAAGCTTCCAGCTCTGCTCGCATAAACTTTGGGGAAACCTAATGCTCAGCTCCTGAGCTCTCTGCACCTCCCAGACCGGTTCAGATCCAAAACGCAGCACCAGGGCACAGACCAGATGGGAGAAATACAGGACAGACATAATCCTGCTGAAGTGGGTTGGTTTTCCCAAAGGTCTTTCAGAGGAAGATGAGCTTTTTGTACTRGAGTTAAGGAGACACCTGATTTGGTAGTTATAAAATGCTCTTCAGTGAAGGTAACCTGGTGTTTCCTCCCAAACTTGAGGCTTTGTTAAAGCACATAATTTGTTGTCTGCATCTTCAGAGAGTGCTCAGGAATCCCCATTCCCACTCCCTGTTCCCCAAAACTCTGACTGCACCCGGGGCGACCAAGCAACACCGCTTGTGCTTTCCTTTCCAGTTTTCTCATAGAAAGAGCCTGAATTTCCTAAAAAAAATACTATTAACCCTAAAGAAACGCTGCTGTCACGGGCCAAGAGCAAGCAGCTCCCGAGCCTGAGCAGATGCTTTGCCGCAGGAAGAGAAGCCGAGCCTGACCCTGGACTTTGGACTGCTCCATCCGTGAGATTTAACAGTTGGATAACACATTTGATAATTGAGCGTGTTAATATTTTGCAAGAGAGACTGACAAGCAGATTGTTGTCAAATCAAGGCTCCGTCAGGCTGCGGATATTGGAGTTGGCAGAGCCCAATAATTTACGGCTTTCTCCTTCAGCTCCTCATAATTTACTTCCCAGCCACTGAAGGGAAACCTGCAGCCAAAGGAAATTGATGGACTCATCACGCAGACATGACACTCCTGAAACCTCAAACTGCTATTTTATACACACGGTGCGAAGAGGGATGATCGACGGGAACGGGGAAACTCCTCGCTTGCGRGAATCCTGGTGAAGCTGCGCCGAAACTTTCCTCTCCCCCACCTTCCTGGGACCCACTGGTGTACTCCAAATAACTTCCGTTTAGTGTTTTCTCTACCCAGCGACCTAATAATGGTGAAACTACTGATTCTAAGCTGTTAGTTAAACTGGTACAGGGTCTTAGGCCTGAGTGGGTGATATTTTGGTGAAAACAAGTCACTCCCATTCAGCCCAACTCTTGTTGGCTGTGTGGTCTCACCAGATGGAACAGCCCAGATGCTCACTTTCAGGCTCAGGTTAATGTTCCTCACTAAATTTGTGCCTTGATAAATTTTTAGGGACTTTCTCATTACACATGCTGACCCCTGAATGGTCTCCATCAGCCATATACACRTGGCAGTAATTTCCTTTCAAGTGCCATAATACACACCTGCAATCATGGGAACACAACGTTCAAAAATTCCTCCTTTCCCTCTTGAGAAAATAGAAAATYGAGAGCTGTTTGTATATATAAAACCACCAGTGGCTTCCAGATATAAAATGAGATTACTGGGGCATAACAACAGTTACTGAAAACAGGACAGGGCAGGGGGGTGATGTTTCCCAACTGAGTAAATTTTTAAAGGCATTATGTGCRCACAGTTTGTAGAATCTGTGTGCCCAAATTCATCGTTATTGTTTGCAGATTTATCTGAGCTCTGAGCAGAAACCTACCTCAGGCTCCAAAGTGAAACTTGGTGTTGTTATTGGGAAGGAATTGAGGCTGGTGCAAAGGCAGCCAAGCTCTTCCCAAAGCCTCTGTCCGCTGCTTGGAGAGGCTCAGGCAGCGCTGCCACGGGGAAGGGTGAGGGAACTCACTGAAATTCCAGGAACACATCCAGAACCTACAGAAAAATACCACTGAATGTATTTTCCTAAGAAAGGAAGTCCAGAGAGAGGCAGAAAATCTCTCATTTGCTTCCGCAGGGAAATCAAGAGAAGGGAATAAAGGCTTGGCTTTGCTCGCCAGGACAAGGGGTTTGTRCACCCATAACTGTGCATGGATGTAAATAAACCTATGGATTTAGGAGAGCTACAGCACATTTCAATAACCTCAGGCTGAGGCACCTCACTGAATGAGTGAGCTTGAATGTGTGTTTAGGTTTGTTTATGTTGCTGGGGGCTTGTGTCAAGGTATTTGCATTTGTCCTCATCATAAACTTGTTGAAATGGGATGTTTTACAAGTTTGCCATCWTTTGACTGTGCTGTTCACTCATCGGCTCTGTGGTAAAATTGGCACTCATTTCTTGGGCCTTTCGCCCCCAGCAAAGGCGCTGTAGGATGGAAAGCAGAGCTCATGGCACAGAAGAGAAAAAAGATTCTTATTGTCCCAACACATAAGCCAGCAGAAAAAATACAGCAAAAAACATTTCTCTGAAAAGGCAGAATCACCCCCAGTCTGACCTCCCAACCTTGTACCCACTGTATGTTGCAAAAACAAAAGGAGGAGTTTGGAAATAACACAAACACACTTGGAAGTAACAGAGACTTAACCTCTATTTCACCAAGCAATTTTCATTTTGCTGAGTTGGGCCACACCRAGAGCCAAGCTGAATCCAGGCAATTCAAACTTATAACTGCACATTTAAACATATKTTAACAATCACAGAATCCCAGGCTATCCTGAGCTGTAAGGGACCCACAAGGATCATCGAGTCCATCTCCTGGCTCTGCACCATCCCCAAACCCACACCACGTTGATAAACACTACCTCATATTTTTGCAGAATTTCAAATGGAATAAAATATCCCTTTTTTTTTTTTTTTTTTTGGTTTTCAGAGAGCAACTGAGGTGAACCTGCCTGAAAAACAAGGTAAGCTTCAAATCAAATACCACAGTTCTAAGAAATCCATTAACCGTTCACATCTAAACCTCAGCCTTCCACGCTTCASCCTATAATGCACATTGTTGTCAATTTTTGTCTTATTTACCCCCTGCTAATAGCTGGGCTCAGTTCCAAGAAACTTAAGACAATCGTGGAGAGATGCAGATCTAACATTCTTCAAGTTGACAGCCAATAGTTCTGAGCATTTAATTCCCGAGACGGAAGAATCTCCAAATCCTGCTTTTGTAATTCACCCGGGAAAACACATCAGAGCCAAACTGTGTCTGTGCAGGCTGAGTAAAAAATGTTATTGTTTGATCCAAGTTGTATCTTCCTTGGCAGATTTGTAGGGGTTGATCCTGGCTGACTGGGGTATTTTAATAGGAAGCTGAGTGCTACATTCCTGATGAATTAACGTCGTGCTGTAACCCTCGGGATCTGTCCTCAGCAGTGTGGTTTAGGTAAAGGTTCATTTCTTTACCCTCGTTAAAGTTTAAGCAGCTCTGCCAAATTCCACCAGGCTTGGCATGTGTGACGTGCCTGGTGACTCCTCTAAACCTGGGAGTCGAAATCTTCCAGTGGGAAGTGCTCCATCTTTATGTATCTGCCCCTGAGCAGTGGTGCAGGGATAAATAAATAATAAATAAATAAATAAATAACGTTATTCCCTGTGCTTAGGTTGGAAATCTAAGCAGCTAAACACAATCTGAAAGTTGTACAATGTTTCTGTGTGGGTTTGATAAGGGGTTTATGCTCAAAGCAGAAAACACCAAGGGTCAAGGATCTTCCTCCTCCCTGTCAGGAGATAACACTGATGAATGGCCCCAAAATGTTTGCTTGGATCCTCAGGGCTGTGGTGCAAAACACGTCCTGGGGCTGAGCTTCAGCCAGTGGGGATCAAGTGGGTTTTTCTGAACCTCACATGATCCTTCTGCTCATTTTGCTTCTCTCCTGATCTTTTTAGTCCTCATGTAACTCTTGAGCCACCAGTTCTGGTTCAGTATGATTTAAGTGGAATTATTCATCTTTCTTCCCCAACCTGATTAAACCTATGAGAACCTAAACATCATGGAAAACACCACCACACTATCTGCCTTTTCATTCTTTAGCCTGTATTTCAGCAATACTGGCTTTGTATCCACTTGCAAATCTTCCTKGGTTCACGCCTCCAGGCTATGCTGAAGTCCCAGATTTTTTTCCCCTCTGTGATATGACTAAAACGTGCCMTTCTCTGTTGATCCATCAGCATTTTGTGTCCCCACAGGACCCCTCTGGASCCCCAGAAGCCCCCCAGGCCCATCTGCTGCTCCAGCCAGAGCAGGTTTCTGAGGAACTGGTCCAGTCAAGCTCTGAACTTTTCTACCTCACSCAGTTCGATGTTGGGATGCTAATAATTTCAAAAAACCTATTTTCTCCATTCATCCAAATAGCCCTACACGTGTAGGAAGAGTGACTGGATTCTTCTTTAAATCCATCTGCAGAATTTTCCTTCCTTGGCACGGACACGGTTTGACGTGGGTCAAGTTGATGATGTGTAGGCAATTAATATTTTGCTTGGCATTTCCTTGTACAACGCTAATTACATCCCAGTCCTGCCTTCATCCTGGCTTGCAGTTTGCTGTCATGCAGCACTAACACAGATCCATCCCAGGCCACAGCTAAGGCATCCACGGGTGGCCATACAGAAAAATAATTAATCACCCCCTTTTGCAAGTGAGTCATTAACTGCTGACGCAGGTTTTAGTCCAAATCCTGGGTTTCTGGGCCACTCCATCTCAGCAGCTGGGGATTTGATTGGCATTTTCCTTATTTCAGTATCGTGAGCTGTATTAATTTCGTGTGCTCTGCTCCTCGTGCAATTCAGTATTTGGAGATGTTGGACAAGTTTTTTTTTCTGTGTTTATGCAGGTCCACCCTTGTCTGGAGCATCTGTGCAGCATTGTTCTCACGTTTGCAAACACAGAGGTTTAGTTTCTCCTGGAGGAGCCTCAAGCTCAAGCCTCCATTCCTATCCTATGGTAAAAAACAAACTATTTGGAAAATTTACCAAAATTAGGGAAAGATTCTCTAGTGAAATGTTCRGGAGCCTACAAAATGCTCTGCTTTTCCTGAAAACAAATGTTTTGCTTTGCTTTATAACGAAGTCAAACCTTTGGTTTGGGGGAAAAGAAAATCAGGATAAATCCTTCCTAGAGCAGAATATGCCCCRTTGTGTTTATCCATGAGAAACTTGCCCTTTGCAGGAGACCTTGTCTTCACCAGCTCCTGACTCCTGCTGACTGCACAGCTTGGAAAAGGGTGTGCAAAAAATTAATATATTGTTGAAAAGCCGCCAGCTGGATGCCTACCCCACCTCTGGGAATCCCTTCCTTTGATGAAAAATAAATATTTRCAGTTAAATAAAACCTTGAATGATTTTGGAATCATTCTTTCGAACAGCAGTGCTACTGTACAGCGTGAAAGGACTCAAAAAACCCCAGCTGGTTCATTTTTTGACTTCAAAGTTTGATGGATATACCCTAAATCCAAGATAAAGTACATTTAGGCCAAAAGGTTTGAAAGGTGATCTCTGATCTGAGCGCGGTTCTCCATCATCAGTTCGTAAAAATACTTGGCAAGGTGTTCAGTATCTGTGGGTCTGTTCCTTTCCAGGTAACTTTATGGAGCTGATCCAGTTTCTTGGAAAATCATGAGGGAATTGGGCACTGCCTTTACTGCAAATTTTGAGAGAGAAAGGGCTGAAAGTTTCAACTGGTGCAAATCAGCACCGTTCTGTGAAAGTCAGCATTTGGAGTCTGCTCGTGGCTATTTGGGATTTATCAAGTAAACCCTTCATTTCCTTGAGGAACRCCAGGGCTTCAGAACTAAAAGAAAATAAACCTCATTGCTGCTGAAAACCGGCATTTGCCAAAATAATTCTTCAAATCCTGTACTGCAAGGTGCAGGGGTATTGAAGCACCATCAGTTATGCCTTGGCTTACATTACACCATGGAAAACATCAGCCATCCAATTGATGTTAATATCTCGATTTATCAAAATATACTATTGAAAGAGTGGTTAAATTTGCCCTTCAGCTCTAGGTATGTTGGCATAAAACCCCAGAAGATTAACTTCTCTACAAACATCTCATTTAAGGTCTTAAACCCCTTCATAAACCTGACAATACTGAATAGTTTTTGGTGGCTTTCAGTAGCTCACGAGACAAGAGAGCCACTACAACGTGTCCCAAGCCCACTGTGCTGAGTGACTGAGCAGGATGTCCCCTGGCATTGGTGACAAAGTGTCAAAGACTTTCTGCCACCGCAGTGAGATGACTCAAGGAATCAGGTGCCAGATAASAACTGCAATATCAACTATTTTCCCCCAAATCAGCTGTATCAGGAGTATATTTTTTATGGATTTTGCTGAACACGGTGTGTTTCTGGTGGTTGGGCACCTGTTCCCATCAAAAAATCTTTGGTCCTACCACGTCTTGACTAAAATTAGAACAGTTTTTCTCTCTCAGAACATGAACACTAAACTTTGAAATATTTCTTGCTGTCATAGCCAGGCTTCCCCTCCTTGTCTCGGAGCAGTGTATTCTCCTAGCAGAACCATCATTAAATCAAGCTGGAAGATGAACCATGAGGAAAAGGTCAAATTTCACTTCCTGGAGATTTGGAGGATTTACCCATTTCTTACTGTTGGGTCAAATGGTGGAGATTTTATACACATGGTTGCTGGACAGCATTCATGGATCTCTGGAAGGTTGTTGGATCCTCAGGTTTACAGATTGTGAATTAATTGCCAGTTTGAAGAATTTATAGAGCTCCTGCCCAAAAAGAGAACCAGGCTGTGGGTGATGATGGTTATTTATGGCTGTAGGGGAACCCCAGCAGAAATGGATCTTCCAGGAGTGCTGACCACAGGGATGAGGTCCTGGTCTGGGACTCGCTCTGCCCCCAACAYTGGAGGATTTTATGTCTCTCTGTTGGACACTGGAGTCCATTCTCCTAAAYACAATGTCCATCATCCCAGTGATAGCAGCCAGATCTAGTTCCTATTACCATGAAATATCTCCTTATTTAAGGGCATTTGTTAAATKCTTTCCATGGAACATGAAAAGATGCTCTGACAAAATGTTGTCTGGGATGAGAACAGCACAGCAATCTTGGGTCAGCTCTGATGTCCTTCTTGTGCACCCATGGAAGGGGACAGCGTGGGTGGGCATGGCTTTGTCCTCACCATCACACTCCTCACACCACAGGGTCACCCTCAGGCTGCAGGAGGGACAGGGATCAGCTCACCAGCAGCAAGACCTGGCAGCGGAATAACAAATATTCCGTGGTTTCAGGTGGTATTTTTCAGCTAAAGGAGGGAAAGGAGACAGCTGACCACTGAGTTGTTATGCCAACGTGTCACAGGCAGCAGTGCCTCCCCAGGACAGAGCCCTGCAGGTGACAAACAGCTTCCCTCTCCAACCCCAGCTGGGAATCTGCTCCACAACGCTCACGGTTTAGGTTTCCTTGCATCYGTCCTCACGTGCTGGCAATTTAACCCCTCAGGGTTTTGCTGGAGATTTTTCTCCTCGGGTTCAAGCAACCAGATGAAACACATGTAAACTAATTTTAAATTCCTCTTCAGGTTAGTATGTATTGCTCGCTGTGTGCACAATGTATAATATAAATCTGTGTGCGCTGGAGACAAAAGCCACTTGCAAAATCAACGCGGAGTTCAATGGTCCCTTGCACACAAAAAAAGAAATTTCCTGAAACAACACATCTGAAATACCCTTACAGATGTTTCTCTGCATTACCAAAAAAAAAAGTCCCCTGAGCTAAAATGAAAATTGATTTTGAAAAAAAAAAGCTGAAGGATATGAGTGGATCATCATAATTGGATCAACATGCTCCAAAAGCTTCAGGCTACTTCAACTTCATTTCTTAGCTGACAGCTTTCTTTTGGAATTCTTCAAACCAAACACAAATGGTTTGATTGCAATATGTGAAACATTTGACCATCATATCCTTGACAGTCAGTCCGCTGCAGGGGAGATTTGATAACTGTTGTCAAATTCATAACAGCCAGTCTAATCCACAGAACCAACACAAAAACACGGGAGCCGCTTCCACAAAACCGGAGACGACGTTAATGTACAATGACACCATTTACAGGGAAAACAGGGAAAAAGGCTGTATTGGGTCTTTTCCAAATAATGTTGCAACCACATGGACTGATCTTACTGGTTCTTAACTGGTAAATACAAATTAGAGCTGTTTAAAATCCACTTGGTTTTCCATTCAAGTGTCACGTGAGGAATGAAAGCGGCACCAAGAGCAAATCACCCGGACTGAGCCTGCGCTAATTTATGGGCAGCGTCGTCTGGGGAGATTAGAGCTCAATTGTTCCTCCCAAAAAAAGAGGCGTAGCAGGGTGGATGTCGGGGCAATTGGCAAATTTCCACCTCTTCCAGCATTAAATAGATGAAAAAGAAATGAGAAAACCACCATAAAATAAAAAGGTAATACAATAAAATCTATTGGTACCTTCTCTGTTTATTCCTATGACAGGCAAAAGGGAAAACTGCAGCACTAATTGGCAGAAAAGAATTGAAGGATATCATGGATAAACTAATTACTGGATGTCAATATTGTATTAAACATCGAGTCAGAGGAGTTTTAATAAGTACATGCTTTCTAAAGTTGAAGCTGCAGGATCTTTATCAAATTTTTATGGAGGATTTAATTCATAGTCCCGGATTTTAGGAGAAAATATCCTTGCTTCTCACTGCAGCTATGCAGGGTTAGGGAGGATGATGAGTCAGGGGCTCATCTTCAGCAAGTAAAAGTTAATTTTAACAGCAACCCCTTTTTCCTGACAGATCTCCAGCTCTCAGTCTCAATCAGAGCCAGTTTTAGGGAAAGTGATAATTGTCCAACAAATCCCTCTCTGCAGGGAGCTTTCCAACACTTGACTTTCCCAACACCGCCCAGGCGCGGGATTGATCCCGATCTCCAGGGCAGGGATTGAGCTCCCAGGCCTCGCTCCTGCACTTTGCTCCTTTTCTCTTTTCCATACCCACAATAAACAGATTTACTCCAGGGTTTTCCTTTGGGCAATTATCCCTCAGCAGCGGTTCGGGGTTTTTTTTTTCCCAATTCTTTTATCCGTTTCTGTCTTGGAAAACTCAGGAAGCAGAAGGGATAAAGTTTAACGACTGTTCACAGTTCAGTGTCCTGCAAAATTAGAGACACATCTGGAAGTTGTTTTTGCCTCAGGATGACTTTTAACTGACTAAATGATCTCATCTGCAGTGCTGGGCAGCCTGGTGGAGGATGGAGAGCAGGAGTTGCCCCCTCCTACCTGAAATACACCACAAATCACATTCCAAGAGCTTTTCTAGCTCCTTAAATCCTCGGGATTCTTTTCTACCACTTAGGAACAGCCTTCATTAAACAGCTATAAAACTAAATTAAGAGAAAGCAATAGCATCTGATTAGAGCCAAGAAAAAAATCAATTGCTCAGCATGAACAGCTAAGTAATAGAAAAATATTCCAGACTCTTCCAAAAGAGGAGTTTTAGCATAAAAAAACTTTGCTCATGGGAAAAGAGATGTTATTCGAGCTGGAATTTGAACAACTGGGATTAATTAATCTGCATTCTTTAATTCCTCCTCCAGCTCTAGCAGCCAAGAATTTTCATTTCTGGTAGGAAAGTGCTGTGGTGCAACGTTACCCAGTCTGCCTCTCCTCATCCCGTTTTTGGGATGTCAYCTGTGGGGAAAGGACGAGTTTCTTGTTGGAGTTGTGCAGGTGTTGGGCAGATCCAGCAGGACACACCTGTGGGAGATCCAGCATCTTATGGATTAAAGTTTGGGAATGACAAATGTAAATGCGATTAAATGTTGACATTCCTTGGGARTTTCAGCCAATATTACCACCCAGGATGAAGGACGGTAAGGAATGAGGGCTATAAAAATTGCTTTTGCTGAGGAGGCTGCCTATAATTTATTTTAGAAGGCAGTATTTATATGCTATTTATATATATAGACATATATATAAAAAAATATATAAAATATTTATATTTTACATATGTATTTTTTCTTCAAATAGCGTTTAAAAGCAGAAAAATTGGGACTGGAATTTTAAGCGTTCRGTGTTGAGTTTATGACACCACTATTTGTGACACGATAATACTGAGCAATAATTTCATTTAGGGAGTAAAAATATTTGTGGGAGGAGCCAACTTTTTTCTTATACCACCGAGCCAGGAGGAGATCCAAGTGTTGTATTCTCATAATCCATCTTCATCTGCTCTCCTGGATRTATTTTCCCTCTTTTCCAACACTCCTATTTGCAAGACAACCTTCCCTCTCYGTCAGATTCCCTCACTCTTTGCTCAAGTTACCATGGGATCAAAACATAACTTACAGGCTTGTCTGCACGTGTTGGAAATCCATTTGATGGCCATTGCAGGAGACACGTTTTCAGGTGGAATAGCTCGGGAATTCTGCCTGGATGCATCGAGACAACAGAATTACTCGGCCGCACCGGTTATTCTTCCCAGATGGCCCTGGAAAGGACGCCGGGGTGTTCCTGCCGGGGAAAGGAACTTTCTCCCTAAGCAAATGTGATGGCTGTGTGGAAAGGCCCACTCGGGGCCATGTGCAGCCCACATTGTCCCGGCAGCTGGAAGCTGTTAGCGCCGGGAGCGCGGTGTGCAGGGAGGCTCCAGGGAGCAGCTGCGGCGCGGCCGGGATCGCCCCGCGGAGCGCGGATGGTCTTCCCGATAAACGGAGAGCACCAAAGGCTRCCTGGGGGGAACCTCAGACTTCGGGAGGACAAATGAAAAGCAGCGATTGTTTTCCAGTGGAAAACTTCCCAAAGAAAAGCGCTGTGCCTTGGTGAGCTTGGCCTTTGGAACAGCAGAAATGGCGTGTTGGGGTGGGCTCGGCCTTCGCGGGCTGGGGCTGGGGATGAGGCAGCTCATCTGCATTTCAAAGCTGGCCTATATTCTGCTGATTGAGAGTAAATAATGCACCATAAATATGTATTCCCTGCTCCGAGGTGACAGCAAAGCACAGCAAGAGAGATTTTCTGTGATGGTGTCAACCGCTCCGGGTGGTTTTCCCCCGGTTCGTCGGGAAATATCCCGGTGTCCAGCCAGGTGTGAGAGCCCCTGCCTGGAGCAGCCAGATGTGTTGGGTGGCAGAGGGGAAGGCTGCTGGGCACCACCAACATCTGCGTGCAGGGAGAACACAGAATTATTAAGGTTGAAAGACCTCCAAGATCATCAAGTGCAACCTTCAGTGAATCCCACCGTGGCCACTGAACCACATGGGGAAGTTGTGCCACAGGAAGTGTCCACTTGATTTTTGAACACTTCCAGGGATGGTGACTCCACCACTGCCCTGGGCAGACTGTTCCAAAGCCTGACCAACCTTCAGTGAAGCAGTTTTTCCCTGATGTCCAACTTGAACCTCCCCTGCTGCAACTTGAGGCCRTTCCCTCTCCTCCTGTCCTTGTTCCCAGGGAGCAGAGCCCGACCCCGCCCKGCTGCCGCCTGCTTTCAGGGAGTTGTGGAGAGCCAGAAGGTCCCCCCTGAGCCTCCTTTTCTCCACAGTCAACACTTCCAGCTCCCTCAACTGCTCCYCACAGGATTTATGTTCCAGGCCCTTCCCCAGCTCCATCCCCTTCTCTGGACACAAGATTCCCAATGCCTCAAAGCCCAGTTTAGGACTGTTCTCTCAACAATGGCATAGATGGATGATTATTTATCCAGAACAATTTATCACTTGCATTCTGATGAAAATTAATGAATTTGATGATAAACTCTGCTATGAAATTAATTATGCTGAATCCCAGATATTAAATATAGACCTTGAGAATCCATGATTAAAAAGCTGTGAGATATCTTTATTTTKGGGGCCTAACAAAGACACACAGTTATCTATATTTCTCCCAGCTTCAGTTAGTTTTCCTCCTACTCAAAATGTAAAATTGATTTGTTGYGTTGGGAAATAAACAACAAAAAATGATGCTTATCTTCGTTGGGTTATATGGCCATGATAAAAATTAATTGGTCACCAAAAATTAGTATGCAAAGCACGGAACACTCAGCATGAGAAAGAAAAGACTGCTAAAAAACATCCACCAAAAATGTAGATTTGGAAATCTTATTCCAGAAATGCAATTCAAGTTCTCCAAGTTGTCATTAAGGTGATGGAGATGGATGGGAGCTCAGGAATCACAAACATGGGACAGGGATTTAACAAAAGGACTTCAGGTATGAACAGAATATGCTTTTTTTTTAGCTTAACCTGGGTTTTTTTTGCTTAACCTGTTTTTTTCCAACCTCAGAAAGGGTTTTGGGTCATTAGGATATTTCAGAATATGGCACAGACTCCTCCTCCCTTCTGTTCCCAACCCTCAGAAGAAATTTGGTCCCTGCAGCTCCCCCGCTCAATGTATATATATAAAAATATATATATATATGCATATRTATAAATAAATATATATATATAAAATATCCAGAAGAAAAATCCAGAGAAACCATTATGATAAAGTGAGGGGAATGCAGGCAAATTAAATATTTCCTCCAGAATATTAATACAGAATGTTAATATACCTGCATAGACATTGTTTTTTTCCAGAAACCAATATTTAAATCTTATATAAAACATCCRCATTTTTGGATTTTATGAACTAAAACCCAGACATTACTTGAGGGGGTAAAAAATCCCTCAAATATCCAGAGACTGGTGTAGACATCAAAGATATTTCCCTCCAATTACGCTTAGGAGAGTGTTACATGTTCTGTAAACATGGGGGGGACATCCTGGGCCCTTAAATAACAAATAGACTTCTGAAGTCAAGAAAATTCAGGATCTCCAGAGAAAGCCATGGTGGATCCAGAGGAGTTCATGCCTGGCAGAAGGACTCAAGGACATTGCATGTGGGACYAGCACAGGAATAGCTCAGTCTTGGAAGAGCAGCACAGGGAAGGGACTGACTAAGAACCATCTCAGAGGAAAATGCTTGTGTAGGAGCCTGAAGTAGATTTTATAATCCAGCAGCACTTGTTATGGAATGTGAACAAAAACAAAGGCACGGAAAATAAGGACAGGATAATCCCAGCTGGGTCTCTTGAAAGGGCAAGAAAAAGAAACGCCAGATCCTGGAAAAAATATCAGAATTCTGTGAAATGTTCAATTGAATAATTGCAATTAAAGGCAGAAAAGACATCAATCACACTGAATGTCTGAGACCCAGCTCCACTGGGACAGGCTGCTGTGGACTCAGCAGCCACCATGGGAATTACTTCCCTATCCACAGATGCTGTGGGTTTTAGCCTTAAAAGTCAGAGGAAATTAGAAACAACAAATTTCAGGGGAAAACCACCTTTAAATCATGATTCCCCCCTCTGTATTTTTTCTTTCCTAAACTGATAAATTAATTATTCTTCCTTCTGCCTGTGGCTCACTCATCCACACTGCACCCACCTCATCCATCCTACCACCGGGAGCATTCCAACAGGGAGGCACCAGGGCTTCATTGCAGGGCAGGAAGGATCTTATTCAACTTTTTCACGAGGAAAGAAGCACATGAGGGTGTGAAAGCAGTGGAAGACCTGTCTGGATCAGCTGGGAAGGCTGCAGGAGCTGGAAGCTGTTCTCAAATGGGAATAGTTGAAAGAGCTGATGCATCTGAATGGATTTGCCTGGAGGAGCAGCCATGAATAAATTGGGCTGAATTCAAAGTTGTGCCAATGTCTGAGCCTGACGAGGTGATGGTGGTCAATYGTCACCTCTTGTCACCAGCCCAGGGCCCTCGGGCTGAATTCAGGGCTGGACTTTAAGTGGACTTTAAAAATTTGAAGTAACGATATCCAAACCCAGCCCATTGTTGCCCTCCAACAGCAGCTCAGCAACCCCAGTTATATTTATTAACCTTTTCTGATTACTAATTTGGCAACCTTGTGGCAATATAGCTGAGGTTGTAATTACTCTTTTAGGGTATTAAGGAAAGATAATCCAAAATCTGGTCTCATTCCTAAATATGGCCAWTAAAAATTAATATAAGAGAATATTAATTAATATATATTACTAATACAAAGCAAACAAGTTAATCCACCTTGAACCTGACTTTCCTATATTCCAAAATAACTATTTTTTCATTTAAATCTTGTCTTTTAAACCTTTAAACCCACAAACCACACAGCAAAGGKTTGCTGAGAGCTGCAATGACCCAGCATGAGGGACAGCAGGTTCTTGATCCAAGAACACTGCAAAAAACATGCACACRTGTATAGATACACACACAAGAACAGGAAAATTGAAGGAAAAGCAGAGGAAAGATGAAAAATTAGGGATTGGAACAAAGCCACCAATGCTGGGACCCATCAGAGCTCACTGCCTCTGCCTTGGGCCATCCCTCAATGTCCCTGCTCTCCTCCTGCCACACGGTTGGGAATAAAAATTYTGACTGAGAAATACTTCTTAAATCCTGAGAAGGGTCATGGTGAGAATGGAATTCAGAAATCTGTAAATGTGGAGCATTCAGAGTCTTTTATATATTTCTGTTTCCCCCGCCACTTTCCTCTCTGTACAGGAGATTTAATAGGGTGAGAAGCTCCATCCTGATTGCAGAGATAGAGACACGMACACTATATATTATAGTTCTACAGATGTGATCCCTTGGCACTTCTTTTACTAGGAATTTCCAAATCCACTTTAACCCAAATTAAGAATTCCCTAATCCAGATTAGCACTGAAAAGCAATCGTAACCTCGAGCTSTAATTTGAGAGGAGATTTGCCCAAGTAAAGGCCCCGTTGCACGGAGAGAGCAAAGTAAAGGGCTTCCCTGTAAATGAGAAAGGATTAGGCCCACTGAAAAGTATTGCTATAGCAACAAAATAATTCCTGGGAATATGGATAACAAAGCCAGAGCCYCGGAGATGGGAGGGAAGAGGCTTTCATAACATCCTGCTTCCCACATCCCGCTCCCCTGTCGCAACCAACACACGGGAGAAACGGGAGAAATGAGCGCCTCTTTGCTTTGTGGGCTTGGTTTAAACTCCTTTTATCACCACCAATTCTCAGCTCTGAGGCTCTGACAGGACACCCTGGCTGAAGRGAGGATGAGCAGCCCCAGCATTCCCGCTCCGAGGGGATCCGCGGCTCGGCCGAGTTTGTGTGTTCAACTCAYAACCGGCCCCAGTCGTTCCCCATGCAGGATTGGGAGCGTGGGGTGCCCAAACCTCCATCCCACCTGGCAGAAACCCTCCCATCCCGGCAGGCTGTGCTTTTCCTGTGTGTTTTGCTCACTGGACGTTCCAGCCGGGGTCTGCAGTCCCAGCTGAGCGGCTCTTCCCGCTCCACGGCCGCACGGGAAAAGCTTTGTGCATCTTCCTCTGGAAGATGGCTTTAAAAGTTAGCAGAATTTATTATCATCACCATTTATCCTTTCAGGCTGTAAAAAGCTGCCAGCRAAACCCCCCCAAAAGGCTTAATGCATTAGCAAAGCACTAATTTTATTCTTCATTATTCCCCCAAACCTGCGTGCGAAGGCGAAGCTCCTGCTCTGCGCAGAGCTCCTGGTTAATGTATTTCTGTGTGTAGATCCTTGACAGAGACCATTTTTCTTGCCTCTCAGGTGGCTCGTAGAGCGAGATTTATGTCCATTATGCATAAATTCCTTGCAATATTGCTCCAGCATAATCAGCAGAAAATCTGAGCCAGCACCCACGGCAGCCACAAAACACCGCCAGAGACAGCTGAACTCAGGCCACCCTCCTCAAGTCCCAGGGACTCTGTTCCCKTTGAAATCAGGGGCTTGTTTTGGCCCCAATGGGTCTGAAGGACCACGAGGGTCCTCTTGCCATGCTGGGACCCAGCGTTGTCCTCGTGTGGCCTGAATGCAAACGTCACCACGAGGTGGGACAGCCCAGCTTGGATACTAAACCCACTTTAGATACTAAACCTCTTATTAGATCTGGCCCTCAATTTCTGTAACTAAACATAAAAATTTAAAATCACTTTCCATCCCCAAAGCAATGTCAGCATCCTTTGGCTTCTATTTTTGCACATCCCCAAATCTGAACATCCACRTGAATATCCTCAAGCCCCCAAATCCTTCACTTTCGTTTTAAGGGTAACTATATTCTTCATTTACAATCCCRGAATGGTTTGGGTTGGAAGAGACCTYAAAGATCATCCAGTTCCTACCCCCAATTAGGGTTAATATAAACAAACAAGTAGTAATTTTTGCATAGGGGTTGCATCTATCTGACATCCTGGTTTTATCAGCAAATTCATCCTGCAATGAAGCCCAAGCAGTTCCAGAGATGGAGCTTCAGGAGCTATTCCTGATTTACGCTGCAGAGGAGCAAAGAAGARTGGTGGCCAAATTGGTTTTGGTTCTTCCAAAAAATTTTTAGTTATTTCTCACCAACATTGCCACGAGACCTTTATAGAGATCCTTGGGTTTGCTGACTGAAGAGCCAAAATTGAAAAGAAAAAAGATGAATTTCTTTGGGGCAAGGGGAAATCATCCCAGTGTAAGTAATTACTGGGGCAAAGAGGATTCTTCGTTAGCCCTCGGGGCGGGGCTGTAGCGGCCCACGAGGGAATGGTGAGGGAGGAGAGAAACTGCACCCAGCTTGGGCCAGCTCAAAATCGGGCACTGACGTGCCCTGCGCTGATGCAGAGCAGCTCACGAACACCCTCCYCCAGAACGTGACTCACCCATCCCTCAGCTGACTGCGAGGAAGCCGCAGCCTGAATTTTAGATTATTGAAATTGGTGCAACGAATCCCCTGTCCCCGAAGCAAAACGAGATCTTGGAGAGCTGCACTTGACTTCTCACGYGAAACCAGCCGAGTCGTTCCCATTCCGTGGGCTGCCTTGCCCTTCCTGCAATTCCCACTCGTGCCTCTTGGAAGGCCGTCCTTTAYGTTCTGATTGAATTTATCGATTTATATTTATTTATTAGACTTCTTTTCTTCCCAGACTCTCGGATCAATATCGGGTCAACAGCGGCACAGAATGATGTTCACGGCTGCCTGGCTGCTAAACAGGGGCAAATTCCCACTGCTCTTCTTACTGGAAAAACAGGAATCACAAAACTACCCTGAAAGTCCACAAAGGCATCAAATTAAACTGGAAACTCAAAATTCACCTCGATGAGTTGTGTTTAAATGCTGTGTCACAGCAGTTAAATGCTTCTGGTTTCCCATTGCAGCGAACATTGCAATAAAAGGCTGATGTTCCACCTGATTTTCCTCTTTGCTCCCAGCTCTGGGGACCATGTCCGTGTCCCCATCCGTGCCCTCGCTCCAAGGCTGCATCCATGACCAGCAGGGCTCCCAGCAGCACCTCTGGGAGAGCATCTGTGCCCAGCAGGCAGCAGCAGCAGCTCCGGAACGCCCGAGGATGCTGCAGAGGAGGGGGACGGGCACCCAGGGAGAGTCTGGGGRTGCAGGAGCAGCGGCACCTCCGCCAGGCTGGGGACAGACACAAAACCACCGGGACCTTCACCCACACAGCTMAACCCTGTCAGCTTCAAATTCAGCCTCCTCCTAGGCCAGAGAGCAGGCAGGAAGTTAATTTCTGCCAGAAAATGTTATTAAAAGACAACTTTTAAGCCGCGTTTTYCACGGGCGCGCGGTTCGTGTCACGTCCCTGCCCCTACGAGCTCAAACACCTTTTTTCGCCACTTTGGAAGCCTCCCCTGGCAGGGAAACGGGGGGGGGTTCATCCTCGCCGCGAGCCCCTAGAGGGAGACATGACCCCGATTTTGGGAGGAGGCTCGCTCGGGATGCAGGCAGCGGCTCCCGCATCCCGGCTCCCGGGCGGGACCGGCTGGGAGAGCCTCGGGAAAGGGATGCTSCGGGTGTCAGCCCCGCCGGGAGAGCTCCCCACCCTGCGAGGGGCTCGGGAAGCACCGAGCAGCCGCGCAGGATGCAGGACGAGCCCTTGGGATAACGCATCCCACTTTGTGCCGGAGCGAGCACGGGTGGGAATGGGAGGGGATGGATGCTGGGAAGAGCAGCTCGCGGCCGACCCGGGGACGTGGCAGCTCCAACTTCTCCCTGCGGGAAAACTGTGGCTGGAGCAGCCTTCAATGTGCCTCTTTTTTAGCTCGGAGCGTGATGGGCCCTCTTTATCTCCTCGTTCACGGTGATAGGAATACCCGAATTTAAATAAAGAAAAGCGATGTTAAAATGCCACGAGAAGAGCAGGGCTGGATGATCAGCACATTTGCATGGACAATAAAATATCACCAATTCACCAAGATAAACTACATGGAAGATTAGTCTGAACTGCCAATTTCTTAAAATGTTTCTCATTTCTTGGTTATGGCTATTTTTTGCAAATTTCCCTTTCAGAAATCACATTTCTTTCAAATCAGCTCGTTGCCCTAGGGTTGTTGACCTTTATTTCGCCCATCTGGAAAACAAATGAAGCAGGAAGGATAACAATATGAGATCCTAATCAGAAGTGCTGTTTGTTTTTTTGGGAGCTCGGTTTCGAACTTATATATTTCCCCCTAAAGGCACTGCCAGCAATACGCTGGATAACCCTGCTGCAAGGAAAACCAGCAGCTTGGCCAAAAGTCTTTTCGGGCATCTTATCAGTGGCGAAATGAAGACAAAAAAAAGAGCCAAATTATCAGTAAAACTGAACACAGATGTGGCTGCAACAGCAGCGCTCAAGGGCCAGGTGAGGTGCCTTGGTGTTCTGTTCAAAGCCTTGTCAGCCCAGATTTGACCTAAAAAGTTTAACCTGAGGTTAACAGGCAATGATGTTATATAAATTATTATCACTAATTTCGGTCAAAAAGTATTTATAAATAGAGTTATGAAAATAAGTGTGCACGGGGAGGGGTTTGTGGAGGTGGCTGAGCCAGAGGGAAGAGCAAAAGCAGCTGAACACCAACCAAGACAAAGCAGTTTTGGGGTTTCTCACCAAGCAGTGCCAGCTCCCAGGATGATGATGCAGATGAACACAGCAATTTGTTAGGTTGGAAGAGGAGTTTGTTAATTTGGAGCATCCAATTCCCATAGTTCTAACCGGAGAATTCACTCATGCTGGAAATAAACCTGATTTGGGGGAATGATAGCAGGGCTTTAAATTTTTTATTATTAGAAATCTGTGGGCAGCAAAATCAATAGTTTTTAGGCAGCTCTGTTAAAAAGGGAATAATACATTTCGGTGCTCATTAAATGCTATTCTTTTCGCAACAACCTCATTGTTTTTCTCCCCACTACCTGTCACCCAGGTATTGAGTTAGCCTTCAATTCAGCCAGGTGTTGGACTCCACGGTCCCTGAGGGTCCCAGCTCAGGGYACTCTGTGAATCTGTGATTCTAAAACTCTGCAAGGTTTTGTAGAAAAAACATCACAAAAACCCAGCTGATCTTTAAGCAGATCTTTCCAGCCCAAACCAGCCTGTGATTCCATGATTCCATGAAAACCCCTCGCTGCAGACTCACCAAACAGCTGTGGCTGAGTGAGCTTTACCTGACCATGGGTGGAGAAAGGTGGGATGTTTAAAGAGAAGGATGTTGGAGCAAGGAAAAGGATCTGGGCAGAGCAGCACCAGCTGCCAGCTGGGCAGAGCCAAAGGGAGCAGCAGCTTTGGTGGCACCGATGGAGACCTGCCCTGAATCCATTCCATGTGCAGCTCCTGTGCCTGCTCCCAACCTTGAACAGAGAACCTTCTTGGATGATAAATTGTATGAATGGTGCTCAGGACTCTGAAATTCCAGGGGATTTTCAGYGTCCCCCTCTACACGCCACCAAGGGTGAGCACAAGGGCTGCTGGAGCAGAGTCTCCTCTGAAGGACAGACTCCTGTATCCCATAATAGCAGATTCCATTTAAAAATAGCAAATGATAGTCAGAGGAATAATAAAAACTAGAAAATCATCCAAAAGCCCAGCAGTACATCAAAGCCAGTTTAATAGCCCTTAATACTGTCACTGACACAGCTCCTGTGCTTGCAGGATGATGGAACAGGCAGAGGTTCCTGGCTTTGGAGCCATTTCACCCTAAAACTTCGTTGCTTCCTGCATGTAAATGATAGATAATGGTTGTGCTGCCAAGAGGTTGCACTTAGCTGACTCTGCTACGAGGTAAAACTGGAAGAAAATACCTGGTTAAAGAACTTTTCTCATTCTTTCCCCTTGGAAAAAGATGCAAGGAGTTAATTGCATGGGGCCCCTTCTATCTCCTGGCTGGCTACTGAGCCAGAGCCATAACTCAGAGCTTCTGGATACTCAGAGAGGAAACATTATTTGATGTAGTAGGGGCAATCCCGTGCTTATCAAATCATCTTGCTTGCCTGTAAAGCTGAGCTCCAATTCGTGATGTTTTATGAAGCCCCAGATCGAGCTAAGGCTATAAAAATCGGGACTTAATATTCAGGAATAAAAATGCAGAGAGAACCACTGAAGTGACTTTTTTTTTTTTTTTTTTTTTAAAGGACTTGTATCCACCTGGCATTAAATACAACCAGGGAGCGTGACAAGAATGGGATGCTCCCCACCAGAGAGAGCAAGACAAACAGCCCAGGTCTGTGATTCCCAAGCCATAGGAGCTTGCTGCTGGGCATGGATGGGGGTGGAATGACGGCTCACACACCAGAACAATAAACCACCACGCATCGTGTGGCCCTTAGCAAGTTTATTCTCATTTTTAAACTTTTTCCCTCTGAGAAAACTGAGGCAAATCTCTCAGAGCACATCTGCCCAACAGATAGATTTTTTTTTCCTTCAAATGACCAGAGGGCCAGAAAGGAGCTGAACGTTCACCTGCAGCTGTTTGGAGAGCAGCCCTTGCATTTATTCACCCGAGGAAAAGCGTGAGATTCCTCTTTTATGTGCTTGAAAAAGGAGAGTCAGAGAGATGGGAATTTTTCTAATCCATCCCTGCATTCTCCAGAGCCACCACTGCATCTGACACGCTCTTGCAACACCTCCCCTCACTGATCCCATCACAGTCATTAGGGGAAACAGCCATCTCCTGGAATTACATTGTAAGGCTGATGGTACCTGTTCGATGTTAGATCTCTGTTGAGCAAACCTTTAAGCACTCAGCTCGCTTCCCAAGGTGTTCCTATGACTTAACAGCTGCCTAAATTATTGCTGTGCAGAGACGAGGCTATTTACACGTTTATGTGAAGTGCACAACCGATGCCATCTCCTAAATCCAGGTGGAAAATCCTCCGGGAAAAAAAAAAAAAAAAATTAACCAAGATAGCAATTATACAAGAAYTGGCTAAAGCATCCCTTGATTTTCACTCGGAGATTTGGGGATCTAATTAAGCAGCAGGACCGATGTGCTCAGCTCTGTCCTGCTGGCTTCCCAAAGGGATCCAAACCCTCCCTCGTTTGAAGGGTCCAGCCTTGATCATTAAAGGATTTGCTAATGACGGGCGTGGGCTGGGGGAACCGAGCGACTTCCAGCACTGCAACACCTGAAGTCGCTTTTGCTGTGATTTAAGGGTAGGAAAACGCACATCTCCTCAAATGTCTGAGGGAAATGCACGGATGGGCTCTTTCGGAGCAGCCTGTGCCGGGCACGAGTCGCTCCCCCGGCTGCTCATTAAACGCCTCTTGCTGCAGGTTCTGAGCGGATCTGTTGGCAAAGCAGCTCAAATGAGCTCTTTCATTCTCTTCAGGCAGGGAGAAATAATAAAAAACATCAGCCGGGGTAGCTGGGACCGGCAATTCAAACAGTTTAAACCGACCTGGCTGAGAGGAGTTRGGAGAGTGAGCGCACAGACCTGGAGCAGGAGGCAGGCACAGCGGGGATGCCAGCGGCTCATCCCACAGGGTTTAGCCTCGGCTGGCACACAAACCACGTTCCCACTCCTGTCTCACGTGAATCAATCGTTTCTGTTCTTAAATAAAAAYATTTGAGCAACACAAGTCCAGAAACACTCATTACATTATTTTAAATATTTTTTCCTCATTAATTAATATGGGTTTCCGAATTTTTTTTCTGATTTTTTTTTCCCTGAATTATGGATTTCTGCATTTTCTSACTCGGGGCTCAGGAGACAGGATCCTTTAGATCCAGGATCTTTGCCCTTGACTCCTTACGTGATCCCAGAAGAACTGGATAGATTCCTTGAGTCATCCTTATGAATCTGCAGCCAAACTCCTAGGTAGCACTCCAGAGTACAAAACCTGCCTGGCTTTACCATTCCCTGGATGAATCCCTAGCTCTGCCACACGAATCTCTTTGCACCAGGCTGGAATTCCATCTGTGGATGCAGGATCCGGGCCTGGCAAGAGGTTTTTGRGGCCTGAGGTTATTTCTGACCACGGACAGAGGGTATTAAGCAGATATGAAAGGTGCATTTTAGGTAATACTTCTGTTTCCTACAGCTCAAAATTCATGAGCCAGCTGCGTAGTCAGCATTTACAATGCAGGATTTTCTTCACACTCTCTCCATGTGCTGCGGGAAAAAAACCTTCCCATCCATGCTGAGGCAGAAAAACAACTCACTAAAAACACCATCGAAAACAGGAGGTTTGCACTCATTGAAACTCTATTATATGCTTGAGTAACTYCTGGAACAATAGAAAGCTGTGCATGATCATGCAGGCAGGCAGAAATATTCCAGGCAGATGTTGTCCTTGCTGCCACTCGTGGAATCTCATCCCTGCCATGCACACCGTTGTCTCTGGGGTTGTCCCTCTGAGGGGCTCACACCACGGGAAGATGGTGATGGTGCTGCATCTCTAACTCAGGTACTGCTGCTTCTTTAGGTTGTCTATACAATCTCCATTCATCTCAGCTCTCTTTTAAAAAGGAACGAATCTATGGCTGTCAGGTTTTCAGGGAAAAGGTTTACAATATGGACTTTTAAGGATGTGTGATAAAAGAAAGCAGGGGAGACCTGACTGATCACTTCTAAGCACTTGGTGATGGGGAATTCTTACAAGTGTAGCGTTGGAAAGGCAAATGGGCAAAGGGAAAACCATCAGTAATAATGTCCCTAAATTCCTAAACAAATTTGCATCCAGAGGTCACAACTCTGCCATAATTCATTTTATGTTTAGTTCACACATTTGCACCTGCCAGTCACACAAATCCCTGCCTAACCTCYCCACCTGGACGGGGAAGTGCCAATGGCACAAGAATGCAAATTCTGTTAAGGAATCACTCTCAAACCCTCTCTGCTCTCCTCTCACCCCATTAAAAGGGGGACTGATGGTCCCACTAGGAGAGGCTGTGGTGGAGGCATCGCTTTGCCTGGGTGCTTTCACCTTATGGAAAAAGCCACATGGAAACCCTGTGTGTGGCAGAGTGCCTGGGACACCTTGCTGTGGTTGCACCCTCCGAAAAAACCAAAAAGCAGGACCTGCAAAGAGCAACGCTGAGCGCAGGCCGTGCACAGGCTCTCCCCTCACATTGTTCTGACATAAGTTCTTCCCTTGGGTGAAAAACTGAGCAGGGAGGAGGTCCTGGCTTGTTCTTGGTTTTATTCTCACCTGTTTTATTCCAAGTGAGGGGTGAAGGAAGAGCTCAGCAGCACGAGGTTCAGAACCAGCCCTGGCTCCWCAAACGCCCGCCCGCAGCCGCTCGCTGAGCCGGGGAAGCACCAGCTCCATTCAGGTAGTCCATCATGTGAGAAACCCAACGAGTTTATAGAAAATGATTGTCAAAGACCCCATCATTTTGCAGTTAGGATAATTAATAAGGTGTGCACAAAATCCAGGAGTGTTTTCCCACACGTTTGCAGCTGAATTGCATTATTGTTATGTTACAATGAAAGAGAGCCACATGGTAACGGAGCACCAGGGACCCAGCCTGATGCAACTGTGAAACATCAATAGGAAAATCAGAGGGGAAACATCAAGTTTTCCTTTAAAATCAGTTCAGTTTTCAAGAGCTGTGACTTTTATTTAGTAGATTTTGTGAAAGAGCTTCTGTTTATAAAAATTATCGGGTAGTGTTGGCTGTCAGAAAACATAAACAGGCAATTAGTGCAATAAGTAGAGCGATAGAATGAACTCCTCTGGCAGCCTCCTGTCTGGAGCCAAGCAAGGCCTCAATTCCATGAAAAATTAGGCATGTGTTGAAGTCCACAAGATCATTTGGGGAGCCCGCCGGGACTACTGACACATTAAAGTGTGTGTGAGGGGCTTGGAAAAGCTCAGGAATATCCTTGGGGAACTGGATTGAAGGGACAGTCACTGATTCTGGAGTGATGTGGYACCACCTAAAACCACAACAAAAAGTCTCCTGGAAGTGTTAAACATCCTGCACATGGTTTGGATTAACTTTAATGGATATAACCTGTTTGGTGGCCATGGAAGGACTGTTTAATTCTCTGTCTCCCTGTTCCACACCCAAATTCTACACYGTGTTTTCCTGCTGTGTCTCAATGGTGGAAATAGTGGGGAGTTTTGGCCTTTGTAGGGACCATGAGCTTATGGACTGTGGAATCAGGTGRAGGACAGATGAGTCCTCACAAAAGGAATGTGATTAACTGCACAATGTCACCCAATTATCTTCGTTTCTCCCACTCCATAAAAATCAATGGACCCAATTTCCTGAACGAAAACCTGACCATTGGTGTGCCTGCAGCTGCTCTCAGTAGCTTTGCTCCAGACCTGCACATCATCTCCTGCATGTGTTCAACCCTTAAAGTTCCTCTGATGGACTCAAAGGAAGCAAAAAACCTGCTAAAATTAACTCTTCCATGATGCTTTAGCATGGTTTTGGAATTATTTAGAGGATGACTGGGCAGGACCAACACACGTGGCACCCTGGACACTTTCCCCAAGATTGCTTCCAAGGGATGTTTTTCCCGAGCTCATTCTCAGATATAGGGGTTTTAGYGGAAGTGCTGAATCAGATTTCTGGGTGGATTATTCTGAAACAGCTGGTCCTGAGGAGTTCTCACAATGGGGAAACGTTCTGGAGGAAACTTCTCCTCGATTGCTGAAAAAATGGGCAAAACTGATCAACAGAGGGATAAATGCTGTCAGGAAGGACGTCCTTTCTTCTTCCCTCTCCAAATGCATACAGGCAGACCAGATCTTCTCCCAACAACTCCACCAGAGCCAGGACAATTATTCCCACTGGCACCACGTGTTGTGGGTTTTGTCTGAGGCGGAGGGCAGCGCTGACACTGAGATCTGACAGTRACAGCCGCTCTTTGCTTCAGTGACTCCTTCCTGACTTGAAGCACCGAAGAACCATCTTCTCCTGAGACAGCTGGGCCTCCTAGGGTGGAAAATCCGGGGGGAAGGATTTCCCCCTGCACGAGCAGGAGGCAGAAGGTGGCTGACTCCTGCCACCCTGCCCCGTCCCACCCCGCTGTGTTTTGTACAAACCCCAAGCTGACCTAAACCATCCCAACACTAATTGGAGCCTTTCTGTTGAACACGGAAGTGCTGCTGCCCCACGCTTAGGCAGGGTGCAAGTCAGGCAGCGAGGCACAACACCGAGACTCTGCTCAGCCCTGATGTCTCCTCCCGGGCCCGGGAAGCACGGCCAGTGTCAGCTGAAACACGCAATTAGTCCCCCTCGAGCACGGGCGGCTCGAGCTGTAACATCATGCCAGCCGTGATTAAGAGTGATACAGCACATCATCATTGTCAACACTATTCAACCAATGTAAACCTTAGTTAGAAATGTACTTGTCAGAGAAAAATGCGCCTTTGATTTCTATTACACTTTCCCCAGTAATTGCTGTCATCAGTGGCAGGTTATTATTACAGTTGAATAGAGTTTCAGTAATTACTTTTGCACAGATTCTAACAGCTTTTAGATTGAATGATATTCTGACAGTTTGAATACTCTTGACAACAATTACCTTTTTCCTGGTTAACACTGATTCAGGAAAATTAAAAATTAAATCTGTTCAGAGGAAACACTTATGTATGGCACTAGTAAGTGGGCTGATACAAAAATGTGTAAATTACAGAATGACTTAGAATAAAAAGTTCTTTTGCTCTTCCTCTTATGCTTTTTAAAAAATCAGCACTTAGGGTACACGCGGTTCATGCTGGTTAGATTACCAGTAAATGATGTGAAATGATTTAAAGCACTTCTAAATCCACTTCCTACTGATCAGCTTGAAATGAAGAAAACACTATTATGGAGGAAGCCTTGTTGCTCCCACCCTAATTTTTGTCTTTGGTAACAGTCAGATAATGGCTTTTGGCTTTCAGACCATTATTGTTAATCTCACGTCACCAGATTATTTAAAAAACAACAAACAAGCAAACTGTCTCACAGTGGTAGCCTAGGAAAAAAAMCCCCAGCATGTTTGTTAGTCCTGAAAAATTTATCTAATATTGCAGGGGTCATAACTCAAATGGCTTGATTAAAAAAAAAGTCTCGTGCACAGAGCTCTCCAATTTAATTTTGACGGGATAACTGGCCTTGCGGATAAGGGAGACAGAGTTGATGTGATACATCTTCTTATTAGTAAGCTTTCTGATACTGTTCCACATGACATTCTTATAATAAAGCTAAGAAAATATGGTCTAGAACTAAATAAAATTACCATCAGGTGGAGGGAACAATCGGCTGAAAAACTGCTTTCAAGGAGCAGCTATCAATGGTTCCCTGTCAAAGCGGGAGGAAGTTTCAGGTGGGATTCCTCAGGGATCTGTCCTTGCTCCAGCTGTGTTCAATATTTTCATAATGACTCAGTTAAAGGGAAAAGAGATTACATTTATAAAATTTGCAATGTTGAGGAGCTGGGATGGCGGGAGCCCTTGGGAAGTCTGGATCAAAATCTGAAAAGATATTAACAGTTTGGAGTGATGGCCTGAAATTAAGATGAAATTCAATAAAGCCAAGTGTAAAGTGTTACACTTAGAGAGGAGAAATCAGATGCAAATGGGAAATTGCCAGTGAGGGAACTCCATTAGAYATTCAAATTTATATGGCCTACGAGCTCCATATCAAACAAAGGARTAAAACTGCTCCAGAAGAGGTGATTTTAGGGATCTGTTAACAAGAACATCCTACATGAGACCTCTGTGGCGATTATCCCACCCTCACAGAGCTGTGTCCTGTCCTGAGCTCAGGGGTTCAAAAAAGGTGCAAAGAAACCAAAAGAATTTAACCAAGTCTGGCTGAGAGCAGCAAGAATGGTGAGGGCTGAAGGATGACTCATGGAAATAAAAGCATGGAATGGTTTGGGTCGGAAGGGATGATAAAACCCATCCCATTCCACCCMCTGCCATGGGCAGGGACTCCTTCCACTATCCCAGGTTGCTCCAAGCTCCATCCAACCTGGCCTTGGACACTCCCGGGGATCCAGGGGCAGCCACAGCTTCTCTGGACAACCTGTGCCAGGGCCTCACCCCCCTCACAGGGAGGAATTTCTTCCCATTATCCCATTTAAATCTCCCCTCCTTCAGCTTAGAGCCTTTCCCTGCCTCACGCTGCCCTTCCCACGGAGTCTGTTGCAAAGCTGTGATTGAGCCTTTAGTTTTTGACACCTCTACCCAACTCTGATCTGCTTGTGTATTAAAATATCATCGTCCTTTTTTCCCTCCTGCACATTAGAATTATAGATATAGTTTATTGTTATACTTTCCATAGAGCCTTCTCTTTTTATTAGCATTGTACAGTCTGTACAAAAGCAAAATTTAGTCCTTTCAGGGAGCTGAAAGGAAGCAATCGTTTACATGACAAATCCAACATTATCATATGTAAACCTCATTTACTATGTAATGTCTTCCTGTTTCCAGTTCATTAATTGAATGAAACCTATTTTCACATCCTGGTAGGCAGCAGAATTCTCCAACTAACAAAAATGGTGCTTTTAGAGGAAAAAAAATAAATGYAATGCTAGAAAATATTTCGCTTACTGGCTGGTCCAAGGCTATATGGCTTTCTGAAAAATGAAACTATTTTTATACTTGCCTCAAAAATAAAAATAATGGGGTTTACCCAAGCCAGAGTTGTGCAGCAAATTTGGATGGAAACCTGCCTGGTCAAGTACCACTCTTTAACCTTCTTTGTGTATTAAAATGACACTTGTGACACCCAACCAYGCTCCTGTAAATACAATCAGCTGAACACAACCAAATTACAGCCTCATTGATGATACACAACACTTTGGAGATTCAAGGTTGTAGTGGAAAGATGCTGACAAATATTTTGTTGCATTTCCTTATAAAAAAATCTCTAGCCCTGAAAGASCAATGGCAGTAAAGATCCTCACAGGTTCCAGAGGTGTTCCTTTAAAAAAATAACTATGTTTTGGAGTTCTACTTAGGTCCAAGGAAGAAAAAAGACTGAAAAATACCCAGCTGGAAGGGGACTTGCTAAAACCAAYTCTCGCTCAATATTTGCATTAATGTGTCATGAAAAGTAAGAAAACACTGATGACATTTTCTGTGGCCCAAAATAAAGCAGCATCACCATCACCCAGCACATCACGCTCAGGCAAACCGAAAAGGAATGAAATTATGAAGAACAAACTGCAAGGCCTTTCCCTCAGCCCACAAGAGAGACTCCTGGGATGGATCCTGGGATTTTGGACACCCCCAGGGTTTTGGGCTCTGTTTCCACAGCTTCATCTGCATAACATGAGCAAGCCAAGCAGATCTGATATTAAAATGAGAAAAATTGGCAATTTAAAATTGCCTGCTCCATTCCTTTTCTTTTTGACCTCAATCCAAAGCCTTTCTCAGCCAAAGAAAAGACAAGCTCACAATTAGTGACTATGACCAGTTAATGGGTCTGTTCTGAACGAGCTTTTAAATAAAACAATGAGCAAGCCTGGGAAAAAGCAACTTACTGGACTATCCGAGGCCAATTTCTTTTAACACAGGTCACATTATTTTAAAACAAATTCCTTTTAGCAATTGTTCCATCAGGATTATGTCAGTCCAGAGGGAATGAACCCAAAACCTCTTGTTGCCAAATAACTTCATCTTGGTGCATCTGGAACTATATTTTCTTCAAATGAAACTAATTGATAATACTGGTGGGTTTGTTGTTTTTCTGAGCAAAATTGTTCCCTGGCAACTTCAAAAGCAAATCGCATATAGGAAAAAGAAAACCAAAACAAAACCAATGTTCAGTTACAAAGCTTTTAAAAAAATCCACGGAGCCATAACAGAACTGAATGACTTSGTAAGAAAATGGAAGTGCAGCTGACTGGAAGGGAAAGAGAAATAGCCAACTCCAAAATGTTCCTGTAGGTTGCCAAACGTTGGAAACTGCCAGAGATGGCAACATAAAAGAGCAAAATATTCCCAAAAAAGTTGCTCCTGATGCCCTTCCTCCTGATCCTACCTCCTTGCCTCACCAGAATTCAAATCCAAGCTACAATCCGAATCCAGAAGTGTTTTCAATGCCATTCCTACCAAACAAAATTCTGAATACCGAACAAAGCTGAGGAACAGGGATGATGGGAGCATCCTTAGCTCAGCGTTGCTGTCCCCCCAAGCCCCAGGAAAGGACCAGTACAGCCCAGCAGCCCCACACTCACCTGGCTGTGCCCAGCACAGCTCCCTGCATCCCTCTGCTCCTGYTCCCATCAGCAGCCTCTTCCCTGTCCCCATTCCCAACTCTGACTGCAGCCAACACAAGGACTCTCCCAGATGTTTGCCATGAGAATGAATAAACAAGTTGCATTTGTGACCTCTAACAGGCCATAGAAGTGAGCAGTGATAATCCCAACAACCACTGCTTATCCTGCAGGATTCCTGAGTGGGAAAATCATCCCTTTGCCCGTGGCATGGCTGAGGGGAAGGCACGGCGTGTGCTGATGGGTTTGTTTTACCATCCCTTGTGCCAGCAGTGTCTGATTAACAGTTTTCCATCCCTATTCAAGCATCTTTGTTAGGAATTGGTCTTTGCTCTTTTAGATCCTGGTCCAAAGCCTTTCAAGGCAATTGAAAAAGTCTCCCATTGATGAGAGGGGGCTGCGCCCTTGCTAATTGTTCCTTTCACTTCAGAGTGAAAACAAATTCTTCAGCTTCCATTTGAGACCCGTGAAGTTCAATCCCTTGATGTATTGGGCCCTTATTTTAAGGAGGCTGCTGAGGAGAGGAGGGGAAGGGAGGACAAAGCCCAGGACCGAGGGCTGTGCGCGGGCTCTGAGTTGTGTTCCACAGCCCAGGTGGTGACACAGCACAGGGCTGGGATTCTGCTTTCCAGAAAGACTCCAAGAGCTCACAAGTTCGTAAAATGCTGCATTTGAAGTACTCACTACTCACCAGAACATCTGAGCTCGGAAAGCCACTCCGATGCTCCCCGGTTGCTGCTCGCTGGGAATAATTTCTCCCCAGAAAAATAATTTTTTAGTTTGCTGTTCTCCCACAGTGAGGTGTCTGTTTAAGGTAGAGGTGTGGACGGAGGAAAGTGGGAGGTCTGCAGAGCATGGKATGTTAGAAGTGATGTCCTCCTCGGTTTGGGCCATCTCAGTACCAAAAATACATTGAGAATTCCCAAGATGCTTACTCCAGACCAAGAATCGTGGCTGGGGAACTGAAATGACARACTGTGAGGGAAGATTAAAAGTTAAGCACACACGTATTAGTGATAATGGAATTTTACAAATACCATAAAACCCAAGAAACCATAGTTAATATAATTATTTAGAAAGCTGAGTTTAACAGGGCGCATAGGTGATGTCATCTCCCAGGAGGGCAAACCAAGAAGAGCTCAGATGGGATAACTGAAGGTTGCTTTTAAAACTGATGCCTTTGCCCCGTGAAGGAGATGAACTGGGTGGAATTAATCTGGTTTTCCATCTATGGGTTAAAAAAAAGCCTCTGTAAAGACCACGACACAAATAAATCCAGATCTATACGAAGGGGGAAGCAGCAGGAGCACATTGGCTGATGGTTTGGTCAGCCAAAGGAAGCTCCAATCTGCGTGTTGGAAGACAACAGAGTGACCTGGACAAACCACCCATCCCATCAATGCTGCTGTTTTGGCAGAAGAAAGAGAATTTGTAAAGAGAGAAATACAGAAAGTGCAATATAACCTGGAAAAATACCTCTCAAAAACTGTCTTCTGACAATGAAATCATTTTTCTTCCCTCCACAAAGAGGGATTTCACCCTGGAGTTGTTTCTAAAAGACAGTAAAACATAACAGATGAATGTTGCCTTGCATAAGGAACACACACATGCATTTAAATCACTTATATTTTACTTTTTTATGGTGCAATTGCGAATTGTGTTATTTTGCATTTGTAATTAGAGGTTGAAGCAGATGGCAGAGGCTGGGTTTAAAGGGAGGTGCAGGATGTACCAGGTCTCCTGCTCCACCGAGCGCTGAGCATGGAAACCCTTCCACGAGGTGCTCGAACAGCCCAGTGCTTCCTGCAAATCCAAGAACATTGCAAAGGACCAGGCTGGAGTTTCTGGAAGGTGACTAAGCATTGGTGAATATTTTTGTTCTCTTTTCCCCAAAAATGTGCTCTTACAGAGCTCTCAGTTCTGTGCAGTGCTTTTGGCTGTTGGGGTATGTGACACTCGACYCCTCAACCAAAGCAGCAGGATTTTGGTGCAGCCTCCAAAGGAGAAAAAGACCCAAAGATCTTTTCCACAGACCCTCCCTCCAAAGGAGAAAAGCTGGACCAAGAACTCCTTCAAGAAAACCCCCAGAGGAGCAGTGACCCCGGGAACATCAGGACATGTGAGTGTGGAGCACCAACCACACCATTAATGCAGGAATGGCAGGAGCTTTTCCAGCTCTCTTCCATCAAGGAACAAAGCTGTGGGTACACGGGGTCTCATCGTTCCTTTCCCATCATTTGCAATTTACTATGAGAAAACCACTTTATTCCATAAATATTCCAGCCTGAGTGGGCCCTGGGGCTGGGACTCCAGGTTGCTCCTCGGGGCAGAGACACCTTTTAACAAAGACACACCTTTGGATGAGTCCAACTGGAGTCCTCCTGAAATTCCAGCTGGGCTGCACGCCAGTGACTCTGCCCTTGAGCTGGGCTTCCCAAGCTTTGAGATTCCTTACTTAAGACAATCTTCCTTGCCTGTGGAAAAGAGACCCTTTACCCACAACACATCCCTGGGAAGTGAGTGAGACCTGCTGAATTAACATGGATTAAATCAATATTCAATATTTGTTATTGGAAATTTGTATAGATTCTTCCATTGGACATAAACCATTGCCCAAGTCTGAGACTAAGGTTAGACCCAAGCTCCATCAATTTACTGATTGCTCATTTTTGACCAAAAATGGAACCAACCCTTTAACTGCACATATACCCCACCAAAACCAAATATCACAGAATTTTTAAGCATTTTTAAGCAGCCCCAAAGTGGTATCAGGAGCTACAATCTTCAGGAATTCAGTCAAGGATCCATTCACCCACAAAAATCCAAATCCATAAGCTCCAAATCAGAGTTTTAAACCACTACAGAGCCTGGATCACTACAGGGACACGGAAAAGAGTCATGCTGATATTACACGGTTTCTATTTGTTCCTAGAAACATTCATTTAAACAGCCTTTACAATAACTATGAATATTATCTACCCTATTAGGCTGCTACCAGAATGATTTTTAATATTTTACTGATGTTTTAATATTCCTCAGTTTGAATTTTTTTTCCTTGCTTGCAGTGCAATATTTACTGAGTGCCCAGAATTAAAAAAGGCAGCTCTAGCTGCTGTTTTATCACTTACTTTGATTTCTTTGCATTTTTTACAAATACAAAAAGGATCTGAAGTAAACAGATCGTAAAATCTCCCAATAAATAATATCTGTTTACAATCTTTGGGGATGGGCACGGACAAAGAAACTGAACCAGAATGCTGTAAGAACAGATTTTCTTTGGGGAATTCATTCACATCTGTTCCTGGATGACAACAGGAGGAACAGAAATTATAAAAAAAAAAAAGAGAYGGAAAAGAAAGGAAATGTAACTTTCAAAAGGAAAAATGCCTTCCTCTGATCTTTAGCTGATGGTTCTGATGAGTTTTTATTCTGGCTGACCTGATTAGCCCAGTGCTAATAAAGAGCTAATGAAGAAGAAAAGACTCATCCTGAAAGTTAACTCCTTTCTGGAGAGGAGATGGATGGGTTTCTGCAAACAGGGATAGCTGGAAAATACACCTGTCTGATCCTTTGTTTCCGAATTTCAATGCATCCCCTTTCAAAAGGGCTCCTGGTCATGGAATTTCGTAAAACTTTAATTTAATATATTTAAATCTTAACAAATTAACCTATTGTCGATGTGCTACCATCATTAATCAGCAAATTATGCATCAAATAAAAGAAACACCTTTTTCCTTTTGTCTCAGTGGGGACCTGGCATTGACCTCACTGCTGGGGGGGGAAAGGGGACCCGGAGTCCTGCAGGAGCCTGGGAGCAGAGCCCATCCCAGCACTTCCTCCCCATCCCTCCTGGGAATCGGGCCTGGAGGAGAATGAGCTGGGCTGGATTATTCTGTTTGCAGTTCCTCTTTGCACCCCAAGAATCCCTTCAATTYTCCCTTTGGAATTTCCATCAAACAGTGCTGCCAACATCGGATCCATCCTCCCGAGCCACGGATGTAGGCTGGACTCTGCAGAAGTGTCTCCAGCTCTGTCAATACAGGGTATTGGTATAAAAAGTCAAGGAGACCCCTTGGATTGATGAGCAAATGCACCAAGCTATGAAATACAAATTAATGCCATCGTGCCTTTTATAATTTGTAATTAATCTATTCTGCATCCACCTAAATATTTTTCCTGTTTGTGCAAGGACAGGCCTGATCCAAACCTAAGGAAATGACTGGGGGCTGGTTTTGACCAATATTTAACTGTAATCACAGTGTCTAGCAAATATATGAAAATATATATGTGGATAAAGTCGTCCAGAAATGATATAAAGATTTTTATAATACAATGGCATTATTCATTTATCGATTTTTCTATTTCTGGTCTTTCCACAGCAGGAAATGGTGACATAATTCTGTGCTGCAGAAAAACAACCTCCATCAAAAAAGACAAAGATCATAAAGTCTATTTTGCTCGAATTTCCACRGCTTCAGTGCACACAACTGAAGGCCTGGCAAGCACGGAATTCTTTCAAGAACTATTTATTTCAAAGTTACAAGGCTGATGAAGGTTTTAGAGTTACAAATTCCTGTTTTTCTTGGAGCAACATCTTTAAAGATATGCAAAGAGGGATTTCTCGGCACTGTTCAGGAACGAGTCTCAAGTGATTTGCCACTTTCGAGTACAGAGATTGTTTTCTAATTCAAGCAAACATTTTGGGGAAAAAAAAAAAAAACAAAACAGGAAAGGATGTGAGAAAAAAGCTCATTAGGAAAACAACACCGAGAATCTCAGTAGGAATATTCAACCAACTTACCTGATTTCACAGTTGTGCTTTTAGATCCTGGAGCAGGAGCAAGGTACAGCTTTTTTATAGAAGGATAAATACAAAAGTCACCCGTGAAAAAATGAAGTTTTAAAGGGTTTGGGGCAGGTTTGGGATAAAACCCCAAGCAAAGGACCACTAAGGTCATATTCCCAAACTGAAGTTACTGCTGGTTCTTAAATTGCTATATGTGCTCTTTTTTTTGAGGTGCAGTTTTGGGTGCAGCAGGCTGTGACAATGTGCAGGTTCTCCTCACGCAAACAGACATTTAGGACAGAACTCTTTCCATGGTGGATGGACATTGTCAGGGGAAACACTTGACGGATGGATGGATGCAGAGATCGGATTTCTGTGGTTTGCTGCTGGAAGGGCTGTGTGCTGTGCATAGAACATCCCCTCTGTGTGGGTAATGTACATTTGACTTCACCTTTTGCATGTTGATCACTCCCTGACTCGCAAACCCCGAACCGTGCGCGAGTGTGCGTAATGTGAATAACTCCATTCCAAACTTGCACGTCTTCAGCCATATGTTCACTGATGTCTGAGCATAAATCTACTAAAATTTACTGTCCTCCACTGCAGATCAATAAACCCTACAGTATTTCAGGGGGGCTGGATGTRTGTGACGTTTGATGGCTTTGAAGATTCACATTTCCAGCTGTAATTATTTACATATAGGGTCCAAGCCCAGGAGATAACCTTCAGCTTTGGTAGCATTAACACTTGCAAATAATCATCACCACTCTATCACTCTCACACCCCATAATCTGCTAACATATGTCTACATTTTCTATGTGTTTATGTAGTACTTTATATGGAAATGTTTCATTACTGCCCGCAGCAACATGTGGCATTTCTTCAAGAACATTTCAGCACCTTTTAACATGGTTTCTTCAAACGTCTTTCTAATTGTGAGGATTTCATTCTGCAAATGTTATCACTGCTCAAGCAGATCAATTTTCTGAACTGCTTAATATGCATGCTCTAGGCATTTCTACGAAAATGCAAAATATACAGTAGGAATTAATATAAATAAACTACTACCAGGCTATTATGGAGCAGATTTAAGGCAGCAGGGTTGGAGAGAACTCCATTTCGAGACTTGCAAGTCTTCTTATTGTGGCAACATGTCATCTAAAATTTTTGTTTGAGATACAAAACAATRTTTTCCAAATAATGATTATTGTACCACTTTCTCTAAACCAAATTATGATGTCCTTACTTACCAACACAGCGACTGCTGGTGCAGAGAGGGTTTAGGGTGGAAATTTCTGTCACAGTTCCAGATTTTCTATTGTGCTCCTATTTCTGTCTGACCAMGCATCTTCTAAAGCTCCACAAAACCCCTTGGGTGGAGACACCTCCAGGCAGTGCATCTCACTAATACASGGGCTGGTGACTGCCACTGATGCTTTTATTATGGTGCATTCAGACAACACTTCAGCCTTCTCAAAATAAGGGATCTGAAGCTGTCCAGGATGAGGGGATCCAGGCCAAGCTCCTCTCTGTCAAGCACAGAGCAGGCCTAGATAAAGAAGTAAAAGCAAGTGAGACCAATCCAAGCCCCATTGTTTGATTGGAGACATTGTGAATCCCAGGAAAACCTTGTTGGAATGTGTCCTTCCAGCATCCTGTTCACCATCCATCCRGGTCTAAACAGTCTGGTTTGATATTGAGGAGACACCGTGTGGGCAAGAGGGGATTTATGGTCTACACCTGGATTTTACATCACTGCCCTCGCCCTTGCTGCCCYGAGGTTCATCGCTGGCTGATGTTCCTGTGAGTGATGTAACAATTAATCTAATTACATAAAGAATTTTAAGAAGAAAAGCCTGGCAGAAGAGCACAGCAGAYCCCAGAGCCAATCTGTCCATCCCAGCCCTTCCCCTGCACCACCCACCCTTGCCCTGGGTACATTGACCCAGCCYTTGGCAAACTCCACAGAAATTTCCTCTTTCAATGAGGAAATAGAGCGCAGCAACCCCTCTGACCCGATTCCTTCAGGAAGGTCCAYGGAATTTCCTTTTTGAGGCTGGAAGAAATGCGATTTCCCGGCTGTGAGGTTGGTGCYGATGCTGTTGGAGGGATGAGTCATTGTTTCTCTCATCTATATCATCCGAGTACCTATAACTGTCTCTCATCTAAATGTTAATTGTATCCAACAGAATGACTTTAAATGAATACTCTGTCAATAACACTGTTATTAATGTTCCTTGATAGGCACGGTTGGAATATTTTGTAAGATTAGTCTAATATTTCCTACAGAATCTGCTTCACGTGCTGCGTTATTGCGTCTACTTTGGATCAAAACCTGCTTGTAGAGCCCTGCGTGGCTTTTTTCACTCTCCTCCCAAGAACTCCTGCATGGCTAAGTTTTGATATGCTACAGGCATAGCAGTAATCCTCGGTTATTTGGACCACAAGCACAAGTTTAGCTGTTAAATTGCTATTTTCTGATAGCTCAGCAGGGCGTCTCATTGCCTTCACCCGGTGCAGCTGGGACTGTGAGGGCTGCTGGCATTGCGGGGACAGAGTTAAGCTCGGTTTAGCCACGTGAATATTTTGATTTATGCCAACTCTACCTCTGCGTCTCCGAACGACCGTGGCAGGGATCATTTGGCAGCAATCCCTCGGCGCTGGCTGCTCACCTGCCTGAGACACGGCGAGGAGAACCCAGGAATCTGGCTGGGAAAAGAGACACTACAGCTTTGCCATGTGTATCCSTGGCTGGATCCAGGAACACCTGAGCAACAGGTGGGAGCCTTTGATGGAGCTGCTTTGCCAGCAAACCCTCGGCGAGTTTAAAGCRCTCCCAGCCCACTTTGTTTGCAAAGAGCAAATAACCCATCCAAAGGCTGAAAGCCTCCAGGTTTTTTTTTTTCTTCTTTCCCCCCTCTCATCTCCTTTTTCTCTCCTCCCGCTGTTCCTTCAGATTTAGGCCTTTTGTTTCTTCTCCTGCAGACATCTGTCCTCTGCCTGGGCTGCTGTTCCAAGAACAGATATCCCACCTCAGGTCCAGCCCACTTTGATAGTTCACAATGAGACACCAAAGCTGGAATAAACACATAGCTGGGGGGTGAAAAAAAAAAAAAAAGAAAAAGAAAAAGTTAAATCCCTACTTGAAAACCTGTTTTGTGTTTTCTTATTTCTTAAAGTTATTTTTAAGTGTTTAAACCAGACCAATTATAGTCAGAAACTACTTCACTTAATCCATTCCTTTATCTCCTGGGAAAAATCACCAAAGCAATTCTCAAAATGTTTAAATCCCACAGTGTGCATAAAAGCAGCAAGTAAATCTGCTCCTTCCCAGGCAAACCTTAAGGATTTCACTGACATCTTTAATTAAACCAGCAAATAGGTCGGTTTCTCTTGTGTTCTGACCAACACACTGTCAACAAGGAGGGGAAAAAAACTGAAAAGGAGGATTTGTACTGAAAAATAGCACCAGAAACATTTGTATAATCATGATCATGGACTGGAACAGGAATGTAATCAGGAATTATTAAACATTATCAACGACTTCCTGGCAACATATTGCTTGGATAACACTCCTGTAACTACTGGAGAGTTAGTTATGAAATAATTAAACCCTRAAATTGGAAATAGAACAAAAGGAAGCAAACTCGAAATGCATGTAGCTCTGCAAAAGAAAAGTATGTTTCTGTCTGTGAATTTATAAGAGTGGATTTAATTCCAAAAGGGAGAATTGTGCAGTTGTTATTAGATCAGCAATAAGCACAGATGGCTGCAAAGGAGCCATTCCCCAACCCATCCTACCATCTCTACCCTGCAGCACTCGTGGAGGAGAAGGAAATGCAAGAGTAGGGAGCAGCAGAACTGGGAATTGAATGTTTTTAAATTCAGAAGCCTGAGTCTACATCCTCGTGCGTTATTCATTATCAGCACCATTCCTGGCAAATTCACTCGACACTGATTTTAGCACACGATTGTCTGAGCTCCTTTYAGAAGTCACACCCGGTGCCACCGGGCAGCTCGTCACAATCTTCTGTCCATATCAGCCCCTTGCAGAGTTTTGTTCTTTCCCTGCAGGAGGAAGCTGATGTTCCCAGGGATGAAAAGGTTGCACGCAAAAGCAGGATCCGAAAATCCTGCTCTCAGCTCTGTGGAAGAAGGATTTATGATGCTCAACTAGCAAAGATAGCAATTAGCTGGAATACTCAAGAGCAGAGAGCTTGACAATCTGATGAGTTATTCTTTTGAACTGGGGCAGCAACTCATGCATAAATTTCCTTGTAAACAATTATTACAGAAATGCACTGTAAACACAATTAATCATCTCAAGGTGTTATCTCTAGGTATTTTCCCCACAGATTATGTGCCACTTGCTCAATAAATCAAATTTTAACATAAAGACATCAATAGCTGGTATTATTAATATTCCCATTCAGCCAAACATGGTTGGGTAGGAGCTAACAAGCTTTGATTACATTTTGAAAACACAGAAAGTATTATAGAAAATAGGAAAAAGATGTGAATTGTGAAACTTTGAATGAAAATAGGATTAAAGGGGAGACATATGAATCAGAACATTGGCTCAGATAAAATACGAGTACTTTGTAATTTAAAATGCATTTTCACTGATATGAATTGGAAATAGTACAGTACATCTTGTTAATAGGAATATTAAGTTTTACATCGTCTTAGATAGGTTCTTCTTACAAAACAGTATTTACAAGAGCCTTGCAATAATAGGCTGCCTAATGTTTCCATAAGATTTCTTCTTATGATATATCCCAGCCACATTTTCATCCATTGTTCAGCACTATCAGCTGGGACTGGAGTGGCCAGCGAAGGGAACGAACGCATCCCACTCCGTTTCATCTCCCACAGAGTATTAAACAACCTCCACTCCAGAGCTGTTTGAAACCCACCCTTTCAGAAGCCAAGCTCCCTTTGGAGATCATCCTATGGACTTGGGCGGGAGCTGAGAGGAAAAACCCATTCAGAAGAGTGGGGCAACCAGGGCCGGGGGAGAGTCCGGTGGGGCGATGGGGAAAGAGAAAAGGAGCTGGAGCRGGGAAGAGGGAAGGAGGAACACAGGAGGAGAGGGATGCTGGAGAGGACCAAGGAGCATCTCTCCATCCTGTCAGCTTTGGAATAGTTTGCAACACAGGAAAGTTATAAGAGGCACAGAAAAAAGACACTGGAGGCGCTCACAAAAGTGCCCTCAGGGATTTGCCTCCAGGAAAGGGGAGAGGAACAGCGCGGAGGAGCCACCACAGGGGTTTGAAAGACAAAGCATCAACATCTGCAGTTTCTGCTCAGTTATTCCTACTTACCTTCCAGTCAACACAATTATTCCTGTTTACAAAGGAACAACACGTTTGCTGAGGCTTCTGCTGCTCTGCCCAAAGGCTCGTGCAGCTGGTGACACAAACACGTCAGCCCAGGCAGACAGGGGACACTGGGAGAAGGGCACTCGGGCTCCGTGGTTTCCATGGATTGGAGTGAGTTCTGGACTATCCCCTGGGGGAAGGCCACAGGTGGTAGCTGAGAGCAGATCCCCTGGGAGAGGAGACCAGAGATGGTGGCCTTGACGTCGTCTGCACGTGTGAGGCTGAAGACACTGCGGGAAGAGGGAAAGCAGAATTTGCACCTCCTCAGGTTCCTCTGTTGATGGTTCTTTGTTGGTCCCCCCTTATCTGTGGTTCTGCAACAATCAGATCCACTAAAGAGTGGGGAGTCGGGACAGTAAGGATCTGGGGGAGGGATTCTCTTTTTCCACTTCTCAGCATCTGACCCGATGCAGGCTTTTCTCAAATCTCTGCATATTTGGAATCGAGACCACAGGAGATGGATGCAGATGTTTCAAAGCCCTTTCACACCAGTCTGCTGTATTTCTCCAAGTTCATTCATGTAATTTGGTGATATCCTCCACGTCCGGGGTGGTGATCTTCAAGATTTTAAGAAGTTTGGTCACCTCTTCTCTTCAAGAAGCCGCCTGTTTTATGATCATGATGCAAGGAATTCATTTTCCATTCACTTCCTGAGCAGGATGATGGAAAGTRGCCAACAGACAAATCACACTAAAATATTGACCTAATGGTCCCCGAGATTTTTAAACTGACACTGTTCAACGARGGGAGGAATAATGAATGTATTGCATGTAGAGAGATTTATTGATTGATATGGACAGCAAAATAGCACTGCTCCATAATTATTTCAAAGATCAGGAAGTCACCTTGGTATATTATTTCTGGGGTGTTGCCAATTTTTGTTACTGTCCACTCCTGGTGTCCTGTACAGCCCTGAAGATAATTTGGTGTCTGCTCTTGCTTGCAAATGCAAGTGAAAATCAATTAAAAGCACGAGCACATCTGYGTGTGCGCAGAAAAGGGACGTGTTTGGGGACATTTGTCCCTTTATGTCACGGATAGTCCTTGCACAGCAAACTTGATCTCACCCAGCACCGGCAGAGGGAAGGGAGGCAGCTGAGAGCCCATAAAAAACGAACAAAGGGGAGCAAAATATTCTTGATGAGCCACCTCAATTCACCTTAACAAGTTCTCATCGTGGCACTCTCTGGCGCTGCTGATGTGCTGCACACCATCAGCACCGAGTGCCTCAGATGAGTTTTCTGCTTATCAATGGCTTCTTTTTCTTTCCGTGTCTGGCAAATTTCTAATAGTGGCTGATTTCCTGTATGCAGATCCCATTTATGGTTTGTAGCACTGTATTATGATGAATTTACACTATCAATGAACATTGCTGAAGGGCCTCATTAACTTGTGCAGGCGGTGAATTTGTATTTTTCAAAATGCCACTCTTTCTCTAAAGAAATCTCGCTGACAGTGGCAGTCAAGTACTTGACTGGTTAATAAGGCAGCTCAAAGGAAACAGCTTCACTTCACTGCGAGTTTTTGTCCTTGTTTAATTTCTCCTCCTTTCTCGACAGGTTTAGAGGATGTGAGAAGATAATATATTGCAGTTTTTAATCTCCCAGTCCTGCTGACTACGACGATATAAACAAAAGCAGAAACACAGAAAATTATAGAGATACACTTAAAACAGGCCCGGTAATAAAAAACGTGGGGTTCTGGCGGAGATTTCGCTCAGGCACTTCCCTACTTGGCATAATTAGGAAGTTTCTTCAAATCCCGCTCGATCCCGGCTCCCTTTTCCGATGCCTGCAAAGTGAACAAGATAATCATGCCCATAATGCGGGGCCTCAGAACCTGAAGGCATCAGCACCCAGCCCTCCAGACAGACTGCAACCTGCAAACAGTTCAAAAGCGAGCTTGTCAGACTGGCTGCGACATATGGAGCTCCACCGAGAGTATTTCCAGATATAGGAAATACCAGGCATTCTGTAAACAGAGTCGTTGGGAGCCGTTTTTTTGCGGGGATATTTTTACGACTGGTAAGTTGCAAGAATCTGTTCGCAATATCTGCGCTCTCAGTTACCACCTGTGTTTCTCTCGGCAGAACGTGGGGAACAGGCAGTTTCACAATAACAATTTCTTTTTTTTTTTTTTTTTTTTAATCCAGAGCTGTGTCTTCCAACACAGCCTCAAAGCTTCGTGGAACCCGCAGGGACCACGTGCAAATCTTGTTTCTTGAGTGTGATGATATTTAGCTCTCGGAGAGCTTTAAATGTAAATAAATGTGGGTGAAGGCTGCTGTGGGAGGGGGGTCTATGGGGCCGGGGCTTTAGGAGGAGTTTTGGGGACTAAAGTTGGCAGAGCTTGGCCTGAACAGCCCAGGGGGAAAAAATTTTTACAGTGAGGGTGGTAAAACACGGGCACAGGTTGCCCAGAGAGGTGGTGGATGCTCCATCCCTGAAAACTTTCATGGTCAGGTTGGATGGGGCTCGGAGCAACTTGATGTGGTTGGAGATATCCCTGCTCATGGCGAGGGGCTGGACCAGATGGCCTTTAAAGGACCCTYTAAAGGTCCTTTCCAACTCAGACCATTCTGTGRTTGATTCCATGATCCCTCCTGCAGGATCCCAACGGCTCAAGAACCGCTCCTGCATCATCCTGCTCCTCTCAGAAGAGTCACTCGCTGTGGTCTGTGCTGTGGGAAGATGGAAATGGGATATCCCAAATATTTTAGATGTGGCTAGAAGGGCTGGACCGGGTCAAAAAGGCGTGCAGGACCCGGGGCTGGCACTGCAGAAGAGACGTGCTCGGTGCTGCCTGTGCCATATGGGCAGGAGGAACCTCAAACTGTGAGGTCAAGCCTGGGAAATGGCAGCAACAGGCGAGACAAAAATGCGTTTTCATTCACTCCTGAGATCCAAATCTTAACACAGGGCGAGTATTTTCACTCTTTCTTCTTAAACATATATGAACACATATATAACAAATATGTCTCTCTCCATACACACATTCCCATATAGATGGAGGTGAAATAAATCTGTAAAACAYGAGAAATGACATCCACAAAGGTACATTTTTAGTAACATAGAAGAGAAATGATTGACAGAACAAAGCATATGGAAACGAAGAAGAATCTAACCCACATTTAGATCTAAGAAAAAAATATTTGCCTGAAGGGAAAATATTAATTAGTTTGTCTACATGCAAGATAAAAGTCTGGAAGACATATCCATCAAAAGGCAGCAGAATAAACAGCAAAATGGAAATTATTTGTAAATTGACAGTAAACTTGGCAAACATTGAGGGGGTAAACAAGTTATTTGGCATGCAAAGCACTCAGAAATCACAGCCTCTGTCAGGAGGCATCTGTGCATATATTCACTTATTTGACAGAAATTAACATTTTGCAGAAATCTTTGTTGCATGCTAAAGATTTCTTCACCCTCCTTAATTATTTTAATTGCTGCTTCAAAAATGTTCCATATAAACATGAAAAAAGACATTAAAATCCAGCAAGTCCAGTCCCACGTTATCAATAACACACAGTCCACAGTACAGGAGTTTAACACAAAGCCCACGGAGATGGAAAATATTGACAGAAAAGAGCCACATTTGTTTTTTCTCGATTGGAATTTCAGAGTCACGCGAAGACGTTCTCGGTGTCCTTTCAGCATCGTGAGAGGCTTGAAAAACAAAACATCGTCTCACAAACAAGCAAATCCAACTGCTCAGAGGCCCAGGGTTGTGGAGATCCTGCTTTTCCCGTTATTTTGGGGCAAAATGAGCGTTTGTTCGCCCGTAATACGGGTGGAAATTGGAAGTGACTGTGCCATAAGGAACTCTAGTGGTGGGCATTTTTATTCAAGAATAATTCAAATTAATCTGCACTTCAGATATTTTCTTTCTCCCCTGCATGGTGGGCGATGCTGAAGGCACCATCAGCCCAGCCAACAACTGGATTCTGGCTGTTTGAGGGAAGAAAAGGTTGGAAAAGATGGATAATCTGAAGGTGTCAGGCTCAGAGGAGTCCTGGCAGCACCCCTTAGGTCAGGAGCCGCAGGGGACAATTGGTTGCACCAAGGAAGCATCAAAAAAAAAAGCATAAAAAGTAAAGAATCTTTGATTTGAGGTTGTCCTACAGGAATGGGGACTGGAGCCAAGCTCCATCTGCTTCCTGCAGCAAAAACAGGCTCTGCTGGGGATGCACAGGCTTTGCCACAGGTGTTTTGGTGGCAGGACAAGGAGTTTTAGTTTGTTTTGTACTGAAAAAAGAGCTGATTCCCTGAATTACAGCAGATTTCCTAAGTATGGCAGTGGTACTACACTGCTATTTACGGCCATGGATTTGTGCAAGAAGCTACGTGACAAATTCAATGTAAAAATAGGTTTTTCAAATAGAATCGGMATAATATTTTCTGCAAAATGCAGACCCACATATTGCAATTGACCCTCCCCAAGTGTAAATTCACATCATTCAAGCAGCAGTTTGGTATCAGATGAAGATGTAACCCTTAAAACACACAAAATATTTCTCTTTATCACACCAGAGCCATACCAGAAATCCACCAACAGTTTGCAAAGCTGAAGAGGCCCAAAGAAAAATCACAACTTGATAACAAGAGCTGGCCCTTGATGCACTGGCTCCTTCTCCCAGCACCACTGATTTTTGCATGGCCTTGCCAGCCCAGTTTGATTAAACCAGCAAAAGCAGGAAGAATTCATTCAAACTCATCCAAGCACATGAAGGAAATCTCATGTGAGCCCAGATTAAAACCCAACCAAAAAAAAAAAAAAAAAAAATCAAAGTGCTCAACTTTGCCAAATCTGAGACTGTTTGTTCCCTTTCATTTAAATGAAAAGCAAGTCAAATACTCCACTTCCTCCAGGAACCCATTTCCAGGTCAGGTTCCAAAGCCAGAATGTCTTGTTTCCTGCATTATTTTTACATTGTATTGGAACATCAGAGTAATTTGAGCAGTTGTCAGGAGGGGTGCTGGTGATTCCAGGCATTCTCAGCTCTGCCAGGGCTGTGGGTTCTGCAACTGGAACAGCAAAACCTTGGAAAGCTCTCAAAAGCACCCATGCAACTTTTGATATCTGTTCGGGATATTTGGAAACGCAACATTTGTAGGAAAAAGTCCAGAAATGCAACGCAACAAAACGAAATCAATGGGAAATAAATAATATGCCAAAAATTATTTGTATTTCTATGAAAACTCTGTAAATCCTGAGTTGTAGCGAGTTTCCACAGAGTCTCTGGGTTTTATACAGCAAATTTCTGCGGGTTCAGTGACTTTTACAGGCAGGAATTTATAATGGCACTTGGGGAAGGAGTTTAGCAGATATTGGGGGAGCTCCACACATGGATCTGAACGTGCCCACGGCTGCAGGACACCCCTTACTGCTCCTGGGAGTGCAATGGCAGCAAACACTTGCCCCTGATAGTCTTTGCTCAAAAAACAGGTCCAGYGTTGATCCATGGAATCACAAAGGTTGGAAAAGCCCTTTAGGATCACTGAGTGCAGCCATTGACCAGCACTGCCTGATCCACYGCTAACCCATGGCCCTAAACACCACATTCACACGGGTTTTGAACACTTCCAGGGACAGTGACTCCACCACTGCCCTGGAAAACCCTTTCCATGAAGAAATCCCTCCTGATGTCCAACCTGACCCTCCCCTGGCACAGCTCGAGGCCGTTCCCTCTCCTCCTGTCCCTGTTCCCTGGGAGCAGAGCCCGACCACCCCGGCTGCCCCCTCCTGTCAGGAGTTGTGCAGAGCCAGAAGGTCCCCCCTGAGCCTCCTTTTCTCCAGGCTGAGCCCCTTTCCCAGCTCCCTCAGCCGCTCCTGGTGCTCCAGCCACTTCCCCAGCTCCATTCTCTTCTCTGGACATGTTCCAGCAAAATTATCCATTTTATCCAAGAAGATCCTTTTACCAGTGCCAGACCATGAGCCATTGCTGCTTTCAAAGCAAAACCTCACAGTTTTCTTACCTTCAGAGACTTGAATTGTAGATTAATGAGCTCATGGGAAATCCAACCTTGTATCTCTGCTGGAAGAAGAGCAAAGCAGGAGCCATTCCCTATGTGGATTCCCTAAAACAAAACAATGTTTGTTAAGCTTTTAAATAGCTGAAAACAACAGTAGGGAAGACAAGCCCAGTCTCCAGGCACAATGTCCATCACACACAGCTTCCCAAAACCGAAACTATCCCCCAGCATTTCCAGATTCCCAGCAGCAGGAAAGCTCCTGCCCATCTGAAGGAACACCCAATCCTTACTCTGGGCAGGTTKAAGTCTCCTTTTAACCATTCACAATTGTGTCTCCTGCTATAAACAACCATTTCAGCTGCCCAGGAGGGGAATCAGGACCTTCTGCCCTCGCCTGGGACTGGTTGTTTGCTGCTGCTGAGGTTCCACAGCACCAGCACAGAGCAAAGCCTGGGGATGTCCCAGGGTTAGGAATTGTTCAGGATCCTTTTTAGTAATAAGTTTTAATGTATAATGAAAGTTTGGCATGATTTTGTTGCATTTAGAAGGAAAAGGATTTAAACTCTTCTCGAGATTTCCCTTTTCTTTCAGGAAAGAAATCTGAATAATTAATTAATTAATAAAATAACTAAAGAAATAAAGAGATGTGAGAATGTATTTTACCCTACAAATTTTGCCCTGGCCGTTACCTGGCTCTGTGCTGCTCCGTGGGGACTCAGCTTCTCCTCCAGCACTGCGTGGCTGTGACTCCACATATCCAATTCCAACCATTTCAGAGGAAAGCAGGAACTTTTATATCTCATGCAGCACCAGCAGTTACCACTTCTCTGGGAAATTCCAGGCTGACAGCTTTTTGCCCCAGATATTTAACTCTAGGAAGCATAAAGCATCCCTGGTAATCCAAGCTCCTACAAAAGTTGAAAGCCTACGCATGAAATAATTAAATCCGCTCTTTCCAAACCTTTATTTATAACGAGTTACAATCTTGTTCTGCTTTCTACGATGGTCYAAGGGCAGAGAGGTGAGATTTGAGGGAGTGGTTATGACTTTGTAAGCTGGAGCAGGCCTGGGAGGAAGGAGAGGGACCAGCCTCAGGCACACAAGGACACACATCCTCTAAATAATTGATGAGTCTGTTGACAACTCCAAGCCGTGCCATGTGTTATTGTGGTACCTCACTCTTCAAAGGTATAAAGCCCCTCTCTCTGGCATCTCTCAAGTCCTCCTGTGCCMCAAAGCTTGTTCATTTTTTCCATCTCCAGCAGCCAGTCCAAGCAAAGCTCTTCCCTCACCCCACGGATTTGGCCTCTGGAGAACAATGTGGGCTTCCAATGTGGGCTGGTCACGTTCAGACCTTGGCTCCTTTACGAGGCCAGACCAAGATGTGGAGAATATCCACTGCTCAGGGGCTTCTGAAACTGCTCTGTGCATGAAATAAACGCATGAAACACGTGAATGCTATCAAATATATAATGGCTTATAACAGATTATGGTTTTCTTCTCCTTAGCAAAAATATCTTCAATTCATAAGGGAAATATTTCTATTAGTGTTTATCCTTTAAACACGGRCAAGGAAAATATTTGGAGAGAAAAATCTCTTGAAGACACCACAGTTCTTTTGTATCTTTGGTTTTCAGCCCGTCACTCACATTGTTTCTCCTCAGTCAGCTCAACAGACTAATTCTATTTAATCCTTTTCTTTTTATATGTAAAATGATACAGTTTAATGCTCCACAGTTTAATATCTGTGAAGTTTTATCTTTATTTGTTTGGGAAATTTGAGTCAGATACTCACCTACTGTAATTTCCCAAGAACAAACAAATGAGAAAGGGCAGTCCATTTTCATGCAAATCCAGCCAGCTGTTTAGCTCGGCCTGCCCTTGCCTTCTGATGTGAGGATCTGCATAAAAAACCAAAGTGGAGATATGATAAAATATAAAAGGCTGACAATAACATGCAAATCGAAATCAGTCATTGGAAAACTGTGGACTCATTGTCATCAAAAGAATTAGGTGGCAGAACGAAACAAAAGAGCCCGGCTGATAAAAGTAACTATGGCACGGTGGCTTTAAAATCTGCAGATTTCTTCCACCACAAAGAAAATTGAAATTAAACACCTCTCTAGACTGCCTGCTTTTAATCTTTTCCTTCTGAGCTGCTTCCTGACATATTCTCTGTTAACTTTTTATCAAAGGTCATTTATAATCATATTTCAGAGAGAGAATAAAAATAAAAAATGCATTTATTTCCAAAGTTTTAATCAAGTGCCCACTAAAAAAAAAAAACAAACAAAAACCAACTAAAATAAGCAGCTGAACACTAAGAACTGTAGTCCAAACACACTAAAATATTTACAGAAAATATTAGTGGCCCCTTATGTTTCAAATCTAGAATTTTTGGTTATAACTTTGCTGCCATTTAGACTTAGACTTAAATCTGATGAGTTTGGGGTSGTTTTAAGGCCACACAAAACAGCAGCAAATTCCTGAGTTCTGAGACCCCACAAGGCAGAGATGGTGCCAGAGGGTCTCCTGCGAGGATTCATTTTTATATATGGGAACATCCTCCTGTTTAGGAAGCTGAGAAAGTAATTCAGTGATTTCCCAGAAGAATTTTATGAAAATCTTCAGCAAAGTATTCAACTTGGTTTAAAGTTTTCTTACTAAACTTGTTCCTTCCTTGTAGAAAAAAGAGATGGATTTCCAGTGCAAAATATCATTCATTCCAGAGGAGCAAAAACAGTTCCCCAAAATTCTGAAATATTTTCATAACTAGGCCACCCTAAGTACAGAAATTTATCAATTTCACTCTGAAGTCGAACAGGAAATAAATTTAGTTTTTGCTTCTCTTCATATTGATATTTCATTTATATTGGTGGGGTTGGTTTTTCTTAGAGAAAACATCAAGAATTTGGTTGTAAAAAGAGAACTAAAAATAAGGAATTTAAAAGAGTGTTAAAAGGCAGTTTTTCAGTTCATGTGGATACATCCTTAGCTTAAAATCCAGGCTGAAAATTTGCGAATTCCACACAGTGAAGTGCTCAATAGCTGGGAAATGCTGGAACTAAAGGTCCCTCTGCAACTCTAATTTGGCCCTTGCCTGTCTTCACCATGATGTGGTTGTTAATTACTTGCTCACAGRCAGCTTTTTAAATTTTTTTTTTTCCAGAGAACCCCAGGCTCAGAGGTGCCTAGGAATGACTGTGCATGGAAATAAATCARGATTTTTTTCGCTGCTGTCTGTAGTTGGTGGATACACAGCAAATCATGGAATTGTAGAATGGGTTGGGTAGGAAGGGACCTTAAAGTCCCWCTCCCTGCCTCCCACACCTTCCACTATCCCAGRTTGCTCCAAGCCCTGTCCAACCYGGCCTAGARCTCTTCCAGGGCTCACTGACCTCACAGTCAAGATTTCCTTCCTATGAATGAACGAGGTGAATGAAGCCAGAAAGATAAAAACCAATTTATCGGTGCTTTGGAAATATCTTTTATCTCAGATTGAGATTGTGAATGTGTAAAATGGAGACAACATTTCTGAAAGGAGGAGATGCCTCTCTACTCCTCCACAAACAATCAGCAAAGATTAGTTCACTGTAAAAACCCTGGTGAGAGGGTCGGAGGAAAATCCATGAGGAAAAGCCCAAAGTTTGGAGGGTGTTTGGGAAATGACAGAGGATGAGCATGGAAAGACTGCGCTTGCTGGAAGAGGAGAGACCATTCCATAGGATCATGGAATCGCTAAGATTGGAAAAGATCTTTAGGATCATCAAGTTCAGCCATCAACTCAGGATCACCACTAACCCATGGCCCCAAGTGCCACATCCACAGGGTTTTTGAACACTTCCATGGAATGGTGACTCCACCAATTCCCTGGCTGCCTGTTCCAATGCTTTACAACAAAGAAATTTTCCCTAATATCCAATCTAAGCTTCTCCTGGTGACATTTGAGGCTATTTCTTCTCATCCTTCCACTTGTCTCATGGGAGCAGAGCCTGACCCCCACCCGGCTCCAACCTCCTGGCAGGGAGCTGCAGATCAATAAGGTCTCCCCTGAGCCTCCTTTTCTCCAGCTGAACAACCCCACAGCATATTTTAGTGCACAGCACAGAACAAAAGCCATATAAATATRTAAGTATATAAATATATGGCTATATTAGCATTTTCCTGCTTCTCAGTCCTTAACTTCCCAACCTTTGCATTCCATTGCTCTCTTTCACATGCAATTCCCCAAACAACCAACAAGCCAAGCCAGAAAAGTGTTCAGCCTGCAGGACCATACGACCTTCCCTCGCTTCACCAGCGAAACTGGGACCTCTAGGCTTGTTCTGCCTCCTCCTGTGCCCGAGCTCCCCGCGCGCCCCGTGACAGCAAACAGCTTTTCGTCCGTCCCCCGCCGCTCCAGACAYGGAAAACACACAATTTTCTGGCTTTTGCACAAACATTCAGCACCCAGAAAATACTGCTGGGTCGGGTGGGTTTCTTGCTGCCCCTCGATCAGCAGGAGGGGGACGTTCCCGTCCCTCGGCTCCCCCGGCGTGGCCGCACCGGGGATGCTCCGTATGGGCGCCGCATCCGCGCCCGGAGCTGCGAGGAGACGGATCAGCCTCGGTGCAGATGGACTCAGCAAGTGCAAACAGATTTTTAACATGCCTATAAACTGGGGCACAGGAGGGTTTTTTGACAGGAACAAGGAAAAAAAAAAAAGAAAAGCGTCAAAGGAACGGAGTACCTGCTCCGAAGCCTGGAGGAACYGGAGCTGCTCGGGAAAATTATTATAATTTTGAAGACTGTGAAAGAACACGATTCCCCACAATCTCTGAAAAAATAAGGGAAAAAAAAAAAATCTTCCTCGTTCGAGCAAAAGATTCTGAAAAACCTGTTTAACTCACAGCTGGCACGGAAAATATCACCTCCAGCGTTGCCAGAACTCCAGGCAGATTCCAGCAGGGAGTTAAAAAACAGGGAGTGCTGGGCAGCTGACCCAGCACGGAGCCTGTCACTGCTGCAGAGGAGAAGCTTCRGGAGCAGGGAGATAAGAGTGACTGGAAATGTATGAAGGTGAATTGTTCCCAGCCCTGGTGTGATATCTCTGGCCAACTAATTCTGATTAGGCCTGTGAATGCTTCGTCCCTCAGGCAGGACAATCCCCCCCGCTCAGGGTTGTCCCGGGAGGTGATGGAGAAGGGTGATTACGGTGCCCATGGAAGCAAAGCCCTCAGGCAGGGTGGGAATTGGCTCAGAGGACAAGGCAGGGGCTCTGAGGTCTCCCTGGAGCCTTCTGTTCTCCAGGTGAACACCCCCAGCTCTCCCAGCCTGGCTCCAGGAGCATCTCCATGGCCTCCTCTGGACTCTATCCAGCAGCTCCACGTCCTCCTGCTGTTGTTCCCCAGGGCTGGAGCAGCTCTGCAGGTGGGGTTTCCATCCAGCCTGCGTTTGTGCTTGGGATTGCCCTGACCCAGATGCAGCACCTTGCACTTGTTGAGCTCCATGAGGTTTGTTGGAGGGAAGGATGCTCCTTCCTGCGGATCCCAGAGGATCATCTCATACCTGAGCAACCTCCAGCTCCTCTTCTCTGACTGGTTTATCCCTGTCAGGTTTGTGGAAGATTCCCAGTTCTTTCAGCCACCTGTGAATTTTGCTGGAGTAAGGGCAAACATCACTTGAATTGAGCACGATTATCATTGAAATCTGTTGCCTAAACCAGGATTTCAGGAACCATGACTCAAGCCTCAGGAAATAATGAAAGTAGCTCCCAACTCAGGAGATTTTAAAAAAAAGATGTGACAGAGTCTTTTTTATTGGCTCTTGGTTTATAAAACTCGAGGTAATTTGAAACCAGTGGCCTAACAACTCACTTTTCCTTGTTTTAATGGAAAACAGGAATTCCCGGCCCACTGTTGGAGCTCAGCAAAGAGGGTTTTAAACAGCCAGTGGGTGTGGGTGGTTTTAACATCYCAAAGTCTGAACCCTGAACTTGTGCACTGTTCAAACCAGTTCTCATGTCCTTGTGCATTTACCCAAACCAAGCCAGGCACCCAAAACCCCTCCAATTATCCCCAAAACCTTTGGTGGCACACAAAGGTTCAGCGGCGTCACGGGAGCATCGCGGGGACTCGAGCAGACCAAAATATGTCACAAGCAGCACGAGGGGACACAAATGCTCAGCCCTGAAAATGAGTCATTCAGCAATAAGTACATTTTTCTGGTCGCTGAGCACAACATGAAAGTTTTGTGTCAGTTTTTATCCTCCAGATGTGTTCCTAATGTTGTCATCGATAGCAGCACTTAGCATTATACCATTTTAATAGAAAAAAATATTCCACTCCTATTTTGAACTTTTTAATCTTTCCCTGTGTGCCAGAAAGTAGAATAACTAAAGCTTATCTATTTATGCCTGTGCCTAAATCTTCAATGCATATATAAATTTAAATCTCATTACACTTTAACACACTGCTTTAAAAATACGGATACATTTTAAGAGTCTGCTACACATTTTTATCAAACAGAGGGACTTAATTTTTATTTTTCTTCCACATAAAGCCAGTGAAATCCTGCATGTTAATACTTCAAGAAAATAAACTTGTGTAAAGATTTGCCTATCCAAAGTACAGTATAATTTAAATTTAAATCCCTCAGAAACCCAAAGCACTGTGTTTATAATATGAGAACAGCGGGCAGTCATGCCCTTGACTGGAGGGCATGTCAGCCAGTCCTCTCCTTCCCTGCAAAACCATCAGGCTGGCAGTAGTGACAGATGAACAGCTTACCATTAATTTCTCCTCTTTCATGCCTTCAATCCAAATGGTGCATATTCTCCACAGGGAGGCATCAAGGTCTTTGCCTTTATTTCTCTTGCATACTCGCACTGACTTATAAATCAAGTGCAGATAAGAAGAGAGGGCAAATATCAATCTTTTTTTTTTTTTTTTCCTGGCCAGTGCCCACTGGCACAAAACTGAGCTTTGACTGAAAGGTTCTTCAAATCTTTCTGTGATTCATAGGCAAGGGAGTGCTCGGCGAGGACAAAACAACAAAGGAAATTTGAGAGAGAGGATTTGTATATCTTGGCTTATAAATTAGAAGGCTCCTCTCCACGAGGTTTAAATATGGGTTCCCAAAAAAAAAAAAAAAGGAAAAAATAAATAAAAAAGAAAAGTGAATTTAAGTTGTTATTACTTTATTGGAAAAAAGAAAAAAACCTTTGTGGAATATAAAGCAGGCAGCCACTGGAGCAGCTCTAATCAGCACGTTGTGTTTTCCCCAAACAGGCTGACTTTTGTGGGGGGCCTCTCTCCTCTTTGCCACTGAAGCAATTCAATCCTTCAAAACAGATTGGCTTTTGCTCTTTCTTCGTGGCATTAATGATTAGGTTTTGTCTCTCTGAAAAAAATATAAGAAATCTTATTTCAATTTAAAATACAAAGGGCCAGATCTACATCCCATGCAGACCAGTGGAGCTCTGCTGATTGACAGCCAATGGAAAATTGTCCCCCAATGTTTTCTAAGTTCAGTGGTTTATTAACCACATTTTCTTTGAAGCTGCTGCTTCCTTTTTCAAAGTTCAAAGGGAAAATATTTTTATATTTTTTTTTAAACCAAGTTTCACAAACCATCTTAGTTTGCTGTTCTTTGGGGGGTTTGTTAGAGACTTAGACTCTAATTCTGGAACCAACCTGGCAGTGCAATGAGGGGGACGTGGCTCTTCCTTGTCTGGCTCTCTTATTTTCTTTTGGTGCATTACCAGAAGAATTTGCTATTCAGTTGCAATAAATTGATCTTGCATTTAAAACATATATTAAATCATTGGTGTGAGTGATGCAACATTATTACATGTCAGGACAAAAATCTATATTATGATAGTTGTTGACAAATGATAATATTATTTTCCGGCTAAGCATGAGGTGTTAATGCTGCTAAATGGCTGCAAATGTTGACGTTAAAGGCTGCCTGCTGGCCATTTCCAGGTGACATATCTGGGGATTTGGGGCTATTTCATTTTCCAGCCTTTTTTAAGGCTTCAGGCCCCATCCATAAATTACAGCTGATGACAAAAGTGGAAGCTAACAGTGGCAAAATTAGGCCCACAGGCAAAATAATTATATATACAGCCTTTAGCAGTGAGGGAGAAAGCCATCAATCAGCCCCCAATTATTCACTAGTTAATCAGCTCTGCCCTTCCTTTATTGAAGGGTTACAGTGTAATTAAGTTGGCAGCATCCTTTTAATTCATCAAACACACAACACATGGCGGTGTTTGCTGCAATCAGGGGACAGCACCTTTGTGTGCCTGACCTCGCACTGCTCTAGGAGAGGGGGAAAAYTTCAGAGGGAACGGAGACGTTTTCTGGGAGAGCAGAGCCCCGGAGCGTGGGCAGGGCTTCGCCAGCACGTGAGGAACACGTGGCTGCACCCAGCAGTGACCTCAGTGGGGGCAACTGCTCAGGAGAACCCATGGTTAATTGGGGTCTTCACATGTCACCCGGGGCAGGTGGTTCCAGACCATGGTAGTTACGGATGCAACACCCTCCTTCCTCTTCCCAGCGATCCTGCTCTGGTGACGAGAGCCAAGCATCCCTCTGAGATCCCTGGATCCACAGTGGATCACCAGGGACAGGTTGGTCCCTTCCAGGGCAATGGATTCATCTCTCCACGAAATATATTCGTGGAAAGCACGTTGCAGGGAACAGCAAGAGCAGTTGTTTGAAGGCAGCACGGAGTTTGTATCCTCTCTCAAATTAGTGACACCAGATTTTGATATTCTACAGCAGATTGGTATTTTCAGTGGCTTTTTGCCAGTAAGGAAGTATTTGGATATTGATTTTTATCTCACCAGTAATGGAAACAACTCAAGATCCTGCACTTTTCTATCTTTACTAAATTTTAACCTGTGGATGCCCTCAGTGGCTCTGGCTTCTGCCTTTGTATGTAAACCCCAGTAATGCCATTTATTGTGCGTGTCATTTTCTTCCTATATTTACCCGACCATAAATCTGTTTTCCTGCCACATATACTTCCTGCTCACGGCATCCTTGGAGATGCTGAATGTCCTGAGTGTCCTTCCCACCTTGCAGAATAGACACAGAATTATTTATTCATAAACAAGCTCCGTGTTTCTAACCTGCTTGTAATAATGAAGTTTTATACAATCCTCGGCTCTACCGATGATTCGGGCAAACAAATCCAAACCCCTCAACATCTGCACGTGCTGGGACTCCCAATGTTCAGCAGCTTTGGCTTTTGGGCAAAAATCTTTATTGCTCTCTCATGAAAAGTAAAAGACCATTGTCCTTCTGGGCACTTTTGAATGGCTGTTTTGCCTCCTTCAATCGGATTGAAGACGTTGGGAAGTTTCTCATTATTTAGCAAAGTAACTTTTCCTGAGAACAGAAATGATAATGATGTTTTGTTCTATTTTTGTGGGTTTGGGGTGTATTTCTCTGGAGGAAAAACACACGTGCAGGAACCACACATCTGTCCACAAATCTCCAACACTCTGAGAGCACCAGATCTGGCCGACAACCGCCGGCAGCTCCAGCAGCGATCCCACCGGGACCTTGCCCTGTCCATTTGCACTGGAGTCTCACCAAAGACTCACCAGGAATGTTTGACATCATCTGTGCCATTCTCACTTTCAGCAGTTTTGCCCCACCAGACACCCCGTAGTCCAACAACCTCGCAATATCCCACATCCTCTGGAACTGGGAGCTCAGACCGAGCGAGGAAGGTGGAAACATTGGCCTTCCTGGCCAGGAACTGTTCTCATCTTGTTAACAACACACATTCCCCCAGTAGCTCAGGGAATCTGATGTTCTTAGGTCACTTTGGCTTTTTCGGCCACTAAACATCCATTTGGACAACGTGCTGCTGTCCTAATTTAGGACAGAGCTCAGTTTACCAGATCCCATGGGAGGAGAGCTCGGTTTTCCAGATCCCATGGGAAACCTCTCACTGACAGCCACGAGCAGAGATTTCCAACGCCAATCTCCACTGCCATGGGCCCTTTCCATGGAAATGGAACTTGAAAGTGAAACCTAAACTGATTCAAGATCAACATGAGCTACCCAAGAACCTGCCCCAGCGAAGAAATTTCTGTGAAATAACAGTCACGTTCCTGCTAAAGCCACCAGCATTTGACTATTATTTGTCTCCTGGTTGTACTCACACATCTTTTTACTCTTGGGGGATTTTTTTTCATGACAGAAGCTCAGGCTGCACAATTTAGATCCTGCATTATCTCAATGTCAATAAGTATCATCTTCTCCTAAAGAAAACACGTGCCATATTGCGAGTCAACCTCAGTCATAACTCAGCACAATCATGTCATAATATAATTTTATACAATGAGATTGTATCTGTTGTTATTGAGGGTCATTGAATTCCGTCTGTCAGGGTGATGTTATTGAATAGGTTCAAGTAATAGTTTGTGCTGATTATCAGAAAATATGTTTAAAAACTGTCACTCTGTTTATATCTTTCAGGGTTGCATTTGAATTATGCAGATAAACGGGATCAAGAGGTGTAATGCAGCAAAGTACAATTCTTGATGGGAGCTGCAGAATTAAGTTTACATCAAATTTTCTGGGAAAAAAAGGGACTTTGCACATGCTGGCTCTGTTTAAAATGTAAAAGACTGAATATACAAAAAGCACATTTAGATTTCTTGACGTTAAGCCTAAAGCATATTCCCAGATGACAAACAATAACAAAAAAAAGATCTTCRGTATCGTTGTGAAAAGTTGTACATGAGCAAAAATAATACTTTACAGATGTATTAATTTGAATTTTAAAAATATTCCAAAAAATTATCCCAACCCATCAGGTCAACGTGATCAGGGAAAACATTTTTTGAGGACAAGAATCATATTAAAAAACTGCCAACTCCAATTTTTAGTTCTACAATAAAAAAATTTCCTAACAGTGAGTAAGAATGTAAACCACATCATATTTTTTTCCTAACTACCTCATTTGTCCATTTTAATACACAATTTAAAGTTCATTGCATCTTGGTTAATTACATAAATTATTCACTTGAAAAAAAAATAGAGACAATCCACTGTGCCTACTGGAGCTGAACGCAACAGCCCTGGTTGCAATTGTATATTTTTATCATTTGAATAACTTGAATAATGTTTTGTTTTCACATATTTTCCATGGCGAATATTTCAGTCGTGTTCCCATGAACATGTTCGTTTTATCGGGGGCAATCTTTAAGTAACTATTTTTAAGATAATGAACATTAAGGACACACAGATTATGCGGAAATTTATTCTTTTGGCTGTTTGGCTGAGATATTATCCTGAGGAGTAACCTGAAGAAGCACTGGGGTTCTAGTGAAGACACTGAACTTTGGTTAAACACATGATTTTTTCATTGCTGGTAAGAGATAACACCCTCTCGTTCAGCAGAGTTTGGAAGAGTCCTCTCTTTCATTTTTTAGCTGTAACTCTTCCTAAAAATAAGACAAATTTATGTCTTACATTGCTTAGAGAAATTAAAAATAAAATATGAATGTTCAGCCGTCTTCAAGTTTTATATAATCAAGAATAGATCTTGTTTAAGATCTCTGTCTGGATATTCATATTTGCCTATGCAGAACACCAAAGGAATTCAACTGCTCTTGCTAATATTTGCCAAGATAACTTGGGAACTAAATACATTTTCTGTGATAGGGATACTGAGGGGAGAGTGGAATCAGAGGACAAGGTGCCTTGAGTCACGTGACTCCTCTTTCCTCCTCGCAAAAACACATTTCAGCCGTGTATCAATAGTCTAGAACAGAGATTGTTTGGAATAGTTGTGAAAATAAAACCTCTGATCAATCTGAAAATTGAATATTTGGAGTAATCCCCGAGCAGGAACAAGCCCCAGAATTTATGCTTTTGCACAGACAAGGAAATCTACTCTAGACCTGACTTTCTAAGCACACAACTTGAAATAACTGAGGAAAAGTCAACTTCCTCACAGAGGAACGAAAAAGGGAAAAACAGACTTAGATGTGGGAGGGGATTCTTTGCTTTGATTGGCACACGAGGTGGAATGTGATCCTCATGGCATGAAGGGGTTTTTTTACACAGCAAAGTTTCCTATTTGTTGATGCCATGGCAAAAATATCTCCTTTATGTGGTCTTTACCAAAAACCAGAATCCAGGAAATGCATTTGTGAAAGGATAAGAGCAACAAAACCCATGTGGATTGGGCACCTCGATGGCCTGAATTTCCGTCACACCATCCCAAAGTGTCCTCATCCATATCTGGGAACATCAGACATCAGTAGAACAAGAGAAGACAATGAAAAGAGGCAGAAAACTTTGCATTCTCACCACACAAACTCCGAGGGGAATATTAAGCTGAAAAAACACATTTTATGTAAAGTGTTTGCATGGCTCTTGAGCGAGGATTTTCCTTTGCATTCACCCCGCGAGAACCAGGCTCAGCCTAATGCATTAAATTCATTTGTTTTGTTGTGGAGCTAATGGGATGAAGATAAAGTGACTTCCAGGCAGAAAACCTTGTTAATCAAAACCAATTTGGGCCACTTGTACATGTTGTTCTGACTTCCTGAGTTGGAACATCCATTTTTTACAGGAAATGCACATGCCTGCAATGAAAAAATGACTGGAGTTCGTGTTTCGTTTTTGGACAGCTACTCAGACTATGTTAATGTTTTTATCTGAGATATCACCAATAGACTGATTTTTTTTCTCCCTGAAACAAAAGCCCCTTATTTTGGGAAAGTCTTGTTTCTGCTTTAAAGGCTTTTTCCAAGATGTATTTAGGGATGGATTCACTTCTTGATATGTTTTGCAGAAATCTGAGTCACTTGATTGCCTACTGGAAGCCAGGACAGGACATCCTGGACAGCAGAAAATTGAGGAAAAACCTCCTAAAAATGTGTTTAAAGCAGCATGTGGGTGTTTGTGATTCCTTAAGGATTGGTAGCTTAATGATTTTAATATGTTATTTTAAGAAACAAGGTGCCCCCACTGAGGCAGGCACCAGAATTGAGTAAGTGGCCAAAAAGCATTTTGATCTCGTTGGATATGCCAGATTTTCCACAAATTTTAGCCACAATAAAAGGCACTTTGGAAGAGAGACGGTTAATACTAGAAAGCAAAGCAACAATCGCTAATGAAGCATTCGAATGTTTGTGAGTGAGAAGGAAATGTAAATTTACCAGGGACATTTATTAGCAGTAGAAGCAGAAAGGTGTTGAAATCTTGCATTTGTGTAAAAAATGCTTGACAGTAGCTCCCAGCACTAAATCTCTCCCCCCTTCTCCACACCAGGGCCCGGATTTGCCTTAATTTCTCTTTACCCTGTTTCTTGGGAAGTGGAGAGGCTGCACTAAGGCAGATCAGCAAATTTAACTCCTTTGAGCCTCCTCATGCCCATTTTTCTTTGTAAATTCAGATTCAGGTTGTCCATGTTCAACCAGACACACGTGAACCCCTTTAATCCTGGGGTTTAGGCCTCCGTCTATTTATAGTTCCTCAATACCGGGTTAAAATCTTGGAGAAAAACTAAAAACCTGCTTGAAGAGGGAGAAAATTAAGTCAACAGAAAGTTTTGCACGGTTTCAGATGAATTATTAAATCACCTTCTGCAGTGCACAGCAAGAAACCCAAACCTGCCCTGGGGATTTCAAACTCCAGTGAGCTTGGTCAGTGCTCTGCATCCCTAACAAGTCTCGTAGCCAGACCAAGGGGCTTCTTTGTGGACCTTTTTTTTTTTCCGTGCACCATCTGGTAAACACATCCCTTTTTATCCCACTTACTTTTGTTTGCACGGTCCGTGTATTTCTTTATCTGTATTTTCAAGTGCTGTTAAACTCCCCTCAGTATTCCTGAAGAAAGTCTGGAGCTGAGTAACTCGGTATTCCCGAGGCAACCTGCAATAACAACCAGCTCGGGATCGCAAAGGGTACCCGCTCAGGAAAGGGATTTCATTTCTAGTGGGCAATTGCAAACAACAAGGGAAATATTATTTTTTTAAATTAAGATAAATACCTTAATGGTGTACTATTAAAATAATGTGCCCAGTTTACACAGGCCTGAAAAAAGAGGCTACTATCAGATTTTCCCTCTTCGGGGATACGCTCTTGTTACCAGCACAGGAACATTAATCACACTGAGGCTGCCTGGTGGAGCCACATTGGAAAAACAGTCCCTTTGTCCCCCTCTATCTGGACCCCCTTTTTCCTCACACCCACCAACTTCCTTCCCCACTGCTCCCCATCTCCTCCCCAGCGGCCACTTCGCTGTGGGGATGCAAGGAATGGGATGCAAGGAATGGGATGAAAGGAATGGGATGCAGCTCTTCCTTGTCTCCTGAACTGCAGTAATTTAGTGTTGCCTCGTCTCCAAACCTCTGTCCACATCTGTAAATGCCTTGAAAGAGCTGCTCCTGGACCTGCCTCTGCCAGCTCAGCCAAGAGCTCCTCTAGAGCAAGGCCAATAATCACAGGATTACAGAATCAAGAGGGTTGGGAAAGACTTTTGAGATCATCGAGCCCAGCCTATGGCCTGACACCCCCTTGTCACCCAGAGCACGGCACTGAGTGCCACATCCAGCCTTTCCTCAAACACCTCCAGGGGCAGCGACTCCACCACTGCCCTGGGCAGCCACTCCCAATGCCCAATCACCCTTCCTGTGAAGAAATTCTTCCTAACGTCCAACCTAAACCTCCCCTGGGTGCAGGTTAGGCCAGACAGAGGAAAAATCAAGAGACAGAAGTGAGAATTGCATTTCTGTGAGGAGCTGGTACTGTGCACTGACCTTGGGCACGGGGCGATGTAAAGCCAGTGCTGCGGGCGATGTGAAAGCACCAGGAGCAGACCCAGGTTTGTGGGTCARCCTCTGGGGCAAACATGCTGTGGCAGAGCCTGTCACACCCCTGGGCAGCTCTCATTTAGCAGGTGGGCCTCGGGACAGCAAAGATTGTAAATAATCGGCATTGAAAGCAACAGTCCTGTCCTCTRTTCCCCAGGTCACGTTACTCCCGCGCCCTAAGCGAGGCAATGAGAAAATAATGACATGCAATATAGTTAAAAGTGAAAGCCTTCATCCTTTTGTTGTTTATCAGTTAACAAAATGACATTATAGAGATGCTTTATGTATTTATTGAAAGGCTGGAAACATCTATCAAAGCTCATTGTAGCTATTGTTAACGCCATCAGACTCGTTCTCTTCCGCCACGAGCCGGAGCAGGACTGTCAGCCCGAGATGACTGATATAGGCAAATGATTTTGCATCATTTGAGATACACAGAGAAATATAATCATAGCCAAGGTCAAACATTAGAGAAAGGTTGGGCATTTGGGGCAATGAAAGCAATGCTGTCAGATATTGAAATCTCAGCAGGAGATTCAGCTCCATTAAAACTGAATACACAATTACTTTCAGCTTGCTACTTTCCATGCATGTATAACTAGTTTGTTCGTCTTGCTGCCCCCTGTGTTCGGCAGAAAAGGTAAGGTTGGAATATTTGGTRGAATGGGGATGATGCTCCTTTCACAGGAGTGATAAAATGACTGTATAATACATATGCAACTGGTGCATCACTTCAACTATTCATCTGCCTGGAAGAACAGACCTCAGTGACAGAAGGAACTGGTTCTGCCCAGGTATCCTGGAATTCTCCGCAGGTATTTGGCTGAATTTACGTGAGTGGCCTTCCAGAAGATGCTCCTTTGGACCAGGAAAAGGAACACTGAGGTGCCTGCAAAGCAATGCCTTTGGAATAGCACGAGGAAGGAAGAACGAAAGGAAAGCAATGAGGAGAGAAACAAATGAAGGATCGTTTGGAAAATGAATTGTAAGTACATATTAAAAATGGCAAGGGAGAAAGATGATGGGAAGGGTTTTCCTCAGACTGGGAATTGTACAGGGAGGGCAGGGAGAAACTGCTGGAGTTACTGGTGTTTTGAAATTCATTTTCAAAAGCTTCACAGTTATCCATATATTGTACAGGAATGAAACTCCAYGTGCACTTGGCTACTTGTGCTACTCTCTGCCTGTTGGCGCAGCCCTGAGGAGACCCAAACTCAGATGCCCCACCAGCTTCAAAAAACAAATATTTATCCTAAAAATCATCTCTTTAAGGGATGTTCTCTCCAAATCTGAACTTTTTATCCAGGAGAGCACGAGCTCAAGTATCATTCAGCCATTTCAGACTCTGAGATTAGTGACAGAGCAGCATTTTGGGATCTCAGGGTCAAGCTAAAGTGATAAGCCCTCTGATCTGGCCTTAGAAATTAAATAATTCTTGTTCTATTGGGGAGATTTTACATTTGTATGTGCCTTTTTCATTTCTGAGATGTCCGCACTGAACCTTGAAAAGTAACTTGTTATTAGAGTTTCAAATTTTATGGAAAAATGAAACATCTGATAATTTTAAACTTACATTTCCACATTATTAATGTTACAAACTTGCATGTAGATTGAATGCTATGGTTATAAACTTTCTTGTATTCATGATAGCCACCAAAAMTCTTCAGTTTATCTTACCTGTGTGCTTCATACCATCATTTCCTGATCCATTAAAAGTTATAAGTAGCCATGAAATATGTAACGCCAGGAACACATAAATAATTGCATTTACTCTCTGATTTTGACACATTACCATGCAGAGTTCATGCAGACCAATTTCTGATATTACACTCAAAATTTTTAATTTGCACAGAATTTTTAAGAAGTAAACACTATTAATGAATAATACTGGTTAATATTGAATAGTTTTGTTATTTATTGAAGCTACAACAAATAAAAAATATCCATACTGTGTCCTTCAGCTCTTTCAGTAGATGGTGTAAGATGCTGATTTACATTCTCAGCTCCAAATATCAAGGAACTGTTGGGAACATCATTTCCCGTTCCCTGTTAAAGCATTTTTTGTCTGCTTGCCAAGACTGTGAGGCACTGATTGAACACAAAAAAATTAAAACTTTTAAATTTGGGTAAACRGGAAACACTATTTATTTTTTTAGAAATTTCCACCCATGAAGACTTCTATCTCCTCTCAGTCACAGAGCACCAGGATCCACRGACCCGCTGCAGGCACACAGGGAATGTGTCACTTATCCAGTAATTCCTAATTTCCCAAACCTTTCACATCAGCCTCCTCCASGGAGCATCTCTGGGCTCATGGCCCCCCAAACACCACCTTGCCCAGGTGGAGACCTGCATTGCTCTCTCTGAGCTTCCCTCACCCCCACTGCAAACCCTCCTCACACGGACCCCGTGTTTCTCCCGGCACCATCTCCTTACAAGGCACAAAACCAACCATCAGGTACAATTCTGCCCCTTTAAAGGCAAAAATAGACTGTTGAGCAACATCTCCTGGAAGAACAAACCCTCTTGGCCATGTCACCAGCAGCAGCACCAGAGGAACTGGGACACACTCACCTCTCCTAATTCCAGGCGGTGCCTCCAGCCATGGCTCCTCCAGCCCATCCCCTTCTTTCCTTGGGAAGCCTCKTGAGGCAAAACGAGACAACCACGAAAATATTGAAGTCTTTGAGTTGTCCTGTTCCCTGGAGGCCTGAGTCACGTGTACAAACGTGTGTGCATGCGTGTGCACAAGTGTGCAGGAGAGGGATCACCCAAAGCATTGCTAGAGCAGCCTCTTGCTATTTTTAATTTTATTTTTTTCCTGCTCCACATGTCCACGGTGTCTCACACATCTCAACGGTCTTTGAAGTTCCCATGCTTTCAAGGCCTCACATCTGTCATGCTATCAGTGCCCTGCCACAGATGAAAAGAATATAATTATGGATTTAGTGTAATCATTGATTCCTGGGCTCCAAACCGCTCAAAGAAAGGTCACGGGTCCACACGGCCGCCCCCCAGGAGAAGGATTTGCATGTGCCTGTTTTATTTAGCCGAGGACACCCCCAATTAAACGCGGGCTCTTCTCTTCGGGCTCTGCACCTGAGGCAAGGGGAAGGAGCCGGATCCACCTCTCCCAGTGCCAACTGTGCCCCGTTTGGCGGAGCCGCCGCCGCTCCCACCCGGCAGAGGCGACTTTTGCTCCTTGGCCCCTTCCACCCGGGAGGCAGCAGCAGCATCTCCCTCTGGAGAGGCGCCACGGCGAGACGTGGGGGACGTGCATCCCAGGAGCCGCGCTTTTGGGAAGGGTGCCAGAAGGTCGTGCCTGGAGCAGGGGAGCCGCTGTCAGCCCTCCCAGCGTTTAAGTTGCTGCAGCTCCGCCAGAGCCGCAGTGCAGATGTAAAGACATAATTTTGCCCACAGTGTTTGGATTAGCGGTAAATCTGCTAATCCGACACAATATCCAAGGGGGCATGGCTGGATCTACGGGTTCATAAATTCACACCACTCCTTTTTATTATTCCGGGCCCCAGATGGTTTCAAATGGGCACGGGCATAATGAGATCTTGGAAGACATTATTATATTCTTAGGTCAAAATTCTCAGTCCAATCTCTTTTATCAGGCTCAGAGCCTTTGTGTCCCTGAAGTGCTAATACTTTATGCTGATTGACTGTGCAGGCGTCGGTGGGAGTTCACATTATTTTTGATACAATTATTATTGACAGCAAAAACTCCACCAAAAAGAGAAAAATCCCATTTCTGTTACTTATGGTATCGCATCGCCTGGAATACACAATGCCTCAGACCTTCATTACGGTTATGTTTTCATAACAAAACAGATGAGAGGGGAAAAAGAAGGCAGGATAAAAGTATTATTTTAGTAACGGGAAGACAAAGTATGAGCTTGATCATAAAGACCAGTGAGCTTTATAAATGCATCTTTGAACTGAGAGAGGCTTTTTTTTTTTTTTTTAAATAAATGGTTCTTTGAACCTGGCAGTTGTAAGGAAGTGAAACAGAACAAACTTTGAAAAGTGTGCTTGTCTGAGTCTCCTTACACCGTATCTGGCTGAGAGTACAGGTGGCCAAGCACAGAAAGTTCCTGCCAATTTCTAAAGTTACACTTTTATCCACTAAACAAGCATCCTGATCCGGGTTACCAAACAGGGCACTCAACAGGAGCCTCCAAGAGCATGTATTAAATATCACTTATTCCACAGCCTGGGCCATCCAGCCTGGTAAAGCTTGATCTAATTCTGTTTCACCCTTTTCCTGTGCTCGCTGGATTTTGGGTAATGGACCTTCCCAGGAGACTGCTCTCAGAAAGTATCTTCAGTGGAAGAGTTGATGCACATGCTTCTATTTTAAAAAGCACATGTTCAGCACATTTCACTTTTGTGAAATGGAATATGGTTTAAGTTTGTTTCAATAAAAAAAAAGGGATTCTGCTGGAAGGACTTATGTCAAAGTGCAAAAGGTTTTGTACACAATGAACAGATTTTTTTTTTTCTGGAGGGCCAAAGAGGAGACACTAAAATGAAACCTCCCTGCCACAAAAGCAGTTGCTGTTTTACACACAGAGAATCTACAAGGTGGCTTATTATGAATTCTCCATCTTTGTATTTATTTGGGATTAGACTGATTTAATCTAAGAGTCACATCAAGAAAGCCAGACCTTGTCTTTAATGAGAAACTTAATATATACTCCCAGTAAACACTTCAAATGTCAGAGTTTAATGGACAGTATTCAAAGGCCATCATTAGAGTAACGTGCTTTTATATCAGCATGGCTGATGAGGAGCAGTTCTTTAAAGACACTCTTCAAAAAAATCAATATCAACTTTAAATAATAACAAGAAAAAAGCCCTACAGTGCATCTTAATTCAGAGGAAGGACAGTAACAAACCCCTACATAAGCAGGAGATCCAAAATCAAGCCTTGGCAATGACTCCCAGCCTAAGGAAAAGRGTGAGTTGCACGACTGCAGTGCCCTGTACCAGTGAGAAGTATGAACAGAACAAATCTGTATTCAGCCTTCCTGTCCCCTGAGTTCATGTCTAAACCCACGTCAGCATCAGCCTCCCCAAGCTCGGCTCTTCCCTCCTCTGTGTTTTCCTCCTCCAGCTCCTTCTTACCCAAAGAGCATGCCCACGTCACAGGACACAGACAAATGCACCCCCAGGAGTCACTCAGTGCATCATTTAAAAGTTCTGCACTGCAAAACTTCACAGAGGAACCTTGTTCTCTGTATAAAAATATCTGGAGTCTCCCATCTTATTACCAGGAGCCTCTTCCCCAAGTCTTCCCAAACGCCTTCTTCATCTCACTTCCCCAGGAGTGCGGGGGGTGTTGGGATGGGGAGCTCGACCCAGCAGGCACAGAGTGCTGGCATCATTTTTTGCTTGATTTTACTGATTAAAAACAGTATCACAATCTGCTTTTATCCACCATAACTCCCTGCAAGGTCTGATCCATCCTTGGTCCAAACACGTCCAAAGTGTCCTGCATTTCCACACACACTTGGTGTCATTATATCACAGCCTATTTACAGATCCATGGTGGACACTTCGATCTTCTCAACTGTATTTAAGGAAYGTTTCCATAAAGATYCTTGCACATATTCCAGCATGATTATTGCTCACTGAAACAGAAGGTGGAAAAGCTCTGGAAATGCCCGAGTGAAGATCTGTCTTGATCTGGGAGGAACTGTTCATACATCAGTCCCGAAATCGAAGKCTGTGACATCATGGCATTCATCAGRCAGAAAAAAGCCTGTTCAAGCAGGCTTAGGTTTTATTTGCAGCCATGGATATGTTTACCAATTTATAGATAATTTTATTTAATTGCATTTAGGGTCAATTAAAGCAGTTCATTTATATGGAACGATGTAGCAACCAAAAGCTGCTGTTGACTCATTCTCTATGCTGAGAAACTTTCCCTTCGGCAGTGGAGCTGAACTTTAAAAGGAAATGATAATAGTTACATTCATGCAAATCCAGAAAGGCACCAAAATAATTCCTTTTCAAACAGATTCAGAGAGATCAAAACCTCTGGTTTATGTGGATTCAGTCTCTGTAACCAACTAACACGAGGCCATGTTATTWTTATCTGACCATGCAGAAAACACAGAAATGGGGAAAAGAAGATTATTTCTTTATCCAAGTGCTGTTACTACATGGAGTCCCTTAAGGAAAATGAGCAATTATTACATATTTATTTAATTTGCTGAGTAATGATTGTTCATGTGCTGCTTCACTTTGKTTACATCTCTGCTCCAGTCTGAGCTGCTGACGAGGGAGGAAACACCGCAGAGGCCCTGCGATAGTGGAATATCCAGAATTATCCTTAAACCATTCTTGGAGAACAGCAAACGGTCCAAACGCTGATTGGCTCTGGCTTCTTTTGCTCCACAGTGTGCATCTCTCTTGCTTTCTGCCAGCTGCTAATAAAGGATGTGGTTCTTTGGCAATGAGCAGTGACAGCAGAGGAACGGCACRGAATCGGTGCCATACCCAGGAACTGCTTCTCTGCTAATTCCACTGCCATCAGATCCGTGCCTGCTGGGCCTTGCAGGGTGAGGTGCCCAGGAAGAAATGAGKTCCAGACACTGCACGTGGAAATGAAAGAAGTGTCAGCCCTAAAATCTGCAGTTGAACCCCCACCCAGCCAGAGCAGGCACTGGAAGGGAAGCACATTTATCGGGTACACCTTGGGCTCTCCACTCAGATTTTTGAGGGAACAGCAGAAATGCCAACCAGCTAAAAAAACAAAAAGAAAAGAAGAAAATAAAAAGGATAATAATCCTTCAATGAGGTGCATTTTTGCCACCTTGTGTTTGTGGAATCCTTGAATCTTCCTACTAAACACTCGCCAGCCAAAGACTGACGATACTCAGAAACAGTCAGGATTGGCCTCCTAAAAGTTATTACCCTCTTTTTGTCCTTTGGAAAGAACTATGGRGTTACTGCTCTGAAAGGAATTTTAAAAGCATTGATTGATCACAAAGGAGAAATCTGTGAAATCTACAGAAAGTGAAAAAGCAAACAAACCCATAAAGTTTACTACTGGGTTTTAGTATCTGGATCCAAATAAAAAGAGTGCACATGGTGACACAGCATTTGGAAAGAKGCTAAGAGGAGGTGCAGTGGCATCTGCAATATTAAACAGCACATTAAATAAATGCAAGCAAAATTCTCCAAATAACTTTAAAATATTTCTTAGCAGTTACCACTTCAAATCTCAAATTCGCATTTTTCTGATTGGCTTTAATTCCCTTGATTGGGAAAAAATAATCCAGAAGTGATTGTCCTTCACATCTCCATTTTATCTTTATTCCCAGCAGAAGCCAAGGGATGCCCTTTGGACATCTTGGAGCTACAGGAATATGTTGGAAGCCTGAGCARCCCTTGCTCTGCTACCTTGTGCCTGGGGACCAGCCAAAAGGGGCATCCCACGAGCCAAAAGTGGGAAGGGAGAGGTCAATCCCTGTCCTTGCATTCCCTTGCTGAGCTATTCTGAATTTTTGACCATCAGTGTCCTCGCTTTAACGATGTTAAAAGCATGGTGAGATAGATCCATGTCTACCATGTCTGCTTTCTGAGGAGTCAGAAATGAAAGCAGCAGGAATTTGTATTTTTGTATTTGATATAYTATGTCACATCATCTGCTCGCTTTCAGATCACAGAGATTACAGGATTATCCCTCTCCCAAACTTTGAATCATCTTCTCACATGTGATATTGTTAAAATTGCTTTTCTGGCYTCTTTTCAAATGGTGGTTGCGGAATGATCTGCTCTGAATTCTAAATAAAGTGGAACTTTAAATATCCCATGCTCTGCGCTTGGAGCACTCAGCCTCGGAATGTGCCAACCCTACATGCTCAGAAAACAAAAAAGTCCTTTTAATTAGCAGGTGAGTTATGAAATCAACGCTGTTGTAACCTTTTGGGCGAGAAGGAGCTTTGCTGGATGCTCCAAACGCTCTGAAAGCATCACAGAAACACAAGGTGTCATAAAGGGCAGCACAAGACAAGGAAAGCACTGGAAAGCAGATTTTCCAATAAAAAAGATGAATAAAACAGTTGATAATTGAAGTCACTTTGAATGTGGATTTTCCCATGAGAATTGCCATTCTATCCATGGCACTGGGGATGGGTGAACAAGACTTTTTCTGGCTGGTTGGGTTTTGTTTGGGTTTTTGGGGGGTTATTTATGTGTTTGTTGGTTGGCTGGTTTGGGTGGGCTTTTTTCCCTCGGATTCCAGCAGAGATGATTGGCATCTTCCTTGAAAAAATAGTATTTTTTTTTCATGATTTCACATTTCGGTCGTTCTTCCTTTAGTCACAAACTTGCTCAGGCAAGAAAAGTAGCTCCAAAACACTTTTCAGCCTGAACAACTAAAAATAATCCACCCCCATTCAGCAAAACCTGATGTTTTGAGGTGCTCCAATTTAGAAAGTTACTCCCTTTCACAGGTAAACTGCACCAGGACACAGCAACAGGAGAGCTCCTGTCCCAGGATTTTGCCTGGAGCTTTGAGGAAGCTTTAGGGATCTTCCTGTGGCCAAATTTTGCTCAAAAACCTCGAGCTGCCRAGTGTTCAAAACAACCTGCACTACAAAATTGGAGTAAATTCTGATTTTACTGCTGACATTTTTYGGGAGGACAAAGGATTAAACCGATTTTTATGCACATGGACACAGGGAAAACTCATGAGCCAAACTCTCCCAAGTCACCTGACAATTTAAGTATTTCACCACTCCGTTGGACTACAAGACATCCAGGTTTTCCAGTCCAGCCCCTTTAGTGCTCCAGGACTGAGTGGATCCCTCCCCTGCACTCCCCRCATTCCAGATGTGGCTGAGGGTGGTTCACATATGGATGATTTAACCTTTATGTTCATTTTTTGCTGCGCTGTCTCCAAAACGAACAATCCAACCCAAAGCTTTGCCGTGCCGGGAACCTGCAATTGTCCCCTGAAAGCAAAGGTTTAATCACTGAGATACAGCAATTCATGTGTCTTCATTTATTCCTGACATAGATATGGATATCTGACTTGTAAAATTTATTGGGTGGCTAAACAGGATTCAGTTGTTTATAAAGAATGCAATTTTTCCTGCAAACTTTCCTGCAAGTGCCTCGTTGCTTCGGAATTATTTTTATTCCTCGCCTTTTTTTTTTTTTTGTATTTTTATTATTTTTTTTACTTGCTAAAAGACTAAGCATTATCTACTAATAACATGAAGATGCAGAAAAGAAAAGGTCAATTTAATTGGAGCTACTATTTCCTGGGGTTTAAAAGGGAAATGTTGAAGCTAAGATGACATTGACAAATTGCTACTATTTATTTAAATTGTGTAATGCAATCTACCAGTAGTTCTATAATCTGCATGTTTGAAGCAGTTGACCCGTCCAACTAATGCAAACAAATTAGCCTCCCGGGCCCTCCCTATATCCTATAAGCCATTAAATATCCTAATCTAACATCATTTAATACACAAACTCTCTTAGTTAAAGTGTTACAGTGAGTATGTGTTATAAAAATTACAATCTATGGGGTCTACGTGCACTGGAGCCCAGGTCAGTAAATTTGTCTTTTCTGTCACTCAGCCCATTATTTATTTATTTTATTAGTTATTAGTTATTTAACCACAACAGGGACGCATTTTGGGTTTTCTCTGTGCCCCCCATAACTTCACTGCCATGGGATTCATTCCCTCAAAAGTCCAGCACTGGTTTAAATGTTTTAAGTTCAATAGTTCCCACYACTAATATATTGTGTAAATCTCATCCCGATCAGTAAATTGGTCCCAGGGAAGTGTTTGCATATTAAATGTTCCTAAGAAAATTAAGGCTCCATTATGCCCATGATACACAGGCTACCAACAGCTCTGGTTTTCTCCCTGATTTATGGAAATGCCAATCCCGAGATTTCACAATTCATGCAAATAAAGTCACCTGAAGGGAATGGGACTGTTTGTCTCAGTAAAAAATGAATAAAACCTGGTGTAATTAGTAAAGCAATAATTCCCCCAGGAACTCAATTCTGGTGCTTTGTGAAGAGGGAAAATTGCCTGTTCTCCATTATGATAAATACAGCAATAGAAACACACGTAATTATTATTTTATCATACTCAGAGGTCTTTTCTGGAATTTATCCACGAGTAAAGTCCACCCCAGGCAGGAGCAAAACCAAGAGACATCTGAGGGCTGCCACGTCTTCCCCTTGACTTCCCTCGCCCTTGGATCAGCCCTTCAAAGATCAGGGAGTCAATCGAGTTCCATAAGAGCAAGGAGATAGATAAAGGTAGCGTGGAATGATTAAATCAATCAGGAAAGTAATAGTCCCATAACCAAAGGAAAGTCAATAGGTTATATATCACTGACAGCCTATAAAGTCATTACACGAGCTTATGGGACTGAGTCACACAATTAATTGCCGAGGAAAAATCTCGTGGTTGCAGTAAAAAAAGTGTATTTTTAGCATATTGATACAAGGAAGCTGATCCTTTCCATGAACTTCTCTGGAAGATAACTAAGCAACAACAAAAATAACCCCACCAAACTGAATCCCCTCAAATTGCCAAACCATGTGGAAGAATCTTTTTCCAAGCTGTTACTAAAGTTCCTTCTTACAAAAGATGGTTTAGGTGGAAAAAAAAGACCTTATCAATTTTATAAGGACCAGGCTGAATCTGTTTCTCACGATGAAATGAAGTAGATGGGATCGAGTACCACCTATAGAAATCGCAAAAATGAGGAGAAAAAAGAGTGTTTCTGCAGAAATTTGGGAAATCTTGCTGCCAGAGTAGAGATATTAATAGTTTCACGTGCCTGGTTGTGAAAAGCACAATGGGCTTGAAGAGCTCTCTGAAGAGATTTAATTTCAATGAACGCAAGAGCGAGAAGGAGCTGAGCGAAGTGCTCTGATTCAGAGCCCGTGACCTTTCCCAGCAGAGTCATCAACAACTGCTCCACTTCTCATATTCTCAAATACAGAAAATAAACCCGTTATTTTTAAAACCTTGATCAATAAATTACAAAACCGGAGAGAACTGAGCAACTCCGATCACGAGACCCCGAGCTCTGCCTCCTGCTGCAGGTGTGATGCTTCTGCCTCAGAGGGGGTTGTTTTTTCACTACAAAAATTATCACATATTTTCCTTTCTCTGAGGAGTAATTAAGTGACTCACGGATGAGATGTAGAAAATTGATACTTGTCAGAGGTAAAAACAATGATCAGTGGAAGAGGTAAGTTTATCATAGAATTGTGATTTTAGGCTTTTTTCACTCTCCTTGCCTCCTTTGGAACTGTTCTGGTTTGTAACAATCAGCTATTGTCAGCTGCTAATTATTAATTTCTCTTGGTTTAAGATCTTTTAAGATGAAATGACGTTGAAAGGAGGTTTGAAAGGCAAAGTCATTCCACCTTTTCTGAATTTTGGTTCAAAAACCTGCTCTTTAATAGGACCAAACCCAACTGGTGGTTGAATTTCCCCTTTCTATGTCACATTGCAATACCTTGGACCTGCATTAAGCCTCCCATTACCTCGAGAAACCCAAATYTCCTTGCAGGTTACTTCAGCTTGAAGTTGGGATTTACAGAGAAACATTTACAGAGAAACAAATCCGCATTACCATGAATGATAACATATGAGGTATTTTAAATGAATAGTAATTAAAATTTAGTAGGATGATAATACGGTAATTAAATATCAATTGTTTGCGCAGGACCACTTATTGAGTTTAATAAGTATGTAAAAGATATTAATCTAGTTGTCATGCAATTACCTCATTGAGGGGGAGTGGGAATATGTGCGTGTGTGTGGGAAGAACAAATCATGAAATGCAAAATTCAGTTTTAAATCCGCGTTAAGGTTATGACAGAACCAAAGGGGGAAAAAAGAAYTAGTAAATGGCTCTTTCTCTTCTCGCTGTGGGATACTCAGGGAGGTGCAGTGGGGTGAGCTGGGGCCATTCCAAGGGCTGAGGAGGGATTTTCCATGGGCAGACACACCTTCCACCATCCCAGRTTGCTCCAAGCCCTGTCCAAGCACAACAAACCATGGCAAACACAGCACTCTAAATATTTCATTTTAAAAGTGCATTTRTTATAAAACCTGCACATTATCAGGTATCAACCACCACACCTCAACCCCCTCATTTAGCACTCAAAAGGATTCTTTGGGTTTCTACCTGCCATGGGCTGATGTTGCACGAAGTGCCCAATACACAAGAAGGAAATCTCTGGCCATTTCTCTGGGATTTGCACATCAATGAAGTTTTCTGCAAGGTTGTTGTGACAATTGTGCACATCCTTATCAACTTCCCCCCCCCAAATCAAAATAGGCACTTTAGGGATCGTAATTCCAACCTGACAGGTTTTGAAAACAGAAGATGGGACAGTCCCCACATTTTTCTTATAAATTATCCATCCTTTCTGCAGCAACTTTGGAAGCAGTGCCAATTTTTTTATAGCTCAGAGCAGTTATAAAATATTAACCATATCAGACTTTATCTTTCCACAGCCCYGTGTGGAAAAAGGCAAGATTGTTATGCTCCCATGTTTACACAGACATTAGAAGCAAAGAAAGGTGGTAGGAAATTTGAGGTCTCTCCCCTGCCAACCGAGGGCAAAGGACTTCACCTTCAAAGCAGGACTTTGACAAACCTGCTCACAAAAAGTAGGAAGAGRAGCCCTCACTTTCCAAGCAGAGCTGTTTTAGTGTTTAACCACCCTTTTTATCCAGAATCTTTGCTRCAAATGAAGTTAACTCCTTCTTTCCCTAAGCCCAACAGAGAGAAGGAGATATTGACTTTTCTGCCAGCAAACCCAGCTCGCTCAGCCCTGTCTCCACCTCACTTTCCTGAATCTTTCATCAGTTCTGGTCCTCCTCAGAGYTCCGATTCCTGCACAGCATCCATAAAGAACCATGCTTTAAAAGGGATCCTGCAGCACCCAGAKCTTCCCCTGCCCCCAGGCTTCAGAAAAACAGCAGAGGCAGCTTAGAAAAATGTTTTAAGCACAAACATGAGGAAAAGCTTCGAGATACATTACAGGGGACAGTGCTTTTCCCACCCTCTCCCAGCATTCCTTTGTGAAGATGCCCAGATTTAGGAGCYGAGGGCAGAGAATGGGCAGCAAAAAGTGTTTTCTTCTTTCAAACACAACCTTTTAGGCTATCAAAAAGCTTAATATGAAGAGGGAAGCAAAGAAAAGATGAGTGAGGTAAAAATTAGGGTTTGGGGAAGAAAATAGGACCAGGTCTGGGTGAAGACTGGGGTAGCATCARTGGGGTCAGGGCAGGGCAGCCCCAYGGAGCCTCTCAGGGGAGCTTCTCTCAGCCTGGATTTTTTTCCCCCCAATTGTCCCTGCAGCCATACTTCAGCACATCCGTGTTCTGAGCCTCTTTAATTAATTAAAAGGAGAGAATAATTAATGCAGCAACTCTTACTCTGGTTTAGGCCATCGGAGAGAGGGTGGGAAGGGAGGTGGGAGGCAAATGCACCTGAAATGGAGCTSCTGGGTGATGCAAAGCTGCTGCAAACCCCATCAAGAGGTAACTCCAAACAATTTTAATACTGCTCTGCATCCCCACAGGGCAGCTGCAGGATACTGGCGAGTCCAGGCCACAGRCACAGCAGAGCTGGAAACCTTTGTAGCAGAGAAAATGCTCTCTCTAAATATCAGGAGCTTCTCAAACACGTTGCTGGGTGCCATCATTCCTGCAGCTCGTGGCAGCAGATATTGGGAAGACTTGCTGTGCCATATGTGCATCCTTCTTCCCTTTCAAAGCCATCACTTGTCGAAGGGAARAAAAGAAAGAGTTGTGTTTGGGGGAGAACCAGCAACGCGCGCCGGAGCTCAAAGGCGGCGCGCGTTTGAAGTGTCACTTTTGGTTTTTCTCACCATTTTATCACCACCGAGGGAAAGAGCTCTGCAGCTCACAGGGCGCTGCCTCGTCCAATAACCCGCTCAGAGCAGGATTTTCAGCCTGGTGATGGAGACAAACACAGGCCAGGGTGGAGGCAGGTGATGAAATGGGCTGAAAATCCAGGCTGACGCTCCGGTACCAACGGAACAACAGCGGGGTCGGGGGAGAGGCACGAGAGCACGAGCGAGGCCTTGAATTATCCAGSTGAAATTCCAGCTCTTCACAGCACACCCCTGGCTCACGGCATTGATTCACCTTGATTTCATGTCTGTCTCGTGCAGATTGGGCAAAAATTCCCAATTACGAGGCTGCAGATGAATATTTCCACAATTCCAGGATTATGCAGAGGCTCTCCCGGCACCATCCCCACATGGGCAGTGCTATAAAATCCCACTGTTGACTCAGACCGCTGGGCCTACTCTCTGAAAGGATTTCTTAGGAGATGTTGCTCTCTAATATCTCTAAACCTACTTACAGATCTTTTTTTTTTTCTTCATTTGAAGATCACTGACCTGGTGCAAGCAAATATTTTCCCTCCGTAGGAGGCAGACCTCTTCCCTTCCTGTGCCTTTCAAACCAGCAGAACTCTGAAGAGTTACTGTACATCTCTTCCCACTCTCCAGAGCACCCAGTTCCTTAMCCAGGCAGACCCCCTGAGGTTTTCCAAACAGAAATAAACACTGTACACATTCAAACCCTCCATTTGCATTTCTACCTGCGAGTGTTTTACAGATTCCTCTCCCAGCCCACTAAAAGTCTGTATTTTTGCCAACCTTTCTAAGCAGCAATTTTTAACTCTCAGGGTTAAAATGAACAAAAAACGATTTTTATCCTTCTGCTGTTCCTTTAATATTGGATCTGTGTGAAGTTCTCACACACTTTCGGCAAATAAAGGTTCATTCCTTGATTTATCAAAGCATAGCAGGAAGTTGACCTTCCAACTGCTCCGACCTGGACTTAGGAATGGGTTTTATAGAATTTTATAGATATTTGGGACTGTAGTTACATGGAGCTGGGTGGGCCAGGTCAGTCCGGTTATGATAAAGCTCTGGTGGAGAACTAGAACTTTGCTAGGCTGTTCTGGTGGCAGGGATTTGAACATTCCATAAAATCAAGGACAGGAGAGGAACTGGAAAGAGGAGAATTCCAAGGTTGAAAGAGCAAATTTCCACCGGACTYGAAATCAAAGTGATGGAACCAAGTCGTGGATGTAGCACATGCAAAAGAACCAGACTYGAACCAAGCACCCAAACTGTGGGAGTCCAAAATCTGCTGGAAAGATCATTATTTGTCAAGGCATCGCCATCTTTCAACTTGGGGAAATGTCCTGCCTTTCTGTGGGAATTTCTATGTATAATAGTGAAGAAAAAAAAATCTTAGAAAAGAACTTCCAGGAAAACAAATGAAAACTTTGTGGTCGTTTTCTATTCCAGTGCCTCTCCCTCCCCAGGGCTCTGCCCACACAGCTTTTTATATCAAATATTCTTGTCAGGATGCTCTGGAATGGTCATTACAGCTTCCTGTTGGGTCACAGCAGAAATAGTCTTAGGAATAAAGGGCTCACAGCATTCCCAGGTGGACAGGGCTGGAAGAGAGGCTGGAAGAGGGACTAAAGGTCCCTCCTCAGCTGTAGGGATGGGTCAGGACACGAAGGAGCTGCTATGGAGGGGTGGGATCCACATGAGTTCTCCAGCTATTCCCAGCTGGCACAATCCCTTCTACATCATTCCTTGCTCCTGTTAAAGCTGGAAGCCAACAGCTACTCACAGACCAGGCTAATCTTTCTTTTATTCACAAATACATAACAAATACACTCCAAAAATTAAAAAGGGGCTGATCCTGCTTCGCTTCAGCAGTGCCTGAAGCAGCAGATGGACTGTGGCTGCAGCGCTTCAATATATTCATTATTTAGGCCATTAATTTCCTTTGCACTGCAAACATCTGGCTTCTGATGCTCAGGGGGRAAAACAACAGCATCCAAAACTGGTTTTAACTACAGGTTCATCTTCTAGGAGGGCAGGTTAAATTCACCAGCAAGCAGAAAAAAGGAACAGTTTRTTCACTACTGGAGAGGATGGAAGGAGATATAAATTTTTCTGCATAATATTTTTAAGTGATTTTTTTTGTRAGGGAAGCTCACTGGATACAATTTTCTAATTGCTGCCTGTAAAAACCCCTGGGAAGAGCTGCAGCTTTTTCTCTTTCCTCGGGTGTTTCACACCAGCAGAGCTGCACGAGTAACTAAAGCTGTGGAGAATCCCACYCGGGGGGCTCCGAGCATCCCCTGTCCCCAGAAACCCTCTCCAGGAAGATTCCAGCCCTGGCAGGGATTCCCACACGTTCCTGCTTCCCTTGGACCCTTCCCCACGACACCAAATGGGTTTCTTGCAAAACCAGCTCGAATGTGGGTTTTTAAAAAGAGACTTTTATCAAGATTTACTGCAAAAAGAACTGAGTTGGGGAGAGATTTCACACACCAGGGAAGGCAAATCCCACCTAGGGAGGTGTGGCAGAAYAGTCTGGAAATTAAACAGTATTTTTGTACAAATTATCTCAAATGAAATGCTGTTAAAACACAATGAAACCAACTATTTTCAGGCTCTGACACAATAATTAATTATCTTATGGCAGCGAACTGTCCCACGTTAAAAGGAAGTAAAGTTTAGTTGTTTAACAAACTAACAATGCCAAGGAGGAACTATTCACCTGTTTCCAGGTGATTATGATTTCCTAAACTCTCCAAGTTTCATGGTCCCGAGTAGGAAAGACTGGAAAGAATAATCTGGTGGAATTAAAGAACAGGGAACAGTTTCCCCCAGCTCCTCACCTCCTCCACTCGCCCAACTGCTCAGAACCACATTCCCAAGTTTTCTGTTCTCTCACGCCAAGATGAGCTTCCTAAAAATTACTTTTTTTGGAGAGAAAGGCTCGCAAAGTTTAACAAAAAAATGAATCACTTCTTTAGACTCCTGCTTTGGCAACTTTTTAATCTTTTTATAAAAGAGCTGTTCATTAAACAAAACATCCAGATGAGAAAAGCTGTGCTTTCAACCCATCATTTTGCCATGAATTGTCCTCTGTCCGTGTCTGGAAGCTTCCAGACACGGAATAGGAAAAGGTTCTCAAGTGTTTGTGGTTACACTTGGGCTTAGTTTTAAGCTGCTCACAAAATGAGAGGACTCCACCAGCCTGTAAAATAATTATTCCTGCAATAAGGTGGATTATGCATAAGAAAGATTTCAAGGGTTAGATTTTACTCTTCCTAAGAAAACACTGCTTTAAATCTGAGGCTGTTCTTCAGCTACAGCTTTGCCCCAAATTTGGYGCTGGCCTAAATAAGAACAGATAATTCTGGACGGAATTTCTGAACAGGAATTTCSTGCCCAAAAATGTTTGATCTTTAAAATATTGGAAATTAAATTCGCAATGAAAAATTGGGAGAGCACAAAAAGGATGATGATCCTGCTAAAGGCAGAGGGAGAACTTTAAGGGCACCTTTCTTCTGCAGTGCTAGCCTTTAAAATMTCTCATAAAAAGAGCTGTAATTTAAGAATTACCAGGTTACTCCTCACCAGAAACCTGGTCAGAATTCAGCTGGAACTGGGACAAAGACACCKCTCCAAGAATTCCCTGTACAGCAATGAAACAGTCAACAATGCTGCACTAACCCAGAGAGCAGCAGCTCTCGTTAGATGGGTATCTCTGCATGAATAATGCACTATYACCTGTTTAGGTTTAATTAAATGTAATACATAACATTTCCTTGTAATGACTATAGGTATCCATACGCCTCTATTGTACCTGACTTCAATAATTCATTCATTTTCCTCACATCCSCTCATTTGGACAATTTATCATTTTGCCAGACTCCTAATGCAAGTCATTTATGAGGAAAGTTTTTATAGTATTTTCCAGGCTAACTGGGATTGACAAAGTCACTGCAGACCCTCAGCACTCCTGCAAACTTGCACTGGRCACAGGAATTCTGAGTGGATAACCACATTTAGAAGGAAAAGCAAAGAGCATCCTGACATGGTGAAAGGATTTTAGGAGGATTTAGCCTTGAATTCTGCAATTCTCATATCAAGATTCCCGTTCATGATGAAAATCCTGCCTCTTTTGTTTTGCCTCCTTCCCAAAACACAGGGAGAAGAGGGAGGGAAAACTTTGCCCAGCCTGGGACAAAGAGTAACTCACACCTGAACTGGAAGTTKGGATCTGCAACAGATGAAGCTGAAGAGTGATGGAGTGAAAAATCCTAGAAGGGTTTAAAAGGTGTGCAGATGTGGCACTTGGGGACATGGGCCAGTGGTGGCAYTGGCAGTTCTGGGGGAATGGTTGGACTCAGTTTTTGAGGGTGTATCCTAAACACTTCTATGATTTGATAAAACAGTGCTTTGTTCCTTTTATTCACCTACTTTGGGGCATAGCCCATGTCGATGGATTCCACGCACTTCCTGTCCCTGGGCGCTTGGAAATCTGGCTCCTCTCAGACTCCTCAATTGGCAAACTTTGCAGAAGAGCTTTTTTCCCTTTCTCAGGACTCACCTATTCCTGCAGAGGAGGTACCTCAATCCCTGTATTCTGCAATAGCTGCTTTGTTTTGGGATCCCAGCTGCAGGTCTGACCCACCCCGGCTCCCACCCCACCTGATTTCTGCAGAGAGAGGAGAATTGCACCTCCACCCTCCTTCCCCGGCATCTGCAGATCYGATTTCCCTCTGTAAATAGATTATACCCAATATTTATAAAAAGATTAAGCTAATCTGACATTTAATTAATGGAAACGGCGATGTTTGACTTTTTATTTTAATAAGCAACACCCTTTGTTCCCACAGAAATCATTACCAGCGCTACGTTCAGGGAAAAAAAAAAAAAAAAATGTATATATGTAAAAAAAAAAGGCGGAAAGATTTAACAAAAGGTTCCATTAAATTAGAGCGCAATAAACAAACACAGCCAATTTATGCATCCGAGTCATTAACCGCGGATCCTCTCCACCACTTCCTTCCCGGGCAGCGCTCGGGGCTGCCGCGATGGATCTGCGGGGAGCAGTTGCCTTAATCACGAAATGAAACACCTCTGCTAGCGCCGTCCCGGGGCCCCGTGAGCTGCCAGCCCGGCCGTGGCGCTCCGAACGCTCACCCCGGGGATGCTCCGCGCCCCAGCGCGCTGCCCGGGCTCCATCCCCTCCCTCCGGCCCTCGGGGCGCGGGCCAAGCGCCGGAGCTCTTTGGCCCGGCTCGGCGTGGCCCCGGGAACGGCTCGTTCGCGGGCAGCCCTTCGGACAAGCAGCCTCTTCAKCCGGTTATCTGCCCCCGTTGTTAGAGCCGGTGCCTCGACGTGATGAGCCTTGCAGGAAAAATTAAAGAAGATGTAAACAGTAAATGCGGGCATTTTGCAACATAGCTAAAAATAAATTGCACTACAGGCAATTATGCAAGTTTTACTGGATACATTAAAAAGACATTAAATGCACAGCTGTTTTAAGTGTCTTTTAAGCTGATAAATTAACTGTCTAATAAATTGTAAGATTTGTCAGCTAATAATGCTATTTTATCTGCTTTAACATATGCCTTCCTAGTTCATGAAGCATTATTGTAAGTGCCAAAAGGAGATAATGTGCATTTTACAGTGTTATGTCTTAAGTGGAATGGATCATTGGCCATGAAGAAGTGTGTTAATAAATCTCCTAGGCTTTGTTAATTGCACTCAATGAAGTGTCACTGTTAAAACACAAAAGATGTGATAGAGAAAGCTGAACATAATGTCTTTCAGTTTTACAATTAACAGTTCACTAGGCAAATCGACCAAAAAGACCATAATTTGTTGAAGCCTTATTAACTTACATTTTCCTAGTCAAGGTCATAATTGTGAATGGCTCAAAGCTATCTTTTAATGCTCATCAAGAAGAGTAACCTTGCTAGAGAAAATGAACTTTTCCATCTCTCAGCAGCACTTATCCCCTGCTTTGCAGGTAGCAGGCAAATAAACCTGAACTTGGCTGCACACCCCCAACGAGCACCACTTGGAAGGTGGGAAACACGACTGCAACCAGCTTTCCTCTACAGCAAATAGAAAAAGTGAACAAAAATGAAAAAAAAAAAAAAAAAGGGATTTTGGAAGAAGTCTCTAAGCCTATCAGAGCTGTCGTGGTGCAGAAAGACTGCTGCTCATTTTAATTTGAAGGATTACTCATCAAGATTTGAGGCCTGAGGTTTTTTCCCCTGGAAACTGAACCCAGCACAGGAAGACAGAACTACCCAACCCACATTATCAAAATCAAATACAATCACTAAATACCCTTCATGAAGAAGAGCTATTTCCATCATTCTTATTAAATATTGATTATTGAACGTATTAACACTCGACAGCATCTCATCAGGTTGGCACTGTTGGGCTTTGTTGCAAAACCTTCCTTCTTCAGACYGTTCTGTGATAATGTGAAGTATTTTCTCCACCAGGGTGATCAGAGTAACCACCAGTGATGGTGGCCTGGCACACAAACACAGATCTGTGACTCCAGCTCCCTGATCCTCACGGAGCAATGAGAGCACGTGAGAGAACAATAACGACCAAGTGTTGATTCGAGTCTGTCGTTTCTTCCCAAAGCCCTCAAGATGCAGAACACGATGATTTCGTGGAAATCACCASATATTCAAACCTCAGAGCACAAATGCCATTTGAGCACTTCAACGTGCCCAGCACTGGTGGTTTGATATCAGTTGTGGCACCCTGTGATGCATAAAATGTTGGGATATATAAAAATACACATTAATTAATCACTCCCCCAGCATTAAAAATAATGAAAGGCACCCACTTTGCTGCTCTGAGGTTACAGATTCCACCCTGAGCCACGCAGGAGATCAGGGCCTGCTTCTCCTGAGCCCATTGATAGCCCTTGGCTGGACAAAGAGGATGTTCCCAACTCCAGGATCAGGCTCCTTGCCGTAGGATAGGTCATGGAAGAAGGTAAAAGTTGGAGAACAGGATGGGYATCATAGACAAGTGTGTCTGAAAAACCACAGTTTGGGATTAGTCTGAAGGACTGCACTGGCACAGGTCTTACAGGGAAAAAACAACCATCAGAAACCAAAGAGAATTCCTTCCTTTCCATAGAGCTCTGCCTTAATGACAGAATTGTTTAAAGAATCACAGAATTGTTTGGGTTGGAAGGGGATCTTAAAGATCATCCAGTTCCMCCCCCTGCCATGGGCAGGGACACCTTCCACTATCCCAGGTTACTCCAAACCTTGGAACACTTCCAGGGATGGGATGGACAATCAACAATGTATGTCCATGTTAGGGAATATCTATAAAAAATTAATATTTTCAGCTAATAACTGTGAACATGCACCCAAGAAACTCCTCCAGAGGAAAGAAGTCATCAAACCAGAACAGGGAAAATGAACATATCACTTGTGTCCACTTCAATCTCCATAGCTAGCAGAGGTCAGAAATCCTCCTGAAAATCTGTGCCATGGATAATTTTGCATAATWTTCTACTAATTAATAGAATCAGTGGAAGAATTGGACTAAAACTTGATGGAGAACAGTATCTGATATAAATAGAGACGTGCACGTACACGTGTTTYGTGTGAAATATAAAGGTGTGCACATAAATAGATTTCCAACTCCCAGTGACTCCACAGCTGACAGAAGCAATTTCAAGAGATCATATTGAAAGCACTGACACCAAGATAACACAAAATAGCTGAAACCCTGTGTTTTATAAATAAAGAGATTTATGTTTGCACTAGAATAGCTCAGCTACATACAGAGAAATAGCTACTGGAGCCAGCCCGGGAAGCTGGGAAGCCTTTCAGGGTTTGAACAGCACCACTGCTGCTGGCTCACTTTCTTCTTCACATGGATGTCAACCCAAGGGCTGGGAYGGGAGGACCTGCAGGAATTCAGGAATGTGCTGCTCTCTTCCCACTGGGGTGCACCCCCTTGTACAAGACTTGATATCATGGCTCGGTGTTGTCCCTGCCCAGCTCAGTCTTGTGTTTGATCCATTAGGGACAAGCAGGGAATGCTGTGCTCCCAGCTACTCCCAGGCAACTCCCAGCCCTCTTACAAGCTGCTTTCTCATGGTTTTAAAATTCAGAATGCTGAAGCCTGTTATTTGTCTTTGTGTGCTSTTTCTAGAGCATGATTAGCAGAAATGCCCTGCAGGTTTAGGGTTTGATTTCGTGTGTAAGTCACGCAGAAATGTGCCCATCATGAAAAGAACTGCAAACTTTGCTCAGTCTGAGCTTTAAACCACCTAACCAGGGTGTACAGCCAGACTCCAAGCCCTTTAGAGAGAAACTGGGTCCAGTTTTGAGGTGCTGGATTTACTTTATGGTGATGCAATTCGATGAAGGAGAAGCTGTCGCTGTTCAGAGACTGTGTGAAACCAGAGCTGTGTGAAACAGCTCCTTTGGCCWTGGCAAACTGAGATCCCTTTAAATCTCAACACCAATTGATGCTTTGGGAATCACAGTGGGAAGGTCTCAGCCCTCCTGCATCGATCCACACCCCACAAAAATCCTTCCAAAGACATTTTGCAGAACTCGGGGAGCCGATCTCCTATGAAATATATAATAATTCACTCCTCCAACCCCAAAACGTCTGAGTAGCATGATTTCCTGAGATAATAATAAATGGCTGTTATTGGGATTGAAGGAGGTTTGCATGAACAGACACATTTCCTGGGCCAATCCCACGGCACCCTGGAAACTACACTTGGGTGGAAAGGTCCCCGTGGCTCCCTGGGAACGGCGCTGGCTCCCCRACTTCGGAGACGCTGGGCAAGAGCAAACAAAGCCAACTTCAAGGTGCTCTGCTCTGCTTTTTGTTTTTTCTTTAAGTTGGGTTCAGCAGCTCTTAAAGACTTCTTAAATCACCTTGAATTTAATTTCTCTAAGCCACGTTTAAAGGGAAGAATTACCATCTGTCACAGTTGGTTAATCAGAATTGGCGCGCTCCAACTCCTTCACTTTTTATTAAAAAATAACCCTTCACTTCCTAAACTTCCTGGGATCTTTCCCATGAAGATGTAAGCCTTGCTGATCCCACAGGAGCTGACTGACACCACTCACAGAAGTTAACTAACCCATGAACAAGGCACGGATGCTGGTTTATAGAATGTCACCACATCATTTTTATTACCTTTGCCTATGGCAGTTGCTTCTTTTTTATTTCTTTAGTCTCTCATGAAGCTCAGGAAACGTTAAAATGATTCGGATAAATGCCCACCCCATAAAGAGAGGAAAATTTCAGCAAGTGGAGCCACCATAACAATATTAAGACTGTAAAAATWAATGTTCTGCTGGTGTCGGTTTGAAAACAAAATACTCAAGGAAAACCAGTAAAAAGGGAAAAAAAAAAAACCCCTCCATGCTCCCAGATTAGTGGATGTGAATGAATCCAGAGAAACCTGAGCGTTGGCTTAACCAAGCATGGCTAAAGCTGGAACAGTAGCAAGAAAAGATTGCAATTTTCTCCAAACTGGGAACAAAAGCTCCGAAACGCCGGCAAAAAGCGCTGAATCCTCTTCATTCACCAAACCCAACTAAGTGGTAACAAATTGTGAGTTTCCAGTCGGAGACAATTGGGCAGGAATAATTATGGGGGATGCTAAAGGCTGATTTAACCCTTTCTTCCCCCATTCCTGGGAGGCATCCCAGGGAGAACAGTCCCGAGCACACCCATACAAGCAATTCGCTTTCCCACAGCAAGTTCACCCTGCGGAGGGAGCAGGTTCCCACAGAGGAAAAATGGGATCTCAAAGCAAATGAAGCCTATATGAGGCCTGTCTGTGTTTTTCTGGTAGCAAGGAGAGGCTGTTATGACTCAAGCAGGTACCAATCTGAGATATATTAAATAAATGAAATTGCTGAATTTTCTTAACCAAGCTCGGAACACTGGAAGGAGCARTCGTGGCTGTAGCCTTTTCTTCCTCTAACATTTCAATCTTTCATTATTTAAGAGCAGCTTGGTAGGAAATGTAGTTCTTAGGCCAAAAAAAAAAAAAAATCAATAAAAAATGAAAAAGTAAAAATTTCCTCAGAGATGGCACAGGATGATTCCAAAACCTTTTGTTTCAGATCATTATACAAAAACTTTGGGGCATATCCCACAAGTCTTTTGAGATGCTGTTGGGTTTCATATTTAAAATGTTACATTATCAGCTTCCAATAAGCATTTAGCAAGGAGTGCAGGGAACAGGAGTTTTTTAAAGCACTTTTTTCCGAGTCATTTTGTTTAGGAGCCGATTGTTTCCCGTGCATCTGTTTGAAAGGACATTTTGTTTGGAGCCACCGTTCGCAGCCTCGCGGAGAGGAAGAAACGCTGAAATTATTTGCAGATGAGAATCATCTTCACATCCAGGGGCTGCAGAACAGGCAGAGCAGACATTGCCAATCCCAACAGGAACTGCTCAGCATAGGCACGTAATTAAATTTCTCACTGAAACAAAAAAAAAAAAACACAACACCATTTGAAACATGAGACACCTGAGCTTAAAACTTTGGCCAAAATCTGCATAAAGTCAGGCCTCTGGATTATTTTCTGTATGGTGGCATTGGCATGGATTGAGCTGCAGGATTCTGAATCCCAGAGTCATTTAGGGTGGAAAAATTCTCCAAGGGCATCGAGTCCAAGCTGTGCCCAATCCCCACYTTGTCCCCAGCCCAGAGCACTGAGTGCCACATCCAGGCATTCCTTGGACACCTCCAGGGATGGGCACTCCAAATCTCTCCGGACAGTTCCAATGCCTGACCACCCTTTCCATGGAGAAATTCCTCCTGATGTCCAACCTGAASATTTTGCTTTATTTCTTTTACTGATTTCTTTCTCTTCCATAAGGTGGTGGCTGCCCTCCAACACTGCCTCCCTCTCTAATTCAGGGAATATAACAACATAATACTACTACGTAATAATAAAAATATATCCCAAGGTTATGTACTTGCRTAACAATAAAATAATCACAAGCTAAAATGCCTGCAGGGAAAAAACCTTGTTGAAACATCACCTTGCAAACTCAAGAAGCTCAGTTCTTCCCAAATTCCCACTTCTGGCACTATTACTTTCTTATCCTCCTCTAGTACAGACCCAAGTGTTATTCACACCTTCAATCCACAGTGGTGATTTATTAGGAGATCTACTGGAATGCACTTGCCAAGGCAGGATGGGGAATTTACCTTTTCCTGATTATAGCCCATTCTTGAAGAGCTCAGTAAATATTTCCCTCATCCCTTTAACACACATTTGAAGGATAAACAACCCAAAGGAGGGAAATCAGTCAGATGAAAAAAAAAAAGAAAAAAGGCCAYGCAGGTTTCCATCAGTCTAAGTGTATATTTTGGCAACAAATAAAACAGATTGCAAGAATTGCCAAAAGACAAATGCACAAATTTGAGGGAAATTTCTCCATTAGTCTGCTCAGAGCACAGGCCAAGCAGCCTCCTCACTAAACCCTGGGATATAGATGTGCACATTCTATACATACAGGGTTATAAATAAAGAAAAACAAGGGGTTTGCTGTTGTTTTAGCTGAGATAAAGCTGAGCCCACCTTTGGTGTTTATTTAGTCTCAGTATTTTGGCACTTCTCTTGCAGATGTGTGTGTAGGGAAGCGAAGCCCAGCCTTGTCCTCAGGGTGTGGATTGGGAAGACAAAGCTGGGAACACCTCACTGATGGGGCCATAGACCAGGGAAAGGCATTTTCTGGCCAAATATTGGGAACAGCCTTTTACACCTGCCCTCATCCTCCTTTTCCAGCCAGCACTGCACACACACACACGGAGAACAAACTCACAGCTTCCACCCACCACTCAAACTTATTTCAGGAACTTTGTTTAATAATGCAGATTAGAGCAGTAAAACAAATTCTAACCAATCTTTTAATGATCTTAACCCTTTCTGAATCCTCCTTATGGGATTTATTCTTGTTATTCTGCATGATTCTCCCCAAAAAGCCAAGCCAGCCTCCTTCACGCCCTGCTGGAGCAGCACTCCTGCTCTCTCATCTTCTTCTCAGCTTTTATCCAACTCTAACATCTTTCGAAGCCAACAGCTTTTTGGTCTAAAGATGTAAATTAGATGCAGATATTGGTGTAATCTTTCTTTTTATTCTGATTAAAATCAATAACCAAGTGCTACCTTCACAGTGACTGTTGAAAAACTGTGGCCAAGGTTCCAGGGTGGGGGGTTTTTGACTCCTTAACTCATTCCATCAAACCCAGAAGATTTCTGGTGCAAGGAACTGGTAATACAGTACACCCAATCACCTGCTTGGTTGGAATCTCCATCAGAATTTTATTTCCTCAGAGCACAGGAATGTTTTATAACCTCACACAACCTTATATATGGACACTAATGAACACAATCCTGGAAACCTCACACGAAACCCTCTGTGCCAGCCTCCACAAGCAGGAACAGCAACAAGCCCAAAATAAAAACTCTGGTTTAAACAGTAGTTCTTGACCCTTGGGTCTAGACAGATGAGCAACATCCATCTACCAATCACTCAGAATTGTTGTCATCTTCTACACATACATTTTCCATAAATCCCTGCTGGATCCAAGGCAGTTGTGCTGCTGGAAACACAAACCTGGAGTAACCAGCACCCCAAACCCAACCCACTGCTCAGCTCCTTTTGCCCCGCTTGCCCAGGATAATCTCCTTTCAGTAGCGGAGGGTTAACAAAGCTCTCGTTACCTTCGGTGGGAATTTCAGCCCCGAAGTGTTTAGGAGCTTAAAAACCAGAAGGCAAACAAGCCTGACATTGAGCACCGAGCTTGTAGCAGCCAGCAGGATTTACCATGGGTATTAAGGAGATTGTGGTGTGCATGTGCCAACCCCACTGCCCGCCGCGATCCCGCCGCTCTCGCCGTCCCTCCGACGCCGCGGGACTGGGAGCTGCAGCTCCCTTTGTTCCCGTTTCGTGCAAGAAAAGTTGCAAGTTACTAAAATACCCCTCTGCCTCTATTTTTTTTTTGCTATATTAGGTTGAACCCTCCCTCTCTCCAGATGCTCCGCCCGCTCCCGCACGCGCGCCGCGAGGGGAAGGTGGCGGGGAGCCAGCTGGATCCTGTGTCCTGACAACATATTTCTGCAGATTATGCAAAAGCGCCAACATTTAGCTTTAGAGGAGCATCACAGCTGTTCCCCTTCCCCTGTCAATCCCGGGCTCAGGCCCGCAACAGGTTGCATTCGGGAAGGGCCAAAAGTGTCCCTGAAGTGGCGTTTTCCGCGCGCGTGTGGAATGTGGGAAGATGAACAGGCTCCCTTCGAGGGCAGAACCAGCTCCACCAGCCAGCAGAGATATCACAGAGACAGCACAGCCTGCCAGGGAGGGACCAGAACAGAAAACTGATCTTTGTCATCACTTGAGGTGCTCGTGCCAGATTTGCTTCTTGATGAATTATAAAAAAAATTTTAAATAAAATACAGTAACAGGCACACTTCATTCATTCATAGTTAGATCATCAGAGCCCAGAAGGCTCCTGCTTCAACCCAGAGGCTGAATTCAAGGAGTCCTTCAACCACAGAGGCACCTCCCTGGCTCTGGCCAAGCCAAATGGGGCTTGAAACACTCTGGAGACAGAAATCAGGCTGAAGCTCCCATTAACACAGTCAGGGTGACTCAACAATGCACTTCTAAGGGGATATTTTAATTTTAAAAGAGGAGCCAGCATTGCRCTTGCTGGCACACAAACCATTACAATGCTCCAGTCATCCATAACCTGTAAACTCTGCGGTTCATGGCTCATTTTGGACCAGGTGCCTTCACACGGTGCTAAAACCAGATTTTTGCCCATCAGCAGGAGGCTCATCTACTTATTAATGCATTGCTCCTAACAGCAGTGCATGATGATTTTTCTAACATATTTCTAAAGGCCCATATGGGGAAAATAACTTGTGAAAAACTTGAATATTAAGCCCATAAATAAAATTAAGCTTGACATCTTATTGCGCGATAAACCAACTGGAGGTGACACTGAATGTGTAGGTGTGTTCAAAGGGAACAGAGATGCAGCAGAACAAGCTGCATTCAAAGTCTCAATATATCTCCAAACACCCTTTAAAAGAAGCAGAAAAGTTTCTGCCCCAGACAGTTCCTACAGTAACTTTTCACCCTGTGTAAAGCCTGTAGAACTTCCCATGCAGAAAGAAGAAGGAGAATCCCCACAAAAAGCCAAAAAACTAAATTAATGTGAAAATTGAAGATGAAAGTGAGATCACAGCCTCACCTTCCCTAGGTATGAACCTATTGTCTTCAGTGTGGCTTCACACCATGAGTTTATTTACACAAACTGGGGCAGAAGAACGTGGGGCTGGGTCCTGCCATGGTCCCTCTGCTCTGCTCRGGGTCTCCAGCAGCTCCTGCTGACACAGCTCAGCCTCCATTCCTCTCATTGATCAGTTTTTATTCTCCATTAGTGCCATCTCTGGATTTCTGACATGACCAGGTCCCAGGTTTATGGCACCTTACAGTGCTCAGCTGCCATGGGGGACAAGACCACTGAAAGGGAGAGCACTGTGGCTAAAATCGTTTAACCAAAGCAATCCCTCATTGATCTTTTTATCTTATTTTTGTTATGATCTGTCCGGAGACCTGTGAAAAAAATACCAGTTATTGAAAGACTAAAAAAGGTTGAAGCACCTGAAGCTTTGTCATAGAACTTCTTTCCTTGAGCTCTAAAACAAGAAGGACAACCACAGCCTCCTGTGCAAGTCTAGAAAACCTTTGGTCCCAATAAAGCCCTTGAATGGGTTTTTTTTTCCTCTAATAAGAAGTTTATTCCATGGTTGATTGCTCCTGGCAACCAGAAGGTAATGGCTGCTCTAGAGAAACTGCTGATAAATCACAACTAGGGATCTCTGAGGTTCCTTCCAACCCAAACCAAGCCGTGAAGAAAAGTCAGTGACCAGGGCTGAGCTCTGCTCATGTGATAACCACGGCACAGGGCAAGGTTGGATGCCCTGGAAACCCCACATCCTCTTTTAGGTACCTTTTAGACACAGTTTAGGTTTGATCACACTACTCCTGACAAGCCTAGGGTTTGTTGGGTGGCACAAATCAGCAGAGCYGCGTCTGCTCCCGCATTTCAGCTCCATCTGCCATTCCACAAAACACATCCAACCCCACTCGGCGGAAGTAAGGCTACCTAAAAAACCAGAAATTTAAAAGTCAAACTTCGGTTCTCCATAGGTATTTGGAGAGAGCAGAAGCGGTGGGTGTGAAAYGGAGCAGGGGAGGAAGGGAGGGCGGCACRAAGGTTTGGTTCAGTTGCAGATTGGCAGGGTTATTGATGTCCCCACTCCGCGTGCGGAGGCAGAGCGCTGCCAGCAGCTGCCTTTGATGGGCAAGGGGAGTAATGAGTTTCTTATCGCAGAGAGACGCGAGTCCTCCGATCTAATCTGCGCTGATATTGGCACGGAACTTGCACAGCCTCTTCATCTACTCATATTGGAGCCACAGTTCTAAAATAATACAGGAAGATTTATTTTTATGAGAAGCTGGGAGGCAGCTGCAGTTTGCCCAGCGCTGGACACCCGGGAAAGGTGGAGTTCAGAGCCGAACCTCAGCACCGATGCCCAGTGCAGGTGATGTCAAACACCTCCTAGGAGGCACAAAAAGGCTGGAAATCGGGYGCTAAACAAACATGTCACTTCACCAGCAGCGAGCGTGAAACACGAGCCTGGCACTGCACACTTCAACACGTGTCAAGGTGTGTTAAAGGGCGCAGTGCAACGACATMAAAAAAAACCCCCAAACATCTCTTCCCTTCATTTGTTAAAACACAGCCAGGACTGAAACGCCCCGTGAGGGGATTTGAGGGGTTAAACGGTTATTTCTGCTCAAGTGTGTTGCAAAAGGCATTTGAAGGGGCTGTCGCGTGAAAGGAATGGAGGTGGCCTTTTTTTTTTTTTTTTTTTTTAATTGAGAGTTAAAACTAAAAATTCCCATATACTCTCACTTCCCTTTAGAGGTCTGCTGGGCTTGGCTTATTCCTCTGCTTTGATATGCAAATGGGCAGCTTGCTTTGCTGCAGGGGCCACTGGCTGGGGGCCAAGGCACACAGAGGAGATGTCCTGTCAGGAGAGCAGCCCGGCCGCCCCCAACGCTCCTCGGGCAGCGCCGCAGCCAAGCCTGTGCTTTGGCTTCAAAATAAAATACCTTTGTTAATCGCTGCTCCTTCCAATATAAATGTTTGTGTATTTACCCTCCGAGTCATCTCTGCTGGCCAATAGCAGGAGCACAAGGGTTGAGCTGTTCCTCTCGGGCCGGCACGGTGCTGAACTCAAGATTCCTCTTTGAAGATGTTCTTTGAGCTGCCTTTCCTTTAAATCACGGAATATGGGTTATTTCAGTAGCATTTGAACCATCCAGCTGCAATGAGCAGCCACAGTTTTAGAAATGTGACGGATTTATTTCCACTGGGCAGTTTCCTCATCGCTTCTCTATCTGGCTCATTTTGTGGACAAGGTACAAGGGAAAGCACTCTTTAGTTTTGTGTCCTGGTCCCTTTAAGTCCTGCTSTCTCACTTCCTTGTTTTTCTGCCTTTTCTTTTAACTGACATAATGGAGTACCTATAAAAAAAGATTAAATGGGACCATAAAGTTTTATTAATGCCTTACATCACTGATATCGTCTCTGTATTGATAGTTCCACTTCCATTATTGCTACTTAGGCATTTAATTAGTGATTCATACAGTATGTTGTAAACTACAGTATTAGCGTTAACCATCTATATAAAAGCCCTCATTATGTAAAAACTCTTCCCAATATCATAATTGGAGTATAGTTATCCACTTTAACTGACTTGAATTAGATTATTATAGATTAATTTATAAAAAGTTACTTGTAAAGGACATTGAAGATCATGGAATATTAAGAGTGGAACTTCATTACAATAAAATGGACTTCAAGAACAATGGCACTGTCTGAGTTTTATATAAATCCATTACAATCTTCTGGTAATATGAACAATAACTGTGTTATCTGGCAACTCAGTGATACTTAAGGATGGAAAGACAGAAGGTAAAAAAAGAGAAGTGTGCAGAATTAAAGGGAGGACGTGCACTTAAACCCTGGGTAAAGCAGCAGAGAGATTAATTGCTCTTTGCAGAGGAAATTTGGGTAGGAGCATAAGATATAACAGATGTCTCACATGGAAGAAGTGCATGGAAAACCACATTGTCCAGAGCACGAWGGTTAAATATTAGAATCAGTTGAGATTCATATGAACTCTTGAGAAAACTTTGATCCAAATGGGGTTGTTATTAAATCACAGCAAAAAGAGCAGATTTTGAGCCACCTCCCCAAAAAGCCATTCATATTTCCATCTTTCTTCTCTCTGCTGTCACCATCTRCATTATTCCACTCAGCTCCTGGAATTACCTGGTCTGGAGCCSAACTTTGCTGACCTGGCAAGGGAAATGCTGAGCTCAGGCCACAGTTTGACCCTGGTGTTAGGGAAGGTGTCGGAGTTCCCATAAATTGGGTCTTCCCACACGTAACCTCCACTTGCCGCTGGATCCCTCCTGGAGAGCAGGGGATGCACAACCTGTTTTCCTGCTCCAGCTCTGCACTTCGTCCTGTACATCCAAGCCATCCACTCTTTGCCGAAGCCAAGAGATGAGAAGATACCTCTCTGCTTTTGCTGCTGAGGCGTCCCCCTTACTATGGGATGTCTCAGAAAATCTGGCTTTTTAGAGCCTTGGCACCACCAAGCCCAGTGGGAGGATTTCAACGAGCTCTGGGAATTTGTGGCTGCATTTCTCTGCAATCAGTCCAGGCTTTGGGCTGTGCAGAGTCATTTTTCCTCTGCAGTTTTGCCCTTTTCAGAAGGATCTCACTTTTCCTGACAGATAACACGCACAATAACTTTCTCTCCAATTTCCCAAGTCTATTTTTATGAGGTTGAGTATTTGTCTGCCTTCCAAAGAGAGGGTCCTCCCCATCTTTTGGATTAACGGGCACAATGTGCCATGGGACAGCAATACCACGTTTGCCACCTGGATATTTCCAGGGTCCCTGAATGGCCACGCTGCATTTCCTTTGGGATGCAGGAACCCCAGGAATCATTTCCCTGAGTTAACCCACCAACCCGTCCAGCCTCACTGCCACCAGTGGGGTCCTGTTTCACAGGAGCGTCCCTGGGAAAGGTGCAATAACAGCGAGGCTGATGATGTTTAGAATCAGCACAGGGCTGGGAAATTCCAGAGCTGCAGAGGGATGAGCTGCTCACCCCCGGGGTGAGCTCAGGAGAACATCCCATGGTGGCACCAGCCTCCCCYAGGGTTTTTGGGCTCTCATCCGCAACTCGCTGCATATTGTTTAGATTCCCTGTAAAGAGTCCAGCTCCTCTGTTTGAATTAAATCCTCGATGTTTTCTCCTTTTTCTGCTTGTCACCCCTGCACACAGCCAGGGTGAGGCTGTTGGTCAGTAGGAGATTTCATTAAGCACCAAATGGGCCAAGAGAAGCCCATCAAAGCTGCCTCAACTCTCTGCACTGATTGCCCATTAATACAGAGTCGAGTCAGAGCCTCAGAGTACAGCTTTTATCTGGCTTTGGACCACCATGCACCAAAAAAGAAGATTAAAATACAAAGGATGCCAAAGGACTCCTTTCCCTGGCACAGTGAGGTTGTCTAGGTGTATCTCTGTGGGACACAACTTCCTTGGGAGCTGCTTCAGGATGAGAGGTCATGGAGGAAAGCTCCAAAAGAGAAAATAAAGGACACAAATCATCACTTTACAGTCGCAGAACCAGATATGGACGTTCTTCAACATCAACCTGCACCCCATACACCCAGAGGCACCCCCAGGTCAGACCTTGGGGTGTTCATACGTCTGTAAGGGAAACAAAACCTGCAGTGTTTGGTGTGGTGGTTCCAGAGTTACTGCACAGCTGGAACAGGGCCAAACACAGCACCAACAAGGGCAGTGAGGAGAAGGGATGGGCTGGAAGACCATCTCAGGCCACTCCAGAGCTCCAGTTAACACTGGACTGTTTTCCCCTGCTCGTTTCCCTGCCCAACAGCCTCTTCTCTCCTTCTGCCTTTGGCCAGGCTGACTAAAGGCACTTTCATTGCACTCCACTGTTAAAATCACTTTACTAAAGCTGTTTTAAGCTGCATTTTTATTGTCTCTGACGCGTCTCAACCTGCAAAGTTTTGTTTTAATTAAACTAATCCAACATCCTTCCCCAGCTCCGTCTTTGCTCTCTATTTCCCTTTCCTTCAGCTATTCCAAACCCCTATATTTTAAAAAAACCTGAGTGCAGTAGAGGGAACAGAATCCAGCTCTGCCTGCCCACAGTGTTCCTTGCAGTCTCTCTCTGGCCATAAATTTTGTAGGAGAGCAATAGAATGCCAGGCACATCGGCAGGAACGCGCCGCAATCCCTGTGCTACGGGGGAAATAGCAAATGCAACAGCACATTTACAATCTTGGCCAGCAAAGTACCAGCACTATTCATTGATCTCATTAAAGACCAATCTACATTCAGGGAAGAATAAGATGGATGAGCTGTTAGACTCTTTAAACACAAAAAAAAGTTACCAGCTACATGCATGTGTAAATAGCCCAAAGAGAGGCACGAGGGGCTCTGTGCTCCTTCAGCCTGATGGCAAAAATCACTGGGCAATGGGAGTGGAGCCTCCTGCCATTCCAGGAATAGGATGTGAACCTGCTCTGCCACTTTAGGATAACCAGTGCACAGAAAAAAGTGATATATTGAAATTTCATTTACCCTGCAAATTTAGCACTTCATTTAATTCTTATTTTATTGTAAAAGGAAAAAGAGAAAAATATTTTCCTTTAGATCTTTCACTGAGCGTAAATACTAAACTGCAGCATCTTCACCCACACTCAACTCAGGCATTGCAGGTGCCTCTTCCTAGGAACCCGAATCTTTATCCCAGCTCTGCCACAGCCTTCACTCCCTTTGGAAAACGKTTTTTTTCCCTCTAATCCCAAGTTTCCCCAGCTGAGAAATGGGAATGCTGATACTTGCACAGCTTTGGAGCCCAGAGATGTAAAGCACTCCATTGGTGCAAGGTATTACTGTGTTGATGATGATGAAATAAGCTTTCATACATCACTAAATTATTCAGGACCATCTACTTTGGTTTCACCCCTGGCACTCCCAGAATGCACCTCCAGTGCCATTACTCTGCAGGGAACAGCGGTGGTGAGTAAATGCCTATGAAACTCATATATTAACCTCACTTGGTGGCTGGAATATTCATTTCTTTTTGAGTCATTTCAAGCAAGAAAGGAAAATCTTCACTCTTGGAAATCATCTTTAGCTGACACATTAAGGAGCAGAGCTGAACAAATAATTTCCGATGAATAATGTGATGAATTTATTTTCCTCTTCTCTGTCCCCAAGCAGACTGGGATTTCCTCAAATGTATTTGTTATTCAAATGTATTCCACAACTATCCTTTGCAGTGTTTTTCTTCCGTGTTTATCGTGCCTGAATGTGCTYAATATCCCCCTTTCCCTCTGCTTTCAGCCGTGGGGTTTGGTCTGGGGTTTTTGGGGGAATAGAAGGTGGGGGATTGCTTTCATTAATCACCCAGGTGTATTTAAGGGAGGAGAAAACATCCACTTTGCCTAAAGTCCTGATAACAGATGTACTACCAATCTATGATGGCTGTGTGTGCCTGCCCAGATCTCCCTGGTGTTTTTTGGGGGTTTAGCAGTGCCCTGTGTGTCTGGCACACGAAGGAGCAGGTGAGACACGAGCCGTGTGCCCAGCGCGCTGCCCCTCACCCATCCCCTGCCGCGCGGCGGAGCCCYGCAACTCCAGCCCCCCGAGCACAGACTCCGTGACAGAAGGAGAGGAACTGCTGAGGAGTTTTTTCGCAGTTTGGACAGACTCTTAATGTGTTAAGAGAGACATCTTGTCAGGGATATTTTCGGTTTTGTCGTTCGCCGCATCCCGAGCTCCGGAGTTGGCACATTTCGGAGCCATCCTAATGTATTAGCGAAAGTATGGCCTTGGCTGGTATCCTTAACTCTGCYGCAAACCTGGCACAGGACACTTCYCTCTTCCTGCTGGAAGTTTTGCTCCATAAAAGGTGGATTATATCATTTTTTTGAGAGCTCTTTGCAGACCCCCTGACCCGGGTATTGCAGTCATTTATAGGTAGAGTTGGCTAAAGGCGACACTTCCCAGCAATGAGTGCCCGGAGATGTATTTCGAGTTCAGTRAGTAAATCAAAGCTGTAGCTTGTACATTCCTGCTTAAGAAAARTCTGAGCACATCCTGCATATTTCAGCTGATTTTAGTACCCTCTGATATGTCCCRTGGTGGCTCCTCTCTGTACCGAGAGAGATTTGAAGCACAGGCTTATGTGTTTTCTTGCTCTGACTTTGCTACTGAAGAGCCTGGCCATACAAAGGGAAATAAAACAGCTAATCAATACACTGGGACTGTGATATATTAACAGGCATCCCCAACCATTAGCAGAGAATTACCCATTAACAGATTAATAAGCAAAGAACAGCTGGAAAAAATATGTTGTTATTGCTCGTAAGGCAGTGCTTTTTTCCCCCTACAGCTTAATTCAAAATAAGCAGCAGTTTCAACAGAAACTTAAAGGTCACTTCCAGAAAACTTCTTCTGCCTTTAGTTATATGAGAAGATTCTCAAGAGCCACCCCTATCAGAACCACTCCTTGGCAAAAATTGCCTCTTTGGCCACTGAAATTGAAATAATTCCATTATTTAACCGAAATAAGGACATTTCAGGCAGTTTCTGGCCTGTGCTTAAGGCAGTCTCCCTTCTCCATGCACTGCCAGAGAGGCCACGTCTGATTCTGTGAAAACTGGCACTTTGAACCAGCTATGCCAAGCTTTTATTTGCTTTTCTGACCCTCCTTTTCATTCTTTTAAATTATATGCCATCAAGTCTAACCACACACTTTGGAATTTCGTCAAGCCATTTATAACCAAGAAGCCATCCCAAAATATTTGGGGGGGTCCAAACCTGTCCTATTCCACGTGCCCCACCCTTAACAGGCGCCCAACGCCCGCGTGAGCGACTGCGCGAAACATCATTTTTATAAGAACTTTCCAACAATATTTTCCTTATCGAAAGAAACAGAAACTTCAGTGACTCCTTTCTGCCTTCCTTCCCAGCCTCCACATCTCCCAAAGCCCGGGGAGCGGGAAGGAAACGTTTCTTTCAGCGAGATGCTTGTTTCCCCTCGCCTTTGAATCCTTTAAAAGCAGAATATTGTTTCATACTCTTCCAAATCTGCTCTGCCTTCCCCGACTCTCACCTTACCTTCTCTTCCTCCCTCTTCTTGATGACTATTTTCTTTCTTCCTCACTGTTTTTCTTTCCTCTCGTCTTCTCCTGCCTCTGCTGCTCTTGTTTCACCATCTGGTTCTGTTCTCCTTATCGCTCCCCTTCCCTCTGCCCCAACCCGCCTTTTCCCCCTCTCGCACCTTCCCCGTCGCCGTTTCTCCTCTCCTTTCCCCTCGCTCCTTTCCTGTCTTATTTCCCCCAAGGTTTTCAAAGGGAAGCCCAGCCAGGGCCAGCTTTCCCTTCCTGCCTGCTGCTAATTGAGCGTTTCATGAATTCCCACTTCTGGTGGCGGCTTTGGAACCCTCCAGTTCGCCGAGACGGGGCCGGCACCAGGCAAATCCCAACCAGAAAATTATCCCGGAGGCTGAAAGTCACAGCTCCCACTTGGGTTTATTTTATTTTATTTAATTTTAGTGCTTGCTTTTTTTAAAATTTCTTTACCGTTTTCTGTGCTCCTTAAAGAGGCGAGTTGGGCTTTAATACACAGTTTAAAAATTCTTATCAAGAACCTTTATACATATTCAATGCTGAAGCAACAAGTAACTAAATTGGGAGCCTTTTTGTTTCCTTATCGAGCGAATCTATTCCTGAATGCTAACAAGCAGCTCTTTATATACTTTGTCCACTTGATAATGGACTAATAATCTTATCACGATGTTTTCTTGAACTTGAACTAGGTGTACAAAGTTAAGGCTGGAAATATGGGAAATTACTAAATTATATAACGTGGCAGAGGTATTACAAGGAATTTCTTATATTGCGCGGCGAAATATTGCCAATTATTGTAGCTGTCAATTTAACAATAGGCTTATTCACTATGGTGTTTGATTAATGTGAAATTATTCAGTTGGCTACCTTGTAGTTGGCCTATTTTTGTGTCCAATTAGTATGCTAATAATGGTAATTATGTTCTATACTGCATGTCTCATCACCTAGAGGGTTTTTAAAATGATAAAATAATGAGAATAAACAAGCTGATGCTGACATTCACTGGGCCATTCTAATTACTTACTGAGAGCACACTGGGGAATCAACACTCAACCAAAGAAAATGATTCTTGCTTACTTTGTTAAAACTACTCTTTTCAAAGAGCATTAATAGTTTGCTGCTGTTTTCTTTATTACAAGGGACTGCACTATTTTCCCTTTTATTTGCCCTGTTAATGTACAGTACCAGGAAAAAGGGAAAAAAAAGATAATTTGATTATGTTTGACTGAAGCGATAACTGTTTGCAGGGGGTGTCAGAAAAAACAAATAACTGTAATTGCTGAATTATACACCTTTGTAATGGCTCCCATTTGTTTCTTGGCTGCGTGATAAACATACCATCACCTTTCTCACCACGGGAACAGGGCATTTTTCCAGTGTGCTGGGACTGCCGTGGGATGGAGACCTGCCAGGGATATGCACTGGGGTGGCATTCCTGCAGCAGCCGGACCTGCTTTCCCTCCCATCCTCTTCCCCACACTCACACACCCCTCAGGATTTGGGGGGTTTTGGCTATTTGTAAAGGATATGCCCTACGATTTTTTCTGATGGAAACTTTCATGRTGCAGAAGGGGTTTTGTCAATAAATAATAAATTAGAGCACATACACTTGTTTATAGGCTCAGCTTTAAAACAATGCCTGGCATCTTGTGAACAAATAGACACCAAAATACACACAGAGGTATTGAAAACCCCTGTATTTCTCAGCATTATCCACATCCCTCCTCCCTGGCTGCTCCAGAGCAGGGGCTCCGACATCTGTTGCACTGACACCGGAATAAAGAGTCAGGATTTTCCAGCCTCAGCACAAAAGAAAACAGAGCTGGGTACAGAGGGTAAAGCTGAGCAGAGCGTGTGGGAATTCTGAATCCTTTGCGGAGCGATTTGGGATTCATGCACAGCTCTGTTCTTTTTTAAAATGGAATTCAAGTGATAAATGATATAAAAGAAACAAATATGATAAAAGGAAAAATATTATTTGAAAAGTTATTACACCGGGTACAAGGGGAGCTGTGCAAAAACTTGGGATATTGGGAGAAATGCAAGGAAGCTGCAGACCTGAGGCAGACAGTTGGTCAGGTATGCCCTAACCCTCAAATTAATTGATTGTGCAGGAGATGGATGCTGAAATACCTCCAAGCTTTGGAATCCAGGCTGCCTTGGGAAGCCTATTTAAGACTCTGAGCGGTGATTAAAAAGTTTCTTTGAATGGAAATCCCTACAAAGACAATATAGAGGAAAAAATCCGTGCATTATAGCAACATTGTGTGTTTATAAGGATGCTAATATTTAACTCCACACACAAGCAAGCTCCAGGACAATCCATCATAAAGCTGAGCCGGGGGATGGCTGGAAATGCTGTTTGCCAGCACGGAGCAGGGGCTGGTTTTAATAAAGGATGTAATACGTGACATGTTAACAGGGAGTCATTTGTGCCCCGTGGATTGGTTACTCCTGTCCTGTCATTTTGAATTATGTCTCAATAGATCTCCCTTGCTAAAGGAACCAACTCCCAGCAAACAAAAAGTTACTATAATCTGGGAAAAATAACAAAATTATCGAGAGATGAGRTATTCTAAAATGTATTTTCCATGCATGATAACATATATTCAACTTAGAAATAGAGTTGCAGTCCTAAACAGAAAATCCCTGGATGTGCCCGCTCCCCTTTCCCACCTCTTCCCACCCCGGCAGCAAAATCGCACCCTCATCTCACGGACTATGAGCTGAAATTTCTGCTTGGTGAATAATCTCCAGTGTTTGTTTTCCACCCCGCTGTACCCGTGTTTGTGCAGTCAGGGAGGGTTTGAAGAGGCTCAGGAACACTTGGAATTGCTGTTGGAATTCCGCAGCGCTCCGGCCGATGCGGGAGATCTCCCTGGTGCTTCCCTAGTTGTTTTGGACATGATTTTTTTTTAATTTCGGAATGGCAAGCCACTGAAGAAAGGGGAAACTCTGGGAATTTATTTGAGATCAGTGGTTATTTGTGCCTTTTGTCTATTGGGGAGATCACCAGAAGAATTTATGCCACAAACTGCTAAAGAATGATCCCTCTAATAATTCTGGAGACAAATTCCGAGTGACAGCTTCAGTCTGAGAGGTGTTGAGAGAGTTCAGCCTGGAGTTTGAGTCACCAGTGCCCAGGATAAATTCAGCAGCCTCGTGGCAAATATGTTCCATAATCTTAAGGTGTTTTTAAAAGCAAGGCTGAAGGAGCAAGGAGGTAATTTAGAAGTGCAAGCTGGAGGTAATAATTAACTGCTGGACAAAGGTGATCTGGATCAACTCGTCTGCAAATCCTGGAACTTTTAGTGAGAGTTGTTATAAATTACAATTATGCCAAGCTGCAGATACCTTCTGCTTGATAACCTCAGCAATTACCACCTCCCAGTAAATTCTAGGGTGATATCTTTGATTTAACATGAAGTTTAACACAACAGACATCMTTACCTTTGTGAGTTTTTCCCAAATTAATTAGCCATTAGCAAGAACAAATAAGTACATCCAAGTACTAATAAACATAAATGTGTGTGTTTGTTTATAATGCTTATCTAGACTTTATTTATATAAACATTCTTACAGTCTGTGCATCTTTGAGGAATGGGGGAAGATCATAAGTAAGAAAAATCMTGCTCCAAATCTCCAGGTTTCACTGAAAAGGTGAATTATTAATGATTTGTGGGTATCCYGGATTATATTGTTCAACAGGCACAGTGTCAGAAAGCTGGGTACTTTTAGAGATAGGCTGGAATCTGATAAAGGAAAATACAGAAAATGTGAACTCGGTAGCTCTGATACTTCAGATCTCAGCAGCTACAGGAGAYTGACCTGTGAAATCCAGATTGCTATCTTGGCATTGGCTGCTGCTATAAATCAGGGATTTTCAAATCCTAGCTAGAAAAAGTAGCTGATATTCCTCACAACTGCATTACTGATCACTATTTCTTAAAATTTTGTAGAGATTTTGCCTGGTTTTTTTCTTGTACCAGGAGAAAATTAGGGGGAAAAAAAGTATTTTTCTCTCTGTGTTTGCTGAGCTCTGCCTGATGAATTATCTCAGAGCCATATTTTCTTTTTGTTACCCAAGGGTGACGTTTGGAGGTTTTTTTATTACTTATTTAAATTTGCATTGCTCTTATCAGTTGAACTTCTGAGTACTCTTACAACTGAGATAAGCCCCTCCATATCTTCCTGTGGGTCTGCTCCCTGTTAACAACTTCCCCTAAGTAAAAACATAGGGGATTCCAAARGGGGGAAAAAAACAAAAAAGGGAAAAATGAGTTTGGAAAATTTCATAAGTAGCTGACAGTGCAATGCTTGGGAGAAGAGAATTTACCTGCAAACCATCCCAGCTATGACTGTGTTAAATCAGGACGTGTTTTAACTAATTCTTCCCAAAACAAGGCATSCACACACCTTTTAAATCCCTCATTCTCTTTAGGAGGGATGTTTTGGGTTAAATGAACATTTCTTGTCAGCAGTGAACATCTCTGTTGGAGATCCAGGRAAACTCCTGAATTTTAGACCCTCTCAGCTTCTCCAAATGGAACAGAGGGGTAACAACAGAGCAGAGCAAGGAGGAGACAGCATTTCCTCTGCTCCCTTCTGCACTAAAAATCAAAGGAGAGATAAACTAGATTTTTTTTAATTTTTATCAGAATTTGGATAGAGCAGGACAATGAAGTGAAAAAGCAGGGCTGTGACCCTCCATCCCCTACACCCACCGCCAGGAACTGCAGTCACTCACAGAGCCATTTATATTTTATGCCATTTTAAGCCTGGCCTCTCATGTATTTTTGCACTCCAACATCTGATTTCCCAGCACATGACATCAGCAAGAAGTGGAATAGATAAGTATCTTCCACCAAAACACAGTTCAGCGACCTAAATTACATATTCAGCACTGGGAACACTGCGAGTCCTAAATCTCACAACCATCTCTGTGGGATCAAGGGCTGTTTCTGCTACAGCAGCACTTTTGGGATGAGGAGCCATCCCTTCCCGAACTCCGTCCCTCTCCTCTGCTTCCCAAGATCAGCCACAGCAGCACGATGGAAAAGGCAGCGCAGACAMAAATAAATCACACAGAATCCATTCATTAGTGCAGGTTCCAGGCAAACTTGGGATGTTTTCTCGTGCAAGAGCAATGCAAACACCGGGGCGTTATGTTCCTTCTCTGGGTTGGTTCCTTTAGAACTGTAATTAAATCATAAACCACACTTTTGAATATGTATTAATGTATAAATTCACTCCTGATTCATCTGAACCTATACTGCTCACTTCAAAATGTGCAGCATATTATTACAGTTAATCACTTAATTATTAGCTACCGTTGGGTTTTTCTCCTTTCAAGTCTGAAGATGTAATGCACTAAAAATAACATTTGCAGTGGACGTGCAAGACAAGCTCTTGGCCTCCACTGACACCTTTGTTATGAAGATACTGAATTTATCCACCAGGATTTTGGACATTTCGTGCTGCCCCAGCCATGCCAGTGGGCTCCTCACCCCTGCCCCACATCACAGACACACAAAAGGAGGTTTGGGGTTTGCTGTTTGATTCCCCCTGCCCTGGCGAYGGGGTTGGTGACTACTGGCAGGACAAAAGGCTCCAGGGGGCTTTTCCAGCTCAGCTCTGCAGCATTTGGGCCACCAGGTCCCTAAAACAGACCAGGGAATGTTGGTCACTCCCAGCCTTGAGTCCCAGACTGGCACCAGCCCTTGCTCTACCCACAGGCTCAGGGCAAAAGCCTCGACAAGGAAAGAAATGGAACAAATTCGGGTTTATTTTCATTTTACAGCATATTTGTTTTTAAAACCTTSTGTTCCTTTGTCTCATTGGTTTCATCTTCCAGGGAATACTTGGTCAATTAGGGACTCTCTCATGCTTTTACCCAGCCCCGAAACCCAAATCCTCTCCTCTCTGCCCCTCCAAACCTGTGCTAATTAATTACTCAGTTAAAAACACCACTGCTCTTCCTCTGCTGGAGTGAATTTCCCCTACCCAGAGCTACTCCTCGACATCACTTCAGTGCCAGCAGCTCCAACCGATTCTTGGCTGGGAATTGCCTTGCCGGGGGAAGCTCCGGTCCCTGCAGCTTCCCGATCCTCCCTGCCAAAGTAATTGGGGCCAGGCAGGGAGGATCCAGCCCTCGGAAACCTGGGACTGCACGTGCCACTGGAAAGAGGAAAATCAAGTGTGGCAGCCATCAGTGGGTTGTCATTAATTGTTCTCCTGGCAAGGGGATGAACGAGGAATGTTGGAGGGAAGAATTCCCACCTTCTCCCGGTAGTAATGGTTTCTGCCTGCCTGACAAGACATCCCAAACCAGGAAATCCACCCAGAAGGGAACAAATCCCTGCTTTAATTTGAGTGTTGTTTAGGCTTGGATGGTGCTTCAAGGATGTGCCGTGGGTTCAGTGGGAACTGCYAGCACTTTTATTCCCTGGAGATTGTTCCTCATGCTCAGCCCTTCCCCCACRTGATAAACAATTGGATAAAGACTCTTCTGCATTATAAAAAAACCCAATTCTCAGCACTGACAGCCCTCAGATCCCTACAAACTCCTTGTCCAGTCCAAAACAATCTTAAATTGAACAAGACACAGCAACATAAACAAAAATTGCATACACAGCACTTTCACTTTAATTTTTATAACCAACCACAACTTCSCCCCTCAGTTTAATACAGAGGGATTTGTAACCCTCAAAGGCAAGATAAAGAGTTTTTGGGGCGTTAGGAGAACTCTTCTCCCAAAGATTTGGCATTATTGAATGGGAATGGTCCAGCTTTYGATAATTTTCTTGGAAGATGTTGATTAACAGAACAATGCTGGGGCCCCAGCTGATCTCGCACATGWGTTTTCCAAGGGTTTTCTCCATCAGCAAAGCAAAAACATCTACATGTAACACTTCATTTGGCTTTTTCCTYCAACAAACAGGAAACACCGACTGTAAATAAACGCCAGCAGTGAAAAAACTCTGTAAAAGATCAGGGAAAGAGCCTCTCCTCACCTGAATATTTCACATTAAAAGGAAATCAAAGAGAAGGTGGAACCTTACGGGTCAGAAGTGCAAAAACCTCCCCTCTGAGCATCTGCTTGAGCAAGCCCTGGGCTGGGCGAGCAGGGAGCTGAGGTTTGATTATTTGTGGGCTGTAAGGAGCGTCCAGGGAGCTGCAGGCCCAGGGAAGGGCACCCAGCACYGGGTGAGGGACGCGCGCTCACGGCTCTGTGGAATATTGATCCACGCACGCTCCTCCGGCAATAAACCTCCGAATATCTGCTGGGAAATCCCAGCCCGTACAGCCTGCCCGTGGAGGCTCAAGGGCAGGGGGAGGGCTGGCTGCTCCACGGAAGTGAAATTCCGCCRTGGAATTTCTGGAAGGAGGGAACCAGGGCGTGATCCGCGCTCTGCCCCCAGCAGGGGAGAGCCAAGAGCAATCCTGCAGGGTGGTGAAGGCTAGTACAGGAATTATTGTGCATTCTTGAGGCTTAAAATGGATGCACAAATACTTTTTTTACATTCATTACTTATTCTGCAAATGTTTTAACAACCACTTCGAGAAAAACAGTTAAAAAAAAAATCAATAAACTACCAAAAAAAAAAAAAACAAAAAAAAAAACCAAGAGTTTTTACTTGCAAGAAAAGTCCACCACAGCTTTGTTTTGATGTACATGAAGCCTAAAGCCAAGCTAAGAATCTTTAATACCWGCTCTGCCCCTGCAGTTCAGAAGTTACTGTATAACCCACTCTTCCTGCCTTTCCTTGGCCCTGGGAATCAGCACTAATAAAAGCCAAGAACAGGATGGACCAAGCTCCATCTCTTCTCAAAGGGCAATGGATGTGGTGCCTCAGGTGCCGCTTTGATGCGATTTYTCATCAAAAATAGTAAATTATGGAAAATCCTGTGCACGTGCCTTTTACTGCAGGGGCTTTTACACCTGAAAAGGTTGAGGATCCTGAAGTCTTGCAAGTAAAGTCAGACATTTGTTTCCATGCTGATAAACTCCCCTCACATTCTACATTCTTTTCCAGAAAAAAGAAGGCAAAAAAATGCTTATTTTCTCTCCAGTCCCCAGTGCAGCATCCCTTGTACCTTGGCAGCAATTGCACAGCCACAAAAGCACAAAGTAGAAGCCCAGGTGTGAGACTAACTAGGGAAAAAAACCTTAATTTCTTGAATTCCTTCTTTTTCCACGTGGATCTTGCAGGAAACAAGTGAACACACCGAAATCACACCCACAAAGGGACTCTGGCTGACTGGCACTTCAAATTCAGACTTTACCCTCGTCACCACTCATTTATCACGAAGTTGCCACTAAATCCATTGAAACTAGTTTCCCCAAACCACTACTGTATAAATTGGGAGGGTCTGGGTGGAAAGGAGACACCAACATTTCCTCCACCACCTCTGCTAAATTCTGCAGCTAAAACATTATTGGGAGTTTGCTTYGTCTTTTTTAATCACCTCCCAGAGCATTTCCCCTCGACAGGAGCTGAATCCAAGCTCCAGGGAGCAGGACTTGGATGCCTTGGTCCATCATTTGTGGTCAACATCCTACAAGTCATGGAAATAGTGCAGGAAGAGGAGCTGGGAYATTCCCAGGAACCACAGTGGTCACTGTTCTGATATCCATGGACAGCTTTTTGACAAATTTAATATTCCCTGTGTTTCCCAATTTTTATACTTTCCCAGTTTTCCCCTTCCTTTGACACAATTCCCAAACGGACTTGTTGGGAATTGGCTTTTGGGGCTGTGTGAGCCCCAGCTGACACAGCCACAGCAAAGATTGAAGTTTTTGAAGCACAACATCAAAAATACGATTTTACAGGGAACAGAATTCATTCCTGGGAGTCACACCCTGCCTGCCTTTTCTGAGAAACTACAAAAACAGGACCAAACAAATTCTGGGGAAAGCATGGAGAAAACCAGGATGCCAAATTCTTCCCTGAAACCACTGTGTTGAGGTTCAGGTCAGCTCCAAAGGCAGAACACGATGATGGAACAAGTTGACCTTCTCTGGCATAGACATGATTTCTCAAGCAAATTAACCTTTTTCTCACCTACAGACAGAACAACAAAAACAAAACAAACAACCCATAAATCAAGCAGTAAACCTGTTATTTTAGAAAAGACAGAGTAGGGAAGTAAATTCTTCCAAAATGCCCTTACATCATTCATACAGACAGAAAAACAATTACAAAGCAAATCAGATCCTTTCTTTAATTGATTGCACTCAAGTTCTTTCCTCAAGAAGAAAAGTTGCCAAAAAAAAAAGAAGTAAAAATCAACGAGTATTTCAATTCCAGGCATCAGTGGAAACAGAACTGCCTCTGGATTGCTGGCTTGCTCTCCAGCAGTTTATGCACTACAGGAAAGATTAAAACAGTCTTTGTTAATCCCTTCCRAAAAGGAAGCTCCTAAATGTTGCTTTGGATTATTACACCAACATAAGAGGTCATTAAAAATGCAACATGGAGTTTTGGAGAGGGTGTTGGGGGTGTTTGGTTTTTGTTAATTGGAGCTTTAAGACTTCTCTTTTAGCAAGGAGAAGAGTAGAAGAGTTAGAGGAAGGAAGCAGGTTCGAAAAAACCCCAAACCCTCTTGTCACATCCATTATCAACCTTGGCCTTGCCCTACTGACACTGAGCTTCAGCAGGAGCTGGGCTGATCCTGCTCCACTGCGGTGACAGCTCTGGGACCCAGGCAGACCTGGGCTAAGTGAAGCAAAACCAAGYTAAAGCCATGGGAACCCTGGTTTTTCCACTAAAAGCAAGGTCAGCCCACGCTGATGAGGAGTGTTGCACTTGTTCAGTTATTGATGATGTATTAATTCAAAGTTTTTGCCCTTAAGCTGTAGTTTGGTGAGTCCAGGTCCAGCTTTGAGCTGGCCACTGTCCAGCACCTCATGCTGAAAATATCCTCACAAKCTTCTTGAAAAAATGACATCCTTGGACCTACACATTGCTCCTCTGTTCCTGCTGCAGATTKTCCTGGGAGAAACCTTCAGTCCTTAATGCAGACTCCACATGTCCCAGCCCCTGCCCTGTGCTGGGAAGGCACTGGGATGAACTGCCCTGATTTTAGAGSTTATAACTAAAGGATCATCAGGAGTTGCAGTGCCACTGTTGTCACCTTGTAGGAGCACCAGAGCTCGGCCATGGGGAAGAAGAAAAACAGATGGAAGTCAGATTTCTTCATCACTTGAGAYTCTAGGAGTGTAAAAGTGTCACAGCAACTCGCATCCCTAATTAAGGGAAGGATGACATTCMCACCCCTCTGCCTCTGGATGAGGAGATCCGGCTCTGGTGCCGAGAAAAGCAGCTCCTGAGGAAAGCCAGCTCTTCCCCTCCTGGCCTTTCACTGCAATTCAAAATAAAATTCTTACCATGACCTGTCCAATCCCTCCCTATAATTTGCTCAAGAATACTTTTYAGTTACTATTCCCTCTCTTTCCCAGGCAGAGCTTCTGGCCCCTTGTCTCCCAYAAAGCCTCTCCAATTCTCTTGGCCTTGAATTTCTTGCTCTTATCTCCTAATTAAAACCAGGTACTGATCTGGATGGAAACCCCATGGAATGACCTGACACAAAGWGGGCTGATGGAAAGCACAGCCAAACCCAGAAACACTCGTGCTGTGTCACAGGGCACTCTGGCCAGGCTGGGGGTTGAACTGATGGCTGAACAAATTCCCAGGCAAAAGCCACCAGAAAGTGTTAATCCTTCTCCTGGAGAAAGTTCATCATGCTGGGGTTGGGTTACAGCCATGGCACAGGGACCAGATAAATCCTTTGAAATTATATTCCACTAACTGATTATCCATTAAGTGCAAGAGGTATCTCTGCTCTAAAAGCTTTGCTGCTCGATAGAGCCGATGACAAATGAAAGCTGCCCGTGGAAACAAGCACGACGGGAGCTGATCTGATTTTGCACTTTGCTGAAAAAAAGTGACAGATTAATCAATTCAAATTCACTACAGAAATATTTATTGTGAGACCCAACGGTCACAATCAGAGCTTCCCCCCCCTCCGAGCAAACGCTTGTTTGTGAAGGATGCTCTTCCAGTTTGAACACAAAGCACATGTTCTGATTGCAAGTTTTCACTCGAGATTAAACACCAAATAAACAAAAAGAGGTTTAAGTTGTTTTCGTTTAAGATGAGAAATATTCCTTCTTATTTTTGTCAGCTGCCTTTCTGGGGGAAAAAAAAAAAGGCAGTAGGTGGAAGAAAAAGTAATGAAGGTAAAGACATGTTTTCATGTTGCACTTTATGAAAATTTAACTACACCCAGATATAGCTTTTACTGTGCTTGAAAGTATTTCTGAAAAGCACTTGGCATTTCAATTTTATTTTCCAAAATACTCGCACTCAGAATTTATGATAAACAAATGTATGTCATCATGCAATAGAGAGAACAAAGAACACTACATGATAAAAAGCTTAATAAGCTGTGACATGGATGAGGTCAATTAAAGTCAATATCAAGTGTGTTAATTACATATAAGAACCAGATAAAGATATGGAAGAACAAGACAAACACATTCAGAAAGTTTCCAGCCTGGTAGAATTTTATGTGCATTGGGAATTTATGTGGGTGTAGAGGGGTACTTTTAATAGAAATAACCATCAAGAGTTCCCTGAAAATAGTTTTACTGGTCTAGAAAAGTCCAGGGCTCTGGAGCCTGTTTTGAGACTTCTCTTGATTAACAAGAGGATTTTGTGCTTGGCAATCCAAGTTGGTTCTTTTTTAAGGAAATTCACGGCAGTGGCAGGACTGCAGCACTGGTGGTGAGCCCCAGGTCCCCATTGCTCAAAACGAGGCAGAAGCTGAAATGTTCAGCTGAGACCACCTCAGGGGGAAGGACAAACCTGGAGAGAGGGAGGAGACGTGGGTGTTGGGAAAAAAAGATTTCTTTACTGTGGAAAATTATTTCTTTCCTTAATTATTTCTTTGCTGGGTCCCAACTGCGAGAATTATTTCCACCATCTGAAGTGTGCCTGGGAAGAGGGTGGCTTTTGGTAAGGAATAATTCCCGAGCAAGGCTTCTGCAGCAGCAATTATGAGCGTGATGGGAGCGTGGGGGAGACTCCCAGGATTTCAGCAGGATTAATGTTCAACCCCGAGTTAGAAAACAAGGAGATTGGATTCTGGCAGAGCCAAGTTGGGAGAGCGAGTGCAGGGTGAAATTCAACGTGATAAAGCTGGGGAGAGAAAGGACACAGAGGAAATAGAAAGTGTTCAAAGATAAATTAATGTATGCCCGGGGGTTGTGTGTGCCACCTCCCAGTAATTGCACAGGGAATGTTCAAGTTGTTTTTTCTATTTTTTTTYCCCCTGTAAAGCCAGTGTGAAGGAACATCAAAATGTAAAAGTAATCAACAGTGGAAGAAAAGGCAGACACGAGTTATAAAACATCAAATACAGAGCAGGGTTGGAACAATTGCATAATGAAGTTGAGAGCATAAAAAGTGATAAGAAAAGCAAAGGCAGCRAATGAAAAGAAAGTTTACAGGGAGGTAAAATAAAATTAGAACAGTTTTCAGGTACAGGGAGGAAAGAAGAGGCTGGAAAAGCAGCCCAGAGTCAGGGCAAGGTGTTACCCAAAAGTGACAGTGTTAAAAGCTTAAAATCTTGCTCTGCAGTTTGGAAAGTAACTAAAATTTAAGCCATCTCACAGAAGGTGGCATGGAAGAAATAAATCCCAAAGGGTTTTCTGTGCTGAGGAACCCCCAGGTAGCCTGGTGAGGGTGAACACCAGGACAAGCTGAGCTGGTCCTGAGCACCAGGGCACAGGGAAACACCACCCTTGGCCAAGGTGTCCCACCCTGGGGGAGCCCAGGCAGCCACYCCCRYCCCTCAGGGCCCATAATTCCCGTGCCAAGTCCTCTCCTYAGAGAGCCCTGACATGGAACAGGTCCCAGAGCAGCAGCCTTCAGCAAGGGCACGGAAATATYGGGAACTTTTGCAGAAAGAACCTGGAATTTGGCTGCCTTGACCATTATCAACCCCAGCCGGAAGGAGCTGAGTTTGCACTTCACTCTGAAGTCCCCARGCTCCTCCCTGATGGAAGACTTTCCAATTCCTGGAACAATACACATCACCTGCCAGGTCAGGTCACCTTTGCTGTGTCCCAGGGGTGTAGTAAGGTCACTGCAGGTTCCGCCCATATTTCCCTGCTGGGGCCTTCCCGAGGCAGAGCTCTCCACTCCCAGAGCCAGGTGGGGCTTCCCAAGGACAGAGGGGAGTTCRCACAAGTTCTACCCCGAATCAGCCCAGGGCTCCTGTTCTGCAGCCCCACATCAAAGGGGACCTGAGCTGCTCCCCAGCCACTTTGGGGTTGGGGGTGCCTTGTGTTTTCTGTTGATAACAGAACATCCTTTGGCTCGAGAGTATTTGCAGCACTGCAGCCTGAAGGACACATTCTCCCTGAATTTAAGATGCTGTTTTCAACCTTTCCTTCACATCATCTCTCATATTAAAGTAAGAGTTTACTCTGAAATCCTCACAAGGAGCAGGGGCTGAGTCATGGGGACTAAAACAGCAATAACAGATTCAGAAGCTGACCAGGGACCCCCCCCMGATCAACCTCTCTGCCCATCTAAAACCAGCATTTGTGGGCTCTTCTTGGGTAGTTAAAGCATCAGCAGGAGATGGAAAGGAGGAATAGGACAGAAAAGGTGGATTTCATAGAATCCCAGAATAACTGGAGTGGGAAAGAACCTTAAACAGCTCATTCCATCCCYGTGCCGTGGGCAGGGACACCTTCCCCTAGAGCAGGCTGCTCCAAGCCCCTGGACACTCCCAGGGATGGGGCAGCCACAGCTCCTCTGTGGTTATTTTTTGATTTATAGGTGGTGTTCAGCCTCTCCTGCTCRGAGATACAAAACGTTTTCCCTTTCCCACAGGAGCACAAGGGGCAGTTTAGCCCTGGACACCACGWGGGTTTACATTTCATGTTCAAATGAGCACAGCAGCCCCAAATACGACTCAAAGCAGTTCTCTGAACATCCCCACCCCTCCCTCGCTGCAGGCTGTCCAGTGCCAGGCATYGCAAGGAGGGATGCTGAGCTCATTCCAAGCACAGTGCCTGCTCCATGGTTCTGCCRCCGGGAAGTAGCAGGGCACCAAACCCGTCAGAATTTGTGTTCATCAAGTTGTACTTTGAGCCTCGAGATCTTTTCAAAAATTAGAGAAACACCCTTCAGTGTGTTGGTTTTACAAGAATTTCAATGGCTAAGGAGAACCAGGAGGCAGTTGCAGGTRTTTGGTGCCACATGAATATTTCTTTGAAGCTGTAAATAAACAGCAGCTCTTTTACCTCATACGATTTCCCAAAGGAAAGAAAAAAAAAATAAAGAAATGAAGCTACCTGGTCCAAGAGTTCTGCATCTCCCTGTCAGCTGCCACTAGAGGGAGAAGCCTATTCCTGGGATCTCGTGGCTTCGAGGCTGTTTTTTGGAATAGAATCGGAATTATTTCCGTCAGAGGGACGGACGCTTGTCCCCGTGTGATAAGCAGGGATAAGGCCAAGGGAGAGGCTCTAAAAATGAAGTGGGGTAAACATTTCCTCCCCCCACCCTCAAATAAACTCCGATTACAATCCTCGAACCTTGTGAATTTGAACACTGCTGCAATTGTTCCTCTTTGTTGGAATACAAATCCTTCCACTGTGTTTACTCCCGTTGCATCCAGGGCAGAGGAGGCCAAACAGGAAGAAAGGAGAATACTGCCTTCCCATCCATATAGGAACAAAGGATGTTTTCTAGTGGCTTGAACTAATTCTGATTGAAAAAACCATAAAATTTTCTATGAGCTGTAAGRAACACTGGAAATTCATTGTAGGCTGAAAAAAAATCCTAAAGTGGCATTTAAATAAACTGAAAATCCTAGAATTCTGGATTTGCACTCMTTTTTCTTGCCCTAATTCAACTTATAGAATCATATTGATGAATAATTCTTATGTCACTGTATTTTAAACATCTGAACTAATAACGATTGCTTTGGATGGGTGTTCATAGCAGTGACAAGGTCACTGCACTGCTATGGAAAATATTGCAAAACATCCCCCAGTGTGGGTGCAGAAATGTGAAGTGTCTCAGTCTCAGACACACAGAGTAACCCCCAAGATGTCCTGTAAACACAGGCTGCTGGTGGCCAACAGTGGGCAACCAGAGCTGGCTTTGTGACACAATCTGRTGAACATGACAGACTCAGAGGGTAAAAAAGCCATTTCTCCAGAAAACGAGGCACTTTTCAGGCTCCAGGCTTGGCCACATCTGTTCTGGGTACTCATGGTCCTTGCTCTCTCCAAAAAGGAGCAGCAACTCTGATCCTCAAGGTCATCAACAGTGGAACTTTGCCAACCTTAGACTGAATTGAACTGCAGGTGCAAACACCACCATATTYCTGCAGGAAAATGCATCCCAAATCATTCCTTCCTGTCCTTCAAAGGGCCTGAAGAGTGGCTAAACCCACCCAAACAGGAAAACCTCCTCGTGGTTCATCTGTCCCAACCTCCTACTGCAGTGACGAAGGTCAGCAGCTTCTCCCTCCCACATCCACTGTGTCTTATTCCAGATATATCAAAGCATCCTGCCTCTGGCTTTGACTGGAAGAGCAGCAGTCCCCATGTGCCCCTTTGTCACTTTCCTACAGCCCAGACACAGCTATCTTGGGTATTGTTCCTCACCAACACACTCAGCCTGAGCTCTGCCTCCCCTCGCCACTCACTAAACAGGAAAACTGGTTATTCCAACTGTAATTCCAACTCTCTCACAATTCATAATAAAATGAAAACAAAGCAAGGTGAGCAAAGGCACAGGAGGCTCCCAGGCTGGGTGCAGGGGTTGCCACCCAGGCTTGGAGAGAAGCTCGTCCCCTCTCATCGGCCGAAAACCYGGGGAGCCAAAGCATCAACTACAACAAGCTTTTCTTTTCCCGGTGCTTTGCTTGGTGTTTGTTCAGACCAGCTGCAGTGCTTCCCTTGCTGAATGGGAGGTCACTCCAGCACTGTTTCTGTAAGAGAGGCTGGAATCTAAAATTGGTGTTAAAAGTTCAAACTCCTGACCCATCACATCTCCAGTATTTTGTCGCCGTTGCTGTGAGAGTGACAGGGTTTGGGATTTAAAAACTGCAGCTATATTCGTTTGATCCGAGCGATTTTCTTCTCCTGTGATGATTTCACAGCAGAAAGCTTAAGACAACATTCCAGATTTTCCACCCTTGGGTGTGCATGTGTCTATGTACACGCACACATAGATAGAAAATAGAAAACATTCCCCAGGAAGTTTTCCTTTCTGAGAGGATTTTCACCAGCCTTGCAGAGTAACAGCAGATGCAATATGTGTGTCACTCAAACATTCCCTTCAACTGCGAAGTTTGTGTCAAAATCTGTTCTGAAGCAACTCCAGGATGCACTTTGTATAACCCTGAGTCGCAGGTGGGGCTGCACTCTGAGTATGAAATATTAAGTGAGCTCATAATAACTAAATCACTCCATTGTCATCCCAGCACCAGCCCAGGCTGGCAGAGCTCACGCTCCATGATGTCACCATTTATACCTTGCTGCAGTTGCCAGCAGAGCCCAGTTTGCATAAATTAGCTTTGATCGATGAAAAGTGTTAACATCTTTTATTTTTACCTTGGAATGATCCTTTTTAGTGCTTTAAAAATGCACGTGGGCCGCTCAAGTGGCAGGTTAAAACACACTGCAGTGCCAGCCGGGGGAGAAGGGTCAGTGCACTGGACACTGGAGGGGCTGGGGACAGCAAACAGCCCTGGCCATCAGCACCACCTTGATAACRTCCCAAAAACCACCATCCAATCTGCAGGTGGGAAAGACTATCCGAGCCAGCCCTGAAATAGCAAGGACAGCTGTAGGATGGATTTCACCATCCCTCCACACATTAAACCCCGTCCCACTTTGCATCAACTCCCACTGAAATAAATAACTCAAGAACCACACAACATAAATAACAGCAGAATGGTTGGGGGGGGAAAAAACCCCATCTCTCCATCTTCTAAAAATAGCTTCCTTTTGGCTACGCTGCTCCTTTATGCCTTTCCTTGAGAAAGCAGGGATGAACAGAATACTGATGGGGATTCACTGGCAGAGGCTGCCTYGGGAGCAGCATCAGAGGCACATTTCCCCCACAGCCTCCTGGTTTCAGAAGGAGAAGGTATTTTCCGCCTCCTTTTCCCCAAGGTTTGCTCTGTGGCTGCCCATTCCCTGCTCCTCTTCATCTCTTTGGCTCTCCAGGCTGGCTGTGCCAACGATGTGCCTCAGGCTCGTGGGGTGGCTGAGCTGCTGAGCTCCCACACCAAACCCAGCACGGCCCCARACTCACTCTGCTCCTGCAGGGAACTCTCAGAAGGACCTACAGACACACGTGGAAGGGCAGGTTTGTCTTCCACAGCCCTTCCCTGGTCATCTCTCATCTCTGCGTCATCAATTCCTACATTCACAAACGCAGTGGTTAAACCCTGACCATGGCTAAGCTGAGAACTCCCATCCTTGTTCTCTCCCATTTCCAAATCCTCGTGGACCAAGTGAAACTTCCCTCACATCAGCAAGTTTTAAGCCAGGTGTGGTCACAGTGAGTTCATGCAAATCGTGGAATCCCAGAATGGTTTGGGCTGGAAGGGACCTTAAAGATCATCTGATCCACCCCCTGCCATGGGCAGGGACACCTTCCACTATCCCAGGTTGCTCCAAGCCCCATCCTTGGACACTTCCAGAGACGAGGCAGCCACAAGTTTCTCTGGGAAATCCATTCCAGGGCCTCCCCACCCTCAAAATAAGCTCTACTCCACTGTTCTGAGAGCTTCCCATGGTTTGCCCCAAAGCAGAAGAGATTGTCATGTAATGTTTCATTTCTCTATTTTTTAATGTGTACCTSACTCCAGAGGTATTTGGAAGGAGACATCACCCTCCTCTCCCTCCCCGGGCTGAAGCCACAGAGACTGTGATGGAGTTGGGACTTCACCCAGAGGCTGTGAGCAGATGGAAGTTTTACTTTTCCATCCAACCCTTCCAGCTCAGGCAACCAAAATTCCTTCTTTTCCAACACTGCCACGTTCCTGAAATTCCCCGGAACGCACCGAAACGGAGGGGAAMTACCTGAGCTGGCGGTGCTGGAGCTCAACAGGCTGAGGGGAGCGACAGGAGTCCAGCACAGACTTTCAGCCAAATAAATGCAGAAAAGGTCAAATGAAAGCCTCTCCCCACCCGAGGTTTATTCGGGGACCCCTTCCCCGGCAGGACGAGGGGAGCCCCGGCCCCTGCGGGAACGAGCTGATCCTGCTGTTGCTGGCTGTGGACACAAAGCTCACCGCTGCTAACCTCTTACATAAAGTGAGCAGGCAAACAGCTGAATTGCTGACCCCGAGCGGCCTTTCCCCCAGGATTTGTGGGTTTTGCACAAAGGAGCCAACGTTTTACACGCAGCCCTCGATGGAGGTTGGAATTGTGCGGAAACCCTGTTTGGAGTGCTCACTCTTAACCCGGTTGTTTGTGTATGATGTTCCTCCTCTCTGATGCCAAACACTGGAGGTCTCGGGGTTATTTTTTATTTTTATTTTGTTTTTTTTTAAAGCTGCTTGGTCCTACACGACGTTGAGTGCCTGGGTGTACCTCCACTGCCATTAACATTGCAACACAATGCAAGCCTGCAGTCAGSGATGATTTTTTCCCTAGAATCTATCCTTTCTTTTTCAGCTGAGCACTCAGAGCTCTCTAGATATGAGCTCCAAAATTATTAAGCACTTCTTGGCTCCGAGTTTCCTGTGAGGCAGAGATGGATATCAGGTTTATTTTATGAGTGGGAGATGCTTAGCAAGAGCAGTTGACTCAGCCTGTGCTTTGAGTAAACAATTCTCCTCATCTTTACTTGCAAATTGATTTCAGATTTTTGGAGGCTTTTGTCAATTGGTAGGAGATACAAAACATTCATTAGGAAGTGCCACTTCCCTTTGACTGGGGAAAAAACCTCAGGCATGAGGTGCCAGCAGCTCCTCTCATTAAGCCAGAGGCTGCCCTGGCTTCCCCTGCCCAGCAAATCCCAGTGCCTGCCCCACCAGATCCATGAAAACCACTCGAGCAYGCCGGGAGGAGCCTGAGCTGCAGCAGGGGAGCTCCAGGAGCACACACTCCTTGTTCCCAACACTCTTGAGTGTTTAAATCACCCCCARGCCATCACATCTCACACCTCGGAGGATGAGAAAGCGCAAGCGATCCCAGAGCCCAACTGCTGGATGACACAAGGGGGGGGGATGAAAGCACAAAACGCCACAAAGCTGGAATTCAACAACAACAAAACAGCATTGAGGCATCCCAGCACAGAAATCCCCATTGTGCGTTCCATTTCCAGCCATCCCGGCCCCGAGCTGCTGGAAACCACAGGATGCACCATTCCCTCCTCCCCAGCTATCCCAAACCCAACCTCCGCGGTTCTGTTCGAATTCAAAGACACATTAATTGTTGTGAAGGCACAAAGTATTACCTGGAATAACACTTCAAATGCAAATGAGGGGCTGTGTAAAATTATTGTAGCGCAAGAGTACCATGGTTTATTAACAGCAGATTTGCAAGGTTAATTTTCAATTATGTATTTCTTATTAGTTTTCGAGCTGTCTTGCTATTATTAAATTTAAAGAGGAAGATACTTTCAATGTGTCCAGCTTCTGTGGCGTTATTACTGATAATTATTCCTATTTTCCAATTTGTGTTACTCTCATGTCTTGCAAAATTCGTAATTAATGAGCAAATAATTATAGCAGCACTTACTAGAGCTGCTTTAGTTAAAGCTGTGTCAGCTTTTGTATTAGGATCCCCATTTTTCAAGGGTTTATAACTCAAGCATAAAAATTCACTCTGGGCAGAGCCTTGTCATGAGAGCTGTCTGCTGAGCGTGATTTTTTGTTTTTAAATATTTCTAAGCAGMGTTATTATTTTGTTCCTTTTTCTTAAAGTTATGGACATTTTAATATATCTTAAAACTTCCAAGGGCATTACGTTTACAGCACTGCATTTTTCTACGCTCCAACATCTCGGAAATAAAGACATTTTATTTTAAGGTGAAGGCATTCACCTTTACAAACAGGAAACAAGATGCCTCAGCAGCTCCCAAGCCCAGGGCCAGGTTTTAAATGCCTGGTGGCATTAGGGTTTTTTTCATCAGCTATAGAAAACAGACACAGAAGAGAGCTTGACATTCAGGGGTGTTTGTGCTGATCCCAAGCAGTTAAAGGATCTCATTAAGGCACACGAGTGGTCCTTAGGAGTCAACAGGGCYGGACAGGCTCTCTGGGATGCCCAAACCTTTCACTGCCACATTGAGCCACACAAAGCTCTGCTTTTCGGGGAGTTTTGGGCTGTTCCCGTTCCCTGACACCGCTGCCCACATCCTGGGAATGCTGAGCACCACAGGGATCAGTTCCTCGGGGTGCTGGGGGCCCACGGGGCTCGAACAGCTCAGCACCTTCCCAAGGAGGTGCTCGGAATCACACGGGGGCCTGGCTGCTGCCAGCACAAAATTCAGMACAAAACCAGCGCTTCTTTTTTGTGTGGAAGAGGAAACCCGGAGAGAAAAGCAGCAGATCCCAAAATCAGATCCAAACCGGATCCAGCAGGTTTGCTGCACTCCCCACAGGCTTTGCCACAAAATAGAACTGGGTGGTGACAGCTCTAGAGGAAATATTCTGCAAAATTCAGGCTCTACAGGAGAGCCCATCGGAGCTGCTGCCTCTAAGCATCCCACGTGGTCACTCCAGAAAACACTGCACACATCCCTYCTTCTCTCCTGGTCTTCTCCTCCCTTTCTCCTCTGGAGGGCYTCGGAGCAGCTGGAGAGCCACCAYTGAAATMATGGAATCACTAGGGTTGGAAAAGAGATCCAAAATCATCCAGTCACTCTTGGAGTGTTTGACCTCAATACTGGCCCTCTTTGGCCTTAATACTGATCTTAATTAAAGCAAGGCCACCATAACWCAGCAACCAGGGAGCAGCAGTGCTGGGAATATCAGCTTTAGTCCATTTTACGTCAGCTTGGAAGAACAGGCTGGATTCAGACACTTCCAGCAGCAAACAGACAGGAAAAATGCACACCAAAATCCCACTTTTACTGGGAAACAAGCTCAGAGATGAGGCAAACACAGGGAATGATGGCACCTACCTGCATCAGCCACAGCAAGTCACGGAATGTGAGGTTTGAGCTCCCAAAAATCCAGGCTACTTACTCCTTAAGCCTCTTCATCAGGAAAGGGTGCTGGGCATTCCCTGCACCATTTATTTACCTTTCTTGGACCATCATCAGACGAGGTTTTCCACACCCTCTTTTGGGATAATTATCTCGTCTTGTGTGAGTTAATTGCTGATGAGGGGAGCCCACTTTTTAATCTATGAGTCAACCAAGAGCCTGTTTCCACAATGACTTGGGGACACCAATGTCCCTTCTCCCTGGTGCCATACTCGTGGCCAAACCAGATTTTTTAAGCCTGTACATCACTGGCAACCCCCCCCAACATTTGCAAACCTCACTGTGTTACAGAAATTCTGATTTCTTTATTTTTGCACATATGCAGAGCCTGGCCCAACTACATCCGATAAAGATCTTTTATGAACAATATAATAAATAYAATAAACCCCTGCCATTTAAACCAAGTGTTCCTCCTCATTTTAGGGCCTGTTTATCTTTCAGGTAAATATTTTCCCTTACTAACCTGTGTCATGAGTTGCTCCCAGTCCAGATTAGTCTGCAAAATCATTGGGATGTCTGTGTGCTGATATTCCCTGGTTTCTGGTGGCCTCCCTTTTTGGCTGTAACCACGGTGCTGCTGGATTTATCATGGCTGCATGGCACAATGTGTATCTCATTATTCTCTCCTGGCAGCTTTGTATGGCTTTTATTTAGCTGTAAAAATAATTTACATTTCTTGAGCATCTGAATTAAAGTTAGAATAGAACTAGGACATGGAGAGTTGCAGGTTTTATGCAAATTTATTTAGACATATAAATCACATTTAGAATGCAAAATTCCACAAATGTCTTCTGCAGATCACCCACCTCTTAAAGAAATTATTTCTTTACTTTTTTAAGGATAACGCCTTAACATGTCCACGTATTTGCAATGGGAACGGAAACTGGGTCGAAAATCCCAAGTGAAATTTGGGAACCCCGAGCTGCCCCTGGGATCAGTTACATGACAAGGAATATTTGCAGTTCTACATGGGTGACTGACATCTCTCCACGTCACCAGCCCGTGTCACCCTCCATCGGCTGCTCCCGGCTGGGATGGAATTCTGGCTCTGCTGGAGTCACCCGCGGATTYCTGGATGGATTTACCGGGGCCACGCTGCTCCAATGTCCAGGATGTCCAAGGGATGCCAAGGGATGTCCAGGAAATGCAGTGACATCACGAGTGCACCTCACAGTGCTCCTGTACCCACGTCACACCCCCCAAGCACCTGCACAGAGCTTGTGTTACTCAAATATTCCACAATAACATTCCTGGGAAAACCCAGCTACTTGCATCTAATTCCAGTATTCCCAAACTTCATAAATCCAGATGTTTCCACCATCTTTTGGGATTTCAGAATGGTATAGACTGTGCTTTTGAAAGTAGGATACAAGCAATGAGGGTTTCTGACTATAAAGCTCCTCTGAGCAAATAATGTAACAGCAGTTCCTTGGATTTCAAAACARTCACGGATTTTGAATACAAATATGGCTTCATTAAATTTCTTTTACAAATTTTAATTCTTTTTCTCTGCTCAGTTCTCGTGTTTTCCCTTTGTGCCCCTTTTGGGGCTTGGTTTTTTTATCRCTGTCTCTGCTAACACCAGATCTCTGCCCTGGGGAAAAAAATCAGCCATTGTTTTCTTGCCTTTCCAATAAAATAATCCAAGAAGTCTCAGTTTGGAGGAAGAGTCTTAGTACAACATCCTTTGATGGAAGTGACATCCAAACCGTCTCGGAAATCTCCATGCTGCCCATCCTTCTGCCACACGGAATTCCCCACTGAGCAGTCCTATTCCCACTGCACTTCATTCCCTCAAAAAGGTGGAGGATTGTTTCTAAAGGAAAAAAAAAAGGCATAAAAATATGAACTGTCAATGCCCTGCTCTGTCTTTAGCTGTACTCCCACACTGAGTTTAAATACAACTCTGGAATCCAAAAGAACACAGAAAATGACTTTTCCTTTGGTCAGAGCAGTTCCAGGGGTGTTTGTTGCCCTGAACCTCTGTAATTCACACCCCAGAACCACAGAATTGTTAAGTTTGGAAGAGACCTCCACGATCATCAATTCCAGCCTTCGACCCAATTCCATCCTGTCCACTAAACCTTAACACCCACAATTCTGAGCCTCTGCTCACTGTTTTACCTGTAAAAGCATCCAGCTGCATTTTCCTATGTCTTTTTTTTTTTTTAATTCCACCTTCTGAAAAACTGCAAAGGGAAGAAACTCCAGAATTACAACTGAAAAATTCATAAAATGATCCTCTGGAATTTACCACATTAGAAACTTTCTGTTGGTGTTTTTACCCATCCCACAAAATTCCTTAAAAGACGCATAATTTTTGGTTCAGTGTCATGGAAAACCTGGACCACGAGGAAAACGGATATTCTGGTGGATGAACACTGAGAATACATTTCGAATTTTCTGCATTTAGAGAGACAGAAGGAAAACACCTTTTCCAGCCAATTATTGCTTCATCAGCAYACTCAGAATTTTGCCACGGTGTTGTGGGCAGAACAAAGCCAGATTCCTCAAAATCACATTAATCTGGGTGTTTGGAATCRACTGCACAGAGCAGGAGAGTGATGCCTGTGGATGCTCAGCTTTGCATCCTGGCTGGACCAAACACATCCAGCAGGGCACGAAGGGGAAGAGATGAAGAAATTCAAAAGAAAAAGGGAGAAAGGAAGGTGTAAGAATGAGAAAAGTTTTAACTAAGACGAGATGAGTTAACTGGGACTGGTTTAACAAATGTAGAGCAGTTTTACATCCCAGGAGGGAATWGTGCTGGAACAGCCTCAGACAAGCCCAGCCTAGGAGCAGTTTGTGCTCAAATTGGGTTTGAGCACAAGTTTAGGGACAAAGCCGAGCTGGGATAGTCAGTGAGATCCCTATAAAAGCACAACCTTCCATCCTCCCAAACCACGCGGGTTTGACTTCCCATACGGAGTGACAAAATAAAAATATAGCCTAAAAATAGCTCTCAAAAAATGCACTGGCTCAGGGCTGCTTCCTGCGCCACAGTTCGATCAGCCTCGCGTTTTATTTCTTCGGCAGAGATTTGCATTTATCTCAGTTTTGGAGCCTGAAAAGCTGCTTTTATGGCTGTAAGCAGAGGAGGAAAAGGCATCTGGGAAGCAAACAGAGAGAGAGATCTGGCTTTACAGGAGCTGCAGGAACAAGGGAAAGGATTTTGGAGCAGCACAAAACAAAGCGATGCGAGGAGAGGATCTCCCCTTGCAATCCGCACTGACATTCCCTGTCAGCCCAGTGAGGAACATCACGCATTCCCAGCAGCTCCAGAGGAACCTGGAGCAGCCAAAAGTTGTCAGAGCAGAAATCCCCAGTGCAGGGGGAGCGGTGCCAGCGCGGCTCCCACCCCACCCCACCTGACAGCTCCTTCTGGCCACCAAGGAGCCGCTCCTGGGGCGTTGATGGATGGGATCGAGTGCCAACATTCCCACTTGGGCTCTGCTGGAAGGTGCCTGCTTCAAAATCAGAGATTTTTATTTTTTTAGGGGAAAAAAACACCAGCCACTCCTCAGATGCTGTGTTTGGTGTTGGGCCGCTCGCTGCAAGGGAGACATGGAGAGGCTGGAGCGTGTCCAGGGAAGGGAACGGAGCTAGGAAGGGGCTGGAGCACCAGGAGAGGCTGAAGGAGCTGGGAAAGGGGCTCAGCCTGGAGAAAAGGAGGCTCAGGGGGGACCTTCTGGCTCTCCACAACTCCTGGCAGGAGGGGGCAGCCARGGGGGTCAGGCTCTGCTCCCAGGAACAAGGGGCAGGACAGAGGGAAACAGCCTCAAGCTGTGCCAGGGGAGGTTTAGGTTGGCTATTGGGAGAATTTCATCCCAGAAAGGGCTGTCAAGCACTGGACCAGGCTGCCCAGGGCAGGAGTGGAGTCACCATTCCTGGAAGTCTTCAAAGACATGGATGTGGCACCTGGGGACAAGGTTCAGTGGTGAACATGGGGGTGGTGCTGGATTCACGATTGGACTTGATGATCTTTAAGGTCTTCTCCAACCTTAGCGATTCCACGATTCTAAATTTAAATTCCTTCCTGCTTCAGCTGGGGCAGGGAACAGATCATCATCCAAGGGAAGGGAGAGCAACTCCTGGCTCTGCTTCAGCCCAGAAGGAATGAACCAGCAAAGGTCCAACCCCTTCACTGCCCAGGAATCTGGAGTGAGGAAAACCAGCCAGACTGAAGGCCAGGAACCCGCTCTGGACACATCTCCACACCACAGCTCAACATTTGCTGCAGTTTGGAATAAAGTTCTTCTGTTTGATAATTTTCTCTCTCTCTCCAGTTCCTTAAAGCTCTAGGAATGACTTTTCCAATCTGAGCAAAAGCTCTGCACTCCCCCTTAAAAGAGATTTTAATAATATCTAAGAAATATTAAATTCCAAAGAGGGAAAATAAAAGATACGTAGAGTGGGAAGAGGCTGTATAAGCCTTGGATGAGAAAGGATTAGAAACCAGCTTTTCTCTAAAGAATTTATAGAGAGAAAAAAAAAAAACAAACAAAACACTTTGGAAACAATTATTTATAAAGTTCAAAGTATTTGGTACCCTTTGCTTGGGTAAGATAAGGGGCAACAAATACCACCCATAATCACAAGGAATTTACCCAATCACTCCCGTCAGCAAAATGAATTTTACACAACACATTCCTGCCGGGAAGAATCCTTCCCTTGCTTCCAACTCCTTTTTCCATTGCTAATAAGTCTCTCAGCAGCAGATTAGAAGTGCCTCTCCAGCCAGGAGCAGGCGAGCCAGCGCTCCCTGCTCTGGAAAATCCCCATTGGAGCCGAGGGGAATTTTGCCCCAGGAGCTTCCCTGCAGGTGCTGGGTCCTGTGTCACTGCAGAGCCTGCTAATGGTTGTTGCACACTGACAGGAACACAATCTGGGACTGTCCTGGCCCTTTTCCCTCACTGATATCCAGGAATCAGAGGTGTTTTTAGGGCTACGTGCCCAGAGAGTGGGAGAGGACCCACCTGCCTGACAGCCTGGATAAGGCTCACAAGCCTGAAAAACTTGTCCAAAATGATCCAAAACCTACCTGAAGTACCCCAAACCTGCCACCTGCTGAGCCAGGTAAACCCTTTGAGGCAATTTAAGTTCAGAAGAATTGAATTTTGGTTAAAAAATGATGGATGGGAGACGAAGATGATCAAGGCCATCTGGGTGGGTCCCACTTTCCCCAGCTCCACAGATGGGAAACATTTCCCGAGGAGAGGCTGAAAAGCCCCTGGCTGTGCTCTCTGGAGTGAACAACAGCAGGAGCTGCACCCAGGCAGGAAGATGAGCAGTGGATACAGGAGACAGAGAATTAAAACTTTTTGACACATCAACAGAACAATCTGAAAAAAAAAATTAGTGTCTCTTTGTGGATAAATACAATTTTATCAGCTCTGCTGGAGAGGCCCCAGGCTGCCCTCRGCACCTCACCTGCACCTGGAAAATAAATGCAGCATCTTAATTCACCCAGAGAAATGMTCACTTATGCAAGGAAAATATTTAGATGATGGAGAAGAGGATCAGCTTCCAGCTCTGGATATTCTCGGCGACTCTGTGATTCGTGCGTGGGCACCTCACTGAAGAACAGAGATTGGAGGTGTCTCTGTCCATCCCAAACTTTTTAGGAAATCATCTGACATCTAAATCCAGCACACAGAAAAGAGGCTAAATTCATTAAACCAAGTTATTCCATTTTAATTCCTTGTTTTCCTCAATTTTTTTTTGTTCCAAAGGCTTTGAGGCAATTCACGTCAAAGAGCCCAGTAAATATTTTCTTGTGCTGTGCRGAAGATGATGTCAGGCAGTGCTGGGAGTGAAATACTGACTTTGGATAACTTTGTACCTCTGATAGGATTGCCTCATTTTGTGAGATTATAGAAAATGCATTCCGTGGTTATATACACCCCTGGAGGCCCTGTGGAGGTGAGGTCCTGCATCTCCCAATGTTATTTTACTGGGAAAAAAAATGGGCTAAGTAAATAAAAAATCCGCAGGGTGTGACTTCATCGTGCACTGCTGACACCTGCTCGGGTGATTTAAAGGATGTTACTAAGAATAGCAGAGTTGTTAATGTAAATGATGGAGAAATCAGAGGTCAATCATATAATAATAAATATTGGCATAGGTTTCCCAAGGCCAGAAGTGGCTGCAATGGTAATTGGAATTATGATTCTACTCTTGAATTATGTGATACTGAAAACACCTTGGTGACTGCTGCTTTCCTGGAACTGCTCCGTTAAAGCCGAGCAGAGAAACTCTCCAATCTTTCCAAATCCAAGAAATAGTGTCCCTTTTCCATAAGGATGTTTTTTCTTTCCTGTAGGCACCCCCCCGACCCTGTGCATGAAGTTGTCGTGTTAGAGGGGTGGGTTGGGCTGCATGGGCATGTTCCCTATTGCTCCTGGTGCTGACCTGAGGATGCAGCACCCCAGCCCTGTCATCCCTGTTGGATATTTGGGATAAGGCAAAAAAAGAGGAAAATTCCTCAAAACAGCACTGCAGGTGCAAAGGAAGCATTGAATCCTTCCTCAACCACAAGGCACTTCCCTATGGAACACRGAATAAAATACTCTCAAAGTGCATTAATGCAACAGCCAATATATTAAATTTGATGAAGGACTGGTCCCAACAATGTGGTTTAAATTGACAAAACACCTGAAGCTCAGGGCACAATTTATGGCACCTCTGAATTACTCTGGACACACACAAGACACCAAAAAAAACGTGGCTGCAGCTTTAGAATAATTCATTTTGAAGTTATACAGCAACATCTTGTGCAGCAAAAAATCAGCCCAGCAGCCAGGCTGGTGCTGGGAGGGAATTCCAGAGGGTGAGGGGCTGGCAGGGGCTTTAAAGCACCGAGTGTCATCCTTCCCCTGCCCCTCATCTCCAGACACCCCTCCTTGTGCTGAAGGCTGCAGGGGTTTGTCCCAGAGTGGTTTGGGAGTGAGAAGCAGCTGCAGGAAAGTGTTTTTAGTGAAAGGAGTTGCTGGGTGCTGCCTGCCTTGCCTTACCTGGGGATTCCTGCCAGCCCCGCAGCCGGCTTTGGAAACGCTGCTAAATCAGATTGTTGCAGGGCAAAAAAACCCCACAAACTAATCCTGTAATGCTGCCTGAATATTGTTGGGCTGTTTTCCTCTCATGCCTGTAACTCCTTGCTGAGGGGCAGCTCCCAGAAGCCGTGGCGGAGCTGGTGCCCAAAGCTGGAACACTCCGAGTGGAGAAACCGGGATACGCCACGAGTGTTTCAACGCGGTTACACAGAAGTCTAAAATTGGGTCATAAATTATATAATCCTGCAAGGAAACAACAAATTTAATGACTGTGCCAAACCAGAGATAAAAGCTGAGGAAGGAAATAGCATCTTGCTCATTAAATATTAAGGATCAGATCCTTCAAACGTTTCCCAGTGATGAACTCTGTGGGAGTTTGGCATCTGAATTTGTGTGCGTTCTATAGAATGTGCTTATACATCACATACAAGTGCTGGGTGTGATTTATGGAGCACACACACGTAGTGAGTGTATTTATAATGCATAAATATGTTCCATCAAGAGCAGAGAAGGTGATTAGTGAGAGTTTCCTAAGAGGTTTAATCAGATATTTGGATGGCTTATTTCCAGTGTTCGCTCCAAAAGCATTTTTCACTCCAGGGCACTGGGAAAGAGCAGGTAGAGGCATCTCCTTTTCCCACTTACAGCAGCAGCAGCTTTCACAGGCATCACATCCTCTCTGGCATCGAAGAACCCTGTAAAAGAAGAAAGATTACCAAGATATAACAATGGATTTGAAAATTCCCTGCAACCTCTGAATCCCCCCCTAATGCTACAGTGCCCCAGCCTTTCTTCCAACCTCACACGAGGCAGCTCTGGTTTGATCTATTTGAAACAAGGCAGGGGCGAGGTCTTGTGCATATTCCCTTAAAAGTTGGAAGCGATTCCCTCGGGATGGATGGCTGTGCTGATGTCCCGAGGATGTTAATGAGAGGGAATGGGAATCTCTGATGGAAAAAGGCAGATAGCGCTCCCGTCCTTGCTGTCGTCAAAGCCTCTCTGATAACCATGTCCTTTTCTTCAAAGATTGGAGTCATTTGTGGATTGACTACATAATCCTTGTGCTGGAGCCTGGGAAAACTGCTGTTGATGCCCTTGGCAAATTCTTAGCCTAAAAAAGCATGAAAAAGAGGACCAAGTAATTTCAATTCCATAAAATACATTAAATGCAGCACACAGGTATGTAAATGGGAAACTCCATAACTGTAATTTGCCCATTTAGAGCCTGATCTAAAGGCTATAAAAGTTAATTTGAAATCTTTTCATTGATTTTAATGGCCTTTAGATCAGGCCCATATTATTCACTGCATATCATGTTTGTTTCAGTGCAATAGTGTATTTATGTAAAACGTGAATTATGGGGATTATAACACAATCAGATCCACTGCTTATTGTGCAAGGGCAAAGCTGGTGGAATTTATTGGCTTTGGCAACACGCATCAAATATAAAAATCAAAATAAAGTCCCAAATAATGAGTAGACTTTTTAAAAGTGAGAGAAAAAAAAAAATGAGGAGGCCTTCTTTTCATTATATACTAATACAACCTAAATGTATTTTAAGCATCATGAAATCCAAATGGAATTTCTCCCAATTCCTCATTTCCGACTGCAACGGTTCGACAAAAAAAATTACATGTAAATGATTCAAAACCTCTCAAAGAAACAGCCTTTTTTTTTTTTCCCTAATTTGGGGAGAAGGAAAAAAAAAAAAAAGGTTTCAACCCAAGCTCAGCAAGGGATAACAGCATTACAGGCTCTGCACGGAGAATTTAGCCACTCATAATTCCAAATCCTCCTCAAATGCTTTATTGCTATAAGGTGGCTCATAGCAGCCTCCACACAACAGGACTCCCATAGCATTAACCATGAGAGATAGGCTTCCAGAAAGAAACTATAGCAAAGTAATTGTAAATCTCTAATGATGCATAAAACCAAGCTGAATTGGTCCTGAATTCTCAGCATAAAAGAAATGAACCATCAGAAGAACCAATTCTGGTGGCAGTATAACACAGCCCAGTGTGGAAACTGTTTATGGTGTTTGCTGCAGTGGAAATATTCCCACTAATATGCGAGGGATAGGAATTCATTAAAAAGGCCTGAATGCTGCAGCTTCTGGGGATGCCACGTGTGACACTCAAAAYCAATCGTTAGCCAAAAAGAAAACATCATCTGTGCCAGGCCAGCTCAGTGTCTCAGCCTCTGCCAGTTTTCCRTACAATGAATTCTGGTGGTTCTGTAGGGTTTCAAACCCATTGCAGGATTTCCAGGGGGGTTTTGTGCATCTCGGGGGGCTCAGCTGGGCTGGGCTTTGTTGGGCCTGTGCCCACTAAGATGTCCCCAGGATGGTCTGAACAGACCAGGCTGAAGCCTCCTYCCCCTCCAAAAATTCCTGTGCCCAAAAGGACACCTGAGCTGGGAGCTCCAGTGATGGCCTTCAAGGGGACGTGGCCATGGACTGGGATTGGGCTGCGTTAAAACCCAAACTCTCCCTTTTTCTTGGAAAGTTTAGTCAATTCCCRCTGGATAAGCACCCAGTGCAATATTTAAATCCATAATTAACGATACCATTTAATTAATAAATGACACAACCCACAAACTCCACCCAGGAGCCCAGCTCATTCCAGAAACCTGGACCGTCACCCGTTAATCCATCGGTGTCCGGAGGCACCTCGCTCCGGAAGCAGATCAGATGGATAACCTGGGAGACAGGAATCACTTCCTCACGGAAAAACAAGAGGCTGCCCACGTTTTCCACACACAAACTCACCCAGGAGCTCCAGCRTGGCCACAAGCACCATTTCTGCAGGCGAGGAGCCGCCGCGCTTTTACATCCAGTAAAGCTCCAGCTTTTTTCCGGCACTGCCAAGAGGTGTTGCAGGGGATGAAGCTTTCCTGGCACCARGGCATCTGTCCACTGAGCAGTAGATTGACAGGGCTGGAATTGCTGGGCTGGTTTGTTTTCTCATTTCACGAGAGGCAGACATGTGAGAGCTCGGATGCTTCGCTGCACAGCATCAACCCCGGCGGAGGCACGGGCTTGAAATCTGCATACGTGGACAAAAAGAGGGAGGATTTGAAATTAATTACAATTTCTAGGCACTGCCCAGAGAACAATATTTACCCATGATAAGCATGCACCGAGGAATGTCACATTTACTGCATGGTTTTTAGTGAGGCTGCAGTTTTCCAGACCTGCGTGCAGGACTCCAAGGCTTAGCCAGGACTTTGCATTTCATAAAAGCGTTTTAAATAATTCTCTTATTAAAAAGAAAAAAAAAAAWATCACTGATTTAAASTCAAACTAAAATGAAATGAAATGCAAGTGACCCAGTGGGGCTTTCTATGCTTGCAGTTGCATTTGTCTGTACCACACACTACACGTGAGTTATAAAACATCCCATAACTTTCTATAGGTGGTACAGCCTTACCTATAATCCCTATGGAAGTTATGGGAAGAAAAGGGTAAACAATTTGCAAGGGATTAAAAAAATAATAATAAAAAAAGCATTGGTCTCACTGTTTCAACTGCAGATAATGAAATAGGCAAAGAAATGAAGTTTTCCTATGAAATATCCTCCTCATATAAATACAACAATAAAGGAATGGGGAAACTGAGGGAAGAGGGGTGACCCACTGCAGGTGTAAAGGAGAAATGAACTGATCCAAGCTGCTACAAAATTCCTTCCCATTGGTGAGGTGCTGGCACCGTGACCATCCTTTTTATTTACCTGTCGTTCAGGGGTCTTACCCTGTGAGCAATTTATGGACGCTCATTTTGGAAGTAAAACCCCAAACTACTTGACCCATTTCCCTGTGGACCTTGCAGCAGCGAGTGCTGTCCAAGATGCTCCAGCTGACACCTCTCTATTCCAAGGCACCTCCATTTTTCCCAATCAAATCAGAGCAACTCTAATTAAAGGTAAACAAGAAGCTAAAGKGAGATGAATGGTTTATAGGGGCTTCATGCTTCCCCACATTGATTAACAGCTAAAGGATTCACCCCTCCACCAAATTAGTTGACAAACCCTGCTGTAATTACTCCCTGCACACGATGATCTGYGGGCACAGGGAACTCCAGCAGGGACTGAGCTCCAGCTCCCTCTGAAGATATTTTGTGCTGCTTGGCTGCACCCACCAGGTATTTACATTCCACAAGCCTTGTCTTCATATTCAGAGTTTCTCAATATGGTTTCCATTTCAAATTAAAGCCGGGGTGGTCACTCTTGCATGCAGTGCCATTATTTGTGAATCAGGTTTGCAGCACGGGCAGTCGCACTGGGCTGTGCTGCTTCTTGGCTCTGGGAGTTTTAATTTTTSCTTTTGTCTTCCCTGTTGTTGTCCTGCACGTTACTCTGCTCTGTAAGTGAGTAGCAAACACAATTTTCTTTCACCTGGGGATGCAATTTTGCGAAAGCAGCGCATTTGCCACCTCAAAACCGACCCCAAAGTTGATCCAGAAGATGCCTGGCCACTCCCAAAGTGCACTACAAGGAGAAGGCACTCCAGGGACTGCACCAAATATTGCCTGACCATCCCAGGCCAGGCTGGAGCCATCCAGAGATGGGCTCCAGCTTTTGGAGAACGCACAGACTGAGTTATTTTTAAGGAGTTTACTCCTAGGATAATTAGCAGTTATTAGGGTAGGAACCAGCAGCCAGGAAGAAATGGATACGGGGCTTGGTCTCATTCATTGATCACTTTCCAGTTCAAGTTTTGCAAGGGGCATCCAGCCCTTGAGACGGAGATCCCTGTGCCGGGAAAAACAGAAATCAATAAATCTATCCGGAAAAACATAATTTCATTTTGCTTCTTAACCAGAAATTGAGATACACGCATTTCTCCCTCCCMGCTTCTCCCTGACTTAAATATATCCTGTGTTATGTAAGTAATTGTTTTGAACCCACTCTAGGACACAGCCAGAGACATGACTCCAATAACACATTATCAGTAAAACAAAGCAAAACAGTTTCGTGTCCCTGCTGGGTTTGTGTATCCACTCCTAAATGAGCAGATTGTCTCGTTATTCACCCTGATCTGGCCATCGCATGCTCGGTCACAGCTGTCACAACAGGTGCCCGAGCGGCCTCCCCTCCGTGGCACCGCCTTGGCTCTCTGGAGTTTGGTGGCAAATTCCTCTGGTGGCTTCGCCGTTCCCTCTCCGGCTCTTCCCAGGCCCAGCTCCATCGTGGCTTCTGGAATCACCCAGGGCTGGATGAATTTTAGAGCSACAAACCTGCATCTCAGGCGTTCTTTACAAGTTGATGTTCCTCAGCCCATCACACAGAGCCAGTTTATCCATGGCTTTGGGCGTGGTTGTCTTGCCTGGATCTTTCCCATCTCCCTCCATGCCTCCAGTGACCACTTTTCCCCATGGAAATTGAGATTCCCGGACTAGGCAGGGCTAGAAGCTGATTCCTCCACTAGACCAGATCATGCCAAGCGACAGCAGGAGTCTCCAGTGACTCGAGAATTTCCATGGGCTCTTGTCCAACATTATATTTAACAAGAAAATTCTTTGAAAATGGCTTTTATGCCCCAAGACATCATCTCTTCCCTTTTACTCCTCCGTAATGTCCTTCGGTGTTGGTTTGGGGTTCCCAGGATGGAATGCAGAGCTGCTCCCCTCCTGTTCCTCTCCTCTCGCTGCAGATTTATATTTCACATTTTCCCACTGAGCTCAGCACTCACTGGGGATCTTTTACTGCTGAAAATCCTGCGAGTTCTTCAATTATCAGCACTGTGCCACTGTGCACTAACAAAGTTTATCTGATACGGCAGCATATCAAACATTTTTAGTTCTGTAACAAATGTTTTCTTAGCTGGAAGCAAAACTCCTCTGATATTAAAGTACCTCCCAATAAAGAGACAATTTTATATGAATTTTTTTTCTATTGTCTTCAAGGAATATATTGTAGGTTGATGGCAAAATATACACAATTCAACCTCTTTTATGTTTTGTAGACATGAGAATTTAGGGCCTGATTTCCAAAGTGCTGTAATCCATCAGTCCCACTGAATTCCAAAGGCTGGTGAGGGAGAAACAACTGAAAGCTGGGAATGTAACCTGCATCAATCCCCTGAAGCACTGAGAAGATTTCTGTGATTTTCCTGAATGCAGGTACGAACTGATGTTAAAGAAAACATGAATCTACAACAGATGCAAAGAAATTTAGAGAGGTGGACAGTGATTAAGGGGGGACAAATCAGAGCAGAAAGTCGGTGTCCTGCAAAACCAGCAGTGCAAAGGATGCGAAGGAAAGGAGCTTGGCCACTGCTTGTTTCTTGTCTTTATTGGGGATTTTTTGGTTTTCGTGGTGGTTTTTTTTGGGTTTTTCTCTTTACCTTGTTCTGACTGCTTTATTTTATGGCTTTGCTTAGCCTACTTTCTCCAAAAATCACTGACCAGGATAAAAGAAACCTCGATTGCTCCAGACATTCTTCTCCAAAGGGAACGGGACACGATCCCTCCCAAGGGGCAGGAAGCATGAGTTCTGAACCCACTCTCAGTTTCAGCATTTCTATCCTTGTAAAACCCTCATGTTCCATATGAATAACCTCCTCCTATTCAAGGATCCCAAAAAGGTGGCTGTGTCAACTACCCAACCTGGAGTTCAAGGCCTTTATGGGCAAGGAGACATTTTAGAGCATAATAACAACACCAAATCCTTATCAAAGACTCTTGTGGGGTTGGAATTACCAGTGGTTATCAGTCAATAATTGTTAGAGCCCGTGATGGGTAAGGAATAACCCTTCCCATGCAATTCTGCTGTGGGAATGAGAAAAGCAGCTGGAAGGAATTCATAACAAGAACCTCGCAGAGCTCGGAGAAATGTGATGTATAAACAGATTATTCTTTCCTGTGGATATTGATGATAAATGAACTGGATTTGGTATGTCTGGGAAATATCACCACCCTCTAAGCCACCTCAGCTCCCTGTGGCTGAAGGCAAAAACCTCCCCTGTAACTTATGAGAACTCGGGGAAAAAAGCAAGCCCTGAATATCTGGGTCTTTAGAAATACAAAAGTTGCGCATTCCTCTTGCACATTTTTCATTTAATTAGTATTTCCTGCGGGCTTTCAGTGTAATGAGTCATTGATTATTGCAAGGAGTGCTTTGTAGGGTAAATTAATTCGTTTAAGAGAMACAGTAAGAAGTGTTAAGTAGCTGGATAAATAAATAAAAGGCAAAGTGTGTTGGTCATTTGGTTGCAAGTCAGGCCCAGGGGAGCCCCATTTCTGTAAATCAGCTACTCAGTGAGCACACCAAAACCTGCTCTCCTCTTTCCTTATCTTTACCTGTACCTACAGCTTTTATAAAATACAAAAAATCCCACAGATAAAGCAAAAATAAAGAAAATGCTGCTCCCCTGTTGAAAATCAGATTAGCTGTAACAATATGATAGCTAATTGCATGAGAAAATATATGCAAAAAAAAGGATTTTCCATTTTATTTGAAGAAAACTTCTATTTGCTGCGTGTTCATTTAGAGTAATAAACAGAATTTCTGAAAAGAAAATAAAGCAGTAAGAGTAGAACAACACTTATGGTCAAAAAGAGAAAAAGTTGATGTTAGGAGGAGCTGGTTGCACCTGTGAAATTCATCTCAAAGCATGGCTTTTGAGAATTCCACACAAGGAAAACTACACCAAAGAGACAATATAATTCCTCGTGATCTTACCTTGAGCCCATTCCCACCATGAACAAGCCTGGACCACAAAGGATTTGGCACCACTAAAATACTTTGGAGATGGAGGGGTTATAGTTTGTGAAGATCCCAAACTCCCTGCAGTGTTAAACTCTATAAATCCAGAGGAAATGTTGCCTCATATTTGGACTGAACACGGAAGTAGAGAACCCACAGATATATTGGCTCCTTTGGTGGTTTTTAATGGTAAAAAGGGTTCCCATCGTGCAAAATTTATTTGCATTGGTCTGGTTTTGTCTCTGCAAAAGCTGCCTTGTGCTCCCTCCAGCCTTGGAAAGTGAATTTTAGGTGTTGGCCGGRAACATGCCATGAACACCCAAGCACAGAGAGGTAACAATCACCTCAGTCTCCAAATATCTCTTCAATTCACACCACGGAGACAGAGAGAAAAAAAAAATACCTTTATACAGGAAATTATTCATAGAAATCACAATCTAAGCAGGAGAAAATGCTAAACTCGAGAAATAAATTAGTCATTTATAATATGCACTCAGATCTAGCCTGAAATGTGCTATTAACTCATTTTAAGCTGCAAAACTCAAGGGACAAGAGCCACATTTTCCATGCTGGGACTTGCACAGGCAGATTTAAACCCATTAATGGCACTTACCGAGCACCAGCGCTCCGAGGTGGCCTCACCGAGTGCAGGAAGAGTCCTGACAGAACAAATTCCATTTATTTGGGGTTCTCCTTCCAGTAAGGAACGGTTATCAGGCTGAATTAAAAACTCCAATTTAAAACAAGGTGTGTAAGAAGTAGCAAGGAGTCCTTCCCTCCCTGGAGATCCCAGTTTTCCCCAACGAATGGAAGGATTTTAAGGAGCCACTGTGTATTATTTTCTGCTGGAAAAGGACGTGGTTCCTGTGTCTGCAACAGTGCAGGGGACACTCCAGCCTGGGGACAGATCTCCAGCTGGACTAACTCAGCTGTGTCCATGCACAGCAGGCACGGAGCCTCTCCCAGGGAACACAGGGAGCTCAGGGACTTTCATTCCTTGGCTCGGAAAAAATGGGAAAGAAAGGTGCCTTTCCCACATCAGCAAACAGGTGAGTAGGAACATTCCTAGACGTGGATTTTGGGGTGATTTAAATGACAGAAATTCACTTGAGAACTCTCAAAGGTGGGGGTGTYTCTGAAGACTGCAGAGGTGGGGARGCCCTGAGAAGCTGTGGATGCTCCATCCCTGGAAGWGTTTGAACCCCAGTTGGGTGGGGTTTGGAGCAACCTGGTCTGGTGGAAGGTCTCTGTCCACAGCGGGAGGGTTGGGATGAGRTGATCTTTAAGGGAATGAGATGATCTTTAAGGTCCCTTTTAACCCAAACCATTTTATGATCCTGTGATCTAGATTTTTGACCTGGGACTGGTGATGCCGAAGTTGAAATGGCTGCCAGCATTGGGCTTTTTTTCCCAGATCTGTTTGATTACTAAAAATAATCATGGAATCACAGAATAGTTTGGGTCGGAGGGGACCTTGAGGATCACCTAATACCAGTATGCAGTGAGAATGTTCACAAAAGGAGCTGAGTTCTGCTCTATTATTATCTTCGTAAAATATTTTTTATTTCCTTGAAATTGCATATGTTGATCCTTGCAATGCCTTACAAATAATGCATTTATCCATCATTTAAACCGTACATTATAATTTATAGGTTAGTTATTTTATTTTGGTGTCAATCAAAGTGGGAAGCTCTATGAAAGAGCTTAGATTAGGAGAAAGAGATTTTTCATGGTAAGCTTTAATAAACTAATGATGACATTATAAGAGCTATCAAAGGAAAACCTGCCATCTAATAATCAGCTTGTTCCTGTTTATTTGAACGTTCCACTTTGTGGATGTGGATGTTCCACATCCTTCTGAGACTGCAGGGGATGTTTTGCCCAGGTAACTCCTGGATTAGGCAGGGTGAGGATGATCCCTGTCCTAGCACAGCCCTGTCCAGCCTGACCTGGAACATTTCCAGGGATGGGGCAGCCACCACCTCTCTGGGCAGCCTGTGCCAGCGTTTTGTTAAGGAATTTCCTCCTAAACCTGTCTTGCCTTTACCYCACCAGGCTGGAAGCTCCAGGGGCTCCCAGGGATGGTCCTGCTGGGCAGCCTTCTGCTTCTTGCATTCCGCAAATTAAAATACATCCAAAATTTACTCATCAAAGTCATTCCTGAGGAACCAGCTCTCCCAACATCATGAACCCCAAACATATCCACATTCCCTGATCCCAGGGGAGCATGATCATGATGACTGCTCCTCTCCAAAGCTTCCCAACAGGGACAAAGCACAAGGAATTGASTCCTGGAGGTTGCTCAAACACTCTGTGCCTGCTGTCTGTGCCACGGTGGTTGAACACTGACACTCCTGAGCCATGGCAGGGCTCTGCCAGCTGCTGATAAATGACATTTCAGGATGGGCYGTGTTAAATCACAGATATTTGAACTGGTTACACCCTCTCCTGCTGTGTCCCAGCCAGCCACGGCCATCTGGAGCGGTGGGAACACCGCTGGCTACACGAGCTGGTGGCCTTGGGTCAGCTTTGGCAGCAGCCCTGCCCAGAGCCCCTCCATAAATCACACACTAAACACGTGTCTCCAGCCAGCTGGAGGCTGCCCAGATCCATGGGCATGGATCAGCCACCTCCTGGCTCTGTGCTGCTGGGCAGTGGCAGCACGGGGTGCTAAATGTTCTCCTTGGGAAAGGGATGTTCTCCTTGGGAAAGGGATGTTTTCCTTGGCAAAGGGATGCCCTCAGAGCAGTTCAGGGCACCAGCCCAAATCATCTCAAGACCTAAACAAACCCTGCTCTTTCCTCCACCCTGCAGAGGAGTGAGTTCACCTCACCTGAGGTCAGCATTTCAGCACGGAGGTGCCTGGAAAGCAAAATTTTCCCTTTCAAAGAAAAAAGCCCTTCTCACAGCCTCCTCTTCCAGCATTTTTCCTGTCTAGAGCAAAGTGTTGATGCTGTTGCTGCTGTGTTCCTGCAGAAAGGAGCAGGTTACCCAGTGTGATTTGAAAATACCATTTGCCTTCTTCCCTCCAGATGGAAACTCTTCGGTTTCTGCTATCACTAAACATACAACTAAATCAAGATATGATCTGCTAACACATTCAAAATGATGTTTGGCCTGAATAATTTTTTTTAGCTTCAAACATCAATTTCATTTCGTAATGAATACATGCTTCGTCTCATAACATTTCATTTTTCATACATTTAGCAAAATTGCTTAACTGATCCTTTTTTTTCTCCCCCAAACAGCTTTATTCCTACACTAAAAACATGCAAATCAAAGACTTGCTCTCTTACATAATGCGCAGAATTCCCTACTGTTGGTTCAATTGCTAAATTATGAAATATTCATAATAACTGTATCTTTTTACAATATTAATTTGATATCCTGATTTATTTATTTTTTTTTTTAAGAAAAGCACATTAAGATACACAAGCAGAATTTTACAGGTCYCTCTGTGCAGCGATTTTTGGTTTTATTCCCTCCCCTCTCCAGAGGGGACCCTCCCCAGCACCCACGACGTGCTCCGCACCCCGGGAGCGTTACCGGGAACGCCGGCGAGGCACATCCAACCTCACCCCCCGAGCTTAAAGCCCTCTGCAATTCCTGTCTGAGCACTTGTTAGCTGAAGACAAGACGACTTATTCCATTCACTCCCCGCGTAATCCACCTCATGAATTTCCACCTCACCTACCCGCGCAGCCCGGGAGCCAGGAATACAAAATATTTCCCACTGTGTTCTAAACCCACATCCTCCCGGAGACACGATAAGGGCTTAATAGCTCCGACACTGCCCCGCTTTCATATTCATGCCGAAGTTATGGATACAGCCACAGATCAGCGCTTCTTTGTGCCTGGCATTGGCTCTGCTTCGCTGCCTCAGACTGCCTGAGCCGGGGCCACGTTTTAATGCCACAGGGCTCCATTCAGAGCCCGGTGTGACCACGTTTCAAAAGCCACCCCGTGCCACTTCATTGCCGCAGATGTCCTTTACATCTGGCAAGGGCCGTTTCTCTGCGTGTCAACAGTAATTCAGTTTAACAGCTGTCTCTTTTGACAAGCTTAGTGTCAGACTCTGAAATGACAGGGTGACAGTTTTCCTTTTCTTTAGCAGAACGTAGTGCAAATTAACTGTTTGAATGCGGCGGCACCGAGCGCCTCCCGAAAGCGGCTCGGAGTCGAGGGGAGAGGGTTGGGAATTGCTGGCGTTAACAACCCCAACTGAAAACCTGTAGGGTCTGACATATCTCTAAAAAAGCAGATTTTTACCTGAAATCTGAGCATTCAGCACCCAGAAAACCTTAAACTGAGTTGAAATAGACGTCGGAGGGACACATTGGGAATTTGCAAACTGGCATGAGGAGTGACTTCCCTGAACTGCACAAAGACACGGGAYGATTTTCCATGCATTGAGTTACAGTGCTTGTTAATACAGCGACTAAAGGTACCCCAAGTCTCAGCTTTCCAATGCCACRCAGGTTTTCCACACATTTCAGGTGTCCAAAAGCACCTCAGCAGAATTCCTGTAGGACTACAGCTGTGCCTGCAATAACACTGTCCATCTTCATGACTGAAACCTTCAGCACCAAAAGCAGCTTGTGGACAGCAACAAAGTGCCACCATGGTTTAGGAACCACCAATAAATGCCACAAAGACACCTCTTTAATCTCGTTCAAGAATGAGCTTTATGGCACTGCTTGAATTAGGCTCACATAAAAGTCAATTAAAGAAATATAAACATTACACTACATTGTATTTAAACCACGTGTGATGAACTGGGTCACCTCGTTGTGTCCCTGTTCTCCAGGGCTGAGCAGTGAGGATGGAAGATGCCTCCCTGATTCAGTTCTTGGCCAACCTCAAAGCRAGTCCAGCTCACACAATTTAAGTTATTTTAAAGAACTAAGAAAGATTTTCTGCGGTTTGTTCCTGTGTAAGCAGGGACGGCACAAGCACTACCAAAAAAAACCAGTTTGAAAGGATGTACAACAGGCATAATATTGAAATGCATTTRATAATTGCTTTTGTTTRCTTAAYGTTGTCATGAGGAAGGAATTTTTTWCAAAGGTGGCAAAACACTGGCACAGGTTGCCCAGAGAGGTGGAAGATGCTCCATCCCTAGAAACATTCAAGGTCGTATTGGACAGGGCTCTGAGCAACCTGGTCTAGCTGAAGATGTCTCTGCTCATGGCAGGGGKGTTGGACTGGATGACCTTTAGAGGTGCTTTCCACCCCAAACCATTYTCTGATTCTAYGATAAATATTCGTATGCAATACYCATCTTTATGACATCAGTAAGCACTTCATGATATTTAGAACAATTCACACTCAGAAGCCTCCAAATACCTCTGAAAGCCAYGCTCATTTTATCAGCTGGAATGGAGATTCCCCATTTGTCAGTCTCATAACACAGCCCTGCTCTCCCTCTTTTATTCAGCCTTTTGAAAACACAATTGGTCACAACCTGCAGAAGTCACTTTTTCTCCACCATTCCACATCCAGGTCTCTCCTACAGCAAAACTTGTGTCCCTGTGCTGCAGGAGCTGGGACAGGGATGCTGACAGTGCCACCTCTCTCCCCACTCCTTCCTCACCCCCACACCCCCTCTGCTCATTTCCACATCCCGGGAATTCATACTTCCATAGCCAGAGGTGAGTCTCTGCAAAGGGAACACGTTGCTGGGGTTTTATTAATATCTCATGAAGCTCAGTTAGCTGCAAACACATATTTTTAGCACAACATCAGCCCCACGGAACGTGSAGGTCGCTGGCTGTGGAGGGTTGGGTTGTTATTAGGACTGCACTTAGAGCTTAGCTACACAAAACACGGAGAATCATTTTAAATGCTTAATCTCCCTAAAATCACTCACACGTCTGGAACACCAATAATTCCATAAGTTAAGCTGAACAGAGCACCATTCAGCTGTAAATTTTAYGGCTACCCTCTCCACCTCTTATGAAGTGTGAAAAGAGGCTTCRTATCTGTCAGTCTTTGCTCAGAAATGACTTTCGCTGATTACTTAAACTTTCGTTAAATAAGCTCTGCACAAGCTGTAAAAACAGAACACAGTGGGGAAAAAATTGGCTCTCTTTTAAAAGTGCTGTAAAGTCTCTTTTTGAATGAGTAATTAGAAATGTGTAAACTCTTTTATGGATATGTGAGAAGCACACACAAAAAAATCTGACATTCCATGCAAGTATTTCTGTGTGCTATCAGATTTCATTGTATTTCACAGAGACCCAAACTATACAGACCCAAAATACACATACATTAGTGGACATGGGTGATTTGCCAAGGAGGAATTTACATACAGTACAAGTAAAACATCCTAATTTCAATCCATGACAATGGATACTCACATTCTTAAAGAGAAATCAGAGCTGTTTGTCTTTCCTCTCATATTTATACAGATTGCAAAGCTGTTGACAGAGCACGATTTGAGCCGGGCCTTTCCAACTGCTTACTGTTATTTTTATTGCCATTGTCAGCTATCTTTTCCTTATCAAGAATCGAGCTTAGATGAGGTTCTGATATCCCAAACCCATCCAGGAACACCCAGGTGCTCAGGCAGGAAGTGGGAAGTGACAGATCCCAGGTCCCACTGCTGGTCCTTGTCCCCCTGAAACTCCCAAACCCCTTTAGTTGAACCAAGTCTCCATCTTCATCTCCCCCACACACACGAGCTGCCCATCCCCAAACCACACTCTGCAGATGCTCTACAAACCCCTTACACCCTCATTTTTTGGGTACCTCTCCCTCCCTTTAAAACTTGCACTATTTGTGCTGCAAACTCGCTCTGCCTCCGAGCCCCCCGCTCGGCTCCGCGGCAGGGGGTGAGCATCTCATCTCTAGAGCAGAGAGAGAAAGCCAGAGCTGGGGGGAGCTGGGTGGTACCCCTGTGTGATTTCCCACCMCCCTGGGAGAGGGGACAGGGCATCTCGGGGCCACGGAGCTGGAAAGCATCCACCTCCAAACTGGTAGGATGTTTGCTCGGGGCGCCCCGCTGTGCACGCGCACTGTGCGCTATAAATAGTAATGTCTTCCATGCTCCTCTCCACGGAGGGATCTGCAGGGGGGGAAATAGTCTCAAATCTGTGTCATTTTCGAGGCAGACAGAGCCAGCCTCATTCCCCCCTCGGCGGGGAGGCCGTAGGTGGGGGGTACTCACCCCCAGCCCCGTGGAGTGGGGAAAAGCAGGGCCCGGCTGATGGCGAAGAGCTGTCCCACCACCCRCTCCTGGCCTTTCCGTCCCACTCTGTCCCACAGGCATCCCCATCCACGAGCAAACCTCTCCCAGGACGGTGATGGTCAGTGGGAAAGGCTTAGGGGGTGACATGAGGAGGCGGCATGAACTGGTCCCCAAAGCATCCCTGCCAGGGAGGGGGCTGCCAGATGCTGCTCCCCCTCTGCATCCCACAGAGTTCCAGCACGGGAATGGTGCTGAGGACTCCCGAAGAGAGCAAAGAGCACCACGGCTTTGTCTCTCCCCTAAAAGATATCAGTAAAACACCTCTCCTAGTAAAGACATTACTGTTGTTATTTTTATTTTAACCCCCAAAAGAGTGACCCAGATCCCCCCTGCGAAGCCCAACAATCCCGTTGGTAGCAGAGCAATGCTCCTGCTTCCCATCACTGCTCCAAGCTTTCCTCTGGCAAAGCATTCCCAGGCCCAATTCGGTGCCAAGTCTGTTACAAAACCAACCACGGTTCGAATGTTTTCAGGGAGAAGAACAAAAGTGTGAGAAAGGAAAAGGCTTCACCCATCTTTAGTGTGGAGAACGTGTTTAGTGCTCCCAGAACCCGTTAGATGGGGTGATCCAGGCGATTTATTGTTTTGTCAATACCTTTTATTTTGATTTAATAACTTACAAACCCCACGGTCTATCTGCAGCGCAGCCTCAACTTTCTTTACACAACCCCACTTAACTTCCAAACACTTTCACTTTCAGGTCAAATCTCTGTCACATTGATAAATGGGTCTATTTAAATTTTTATCACCGAAGAATTCTCCCCGGTGTCTTTTCCCCTATCAGATTTCACGCCCAAAATAACAGGACACTTATTATTTTTCGTTATCCACCACACGCACAAGAAGAAAGCCCAGATGTGGAGGGGAAACGTCTGTAATTTGTCTGCAATAGTCTCATTCCTACAGATATTTCATGTGGAGGGTGCTGCAATATTTGCAAGAATACTGTGWAAAAAAAGRGGGGAAAAAGGCTAATATAGGACATATACATTAAATTCAGTCTGCCCTGTGCTAACAAATAAACAACTCAGAGTGTTTCACCCTCCCAAGGTATTTCTGTGCACAACACAGAGGCACTGGGTGAAGTTTAATCTGATTTGGCCCTTACTTCATTAAGCAAACTAAGAAAAACTGCTGCAAAGTCAACAAATTTTTAAATATTATTTGAAATAATCACCTGGTTTTCCTGCCAATAATCAGGACCAAAAATATAATCCTTTTAGCCCTAAGTAGGCAACGTATGTGTTTAACCTCTCCTTTAAATGGCATTAAAAGCTGAATGCTGTGGCTACTGTAAAGATAATAAAAACAGATACTGCAGGAATAGAGAAGTGTTTAATGACAAGTCACAAAGAGTTCTACTGAAAGGAAAGCAAGAGCAAGAAAGGTTAAATAAACAGAAAGCACAGTGCCTCCCATCTTTCTTACATTACCTTTCAATACRGGAAAATTTCCACTAGCCAGGATTTGATTTCCCAGATCTGTGCATTAAATATTTACTTCCAACTACAAACTTATAGGAGACGCAAACAAAAACTAATTTGCATTATTAATGATGCAAGAAATGTGATGCTTAGTCCCTTAAGATTCATAATAAAGCGGGAAATGTTAGAGATTTACTTTCTTTTTCATTTTAAAAGGCAAGTTAAAACGATAAAACTTATTTAATTAACAGAGAGTCTATTTATGAATTAGTTGTTTCTGCCAGCAAGAATGTTTTAAAAAAAAAAAAAACTGTCTGAAATGAGGCTGAGACTACAAAGAGTCCATTTTCAGCTTGGGAGTCTCAAGGGAAAAATCAAAGGGTTTCTTTCTTTCAACAGTTTGGGTGAGATGATATTTTGAGATGTTGACAGCTGCCAAACTGCAGAACCAGTGAAGAACTACCAAACTGAAATCGTTTTTATCTTTTTGAATTTTCCTCAATATTCAGCTCAACTTCCTTTAACAGCTCACGACTGAAATTTCTGCTTGGTTAAAGGGTTTTTTCTCCTCCTTCAACGCTCCTGTCGACTGCTCTGGGCCAAACATGAACCTTCCCTTCTAAAATCAACCACAAAAAATAGAGAACCATTATTACTGCTTGTAGTAGTGTTTCTCTTCTAGCAATGCATTAAYTGCCATCCTTTTCTCCCTGATGTGCCCGGTGTGGAGCCAAATTTCAGTGGTTCATCATCTTAATCATCTCTAGCCCACTGAATTTCCTCACTGTGTTTACTTACAAGATCTTAGTGAAACAGGACTAACAGTCCTTAATAAACAAAGTAGAATTAAGAGTCAACATTTAAAACTTGTTTTCTGCTCTTCTGACAGAAGCTGTTTGTAAGATTCGAATGTCTTTGRTTAATATAACAATAGTTGTAATTATACTAACAATAATTAATAATGCTAACAATAAACARTGCTTTGCATAAGGCTCAGACTGGTCTTAATTTTCCATTTTCTTGCCAATTCCTGTTTCCCCTGCTGAAGCCACCCCTCCTTTTCTAACCCCTCTGTTTCTATTGGTCCCATGACCAGCCTTGGGGTGGGTTCTCCTCTGCCTCGGACTGCCCCACGATTCCTSTCAAAGCCTCTTCCCCCCAGATAATCAATCTGTGCTTTTTTGTCTTCATCRCACGTTCACTGACCAAATCAAAGTGGGACAAACCCCTTCCTCTCCTTGTCCAAGGTTTCAGTCTCAGCAGCAGCCTCTGCTTTGGCTCCCTCGCCTGCTTCTGCCTCCTTCCTTCTTCCCTCTCTCTGTCCCGTCCGTGTCCTGAAGAGAAGCACTTTAATCTTCCCCCAAGCCACCATTCCTTCCTAACCCTGTCCTTTGAGGTCTGTGCCAGGTGTCCCTCTGTCCCTTGTCACCTCCTGGGCTCCCTTCSTTGGAACAATTCTGCTGTCCCCATCTCGTTTCAGTTTGTTCCCACCAAAACCAGCTCMGGCAACCCCAGACTGAGCAAGAAGCAAATCCAGAGCCGTGTCCAGGAGGGGAAGGGCAGAGCCTCTGGCCCTGCTGTAGCAGATCCAATTTCTSATGTATTTTGTCACTAAAAAACTGAGCCTGAATGAGCATCCTCCGAGCCTGACACCCAGGAACTCCTGCAGTCCTGGAACCAACTCCCTGCTCTGCCTTGTGAGATCTGAGGCAAATGTTCTTTGGAAACATCAAGAGTGACTTCTGCTGGCACAAACGCCTCTGAATTTGGATTAACTGCACTTTGGGTCACTTCCTTATAAGAAAAAACCCTCCAAATTTATGTTTAATTAAAAAATATTTCAAGAAAAAGTTCGGACATTGATCACTGCAGGCATTGGATGGCTTTAAAAAAAGGGTTTTTATGAATTATCGTAAGAGCTTAACACCCAGCAAGGTAGTGGKGTGACAGAGAAAAATATCCACAGACCTCTTCCCATCAGGGACCCAAGGACTAATTCACAATTACATGAGGAATTAGAAAGGATTTGTATAATTTTTAAAAAAATTTGTTAGTGCAGAAAACAGCACATAACTTTTTTGGGAGAGCTCCTGTCAACACTGAAAGAAAAACGTTCTCCCCTCTCCAGACCTTCCCACACCATTCTGCAACCAATGAGACACAATACACAAAGTCAGCCTCAACTCTGAAAGTGAGACAGATATAAACACAAAGATTACTAATTCAACGATTTTAGGATTAATAAACCACATGAAGACTCTCAAAATGCTGCTCTAACAGCACACACAGATGTAACCGGGCAAGCCACACGAGCCAGGTGGGGGTCTGGAGGTGCAGCCAGCCTTGCCCTCTGCACTCATTAATTAATTTGCTTAATRACCTCAGAGGGTGACCCTGTTTTAGCACTGCCTCGAAGCAGAGCAGTGTCTGCACCTCCCYAGGGCCAGGAGCAGCAGTGCCACGGCCAGCAGCAGCACAGCTCACCCTGGCATCCCAACATTCCCCGTCAGCCGGACTCAAAGTCGTGTTCACCTCCCGTCCRTCCCCCACCCTGCTCTGGACGTTTCCATTTGAAACCAGGCTCTGTCACCTCCCCAAACCAGGTATTTTCCTTTTCTGTTTGAACCTGAATGAAAAAACCCCGAGTTCCCTGGTGTCTGACATCAAAGTGCGGGAGAAGGGAAGCACTGGGATGGTGTCCTGGCATTAACACTGCACTAGAAAGGAAGAGCAGATGGGGAGCCAGGAAGAAAATCCTGTTGAAATATGATTAAGTGACACTGAAGATAAGGAAAACTATGAAAACTAAAGGGCAGGTAAGGAGATTTGAAGTGCAATATAAAAGGGGATTTGTGGTACATGTAATTCTTCCTTTAAATGTTTATTAAACACAGATTTTTTTTTTTGCCTCTCAATTATAGTTCCAGATCATTTTGTTTCTGTCTGGGCTCTCTACAAGGGTCAGCCAGAGCTGAAAGTTCTTGGTACTTTTGTAGCTACTGGATGTTTATGTTTTATTCTCTCTCACAAAATACATTTCCAACTAAAGATGAAAACAGGAGGCATAGAGGGAAGAACATGCCATAAAATATATCCAGGATTCCCAGAAAAAAGCTGCTGATTTCCTGGAAGATGATGATTTCACTGCAACCACGCTCTAAATCAAGATTTACCCGTCACCATCCATGACCAGGCAAACCTGGTTTCTGATAATTTTGTTCTTACCTGTTCTTTGCCAAGTAGAAAGTATTCTGTAAGCATTATGGGATGCAGAACCTGGATTTTATATAATTTTGAATTATTTGTGCTGATGCAATCAGTCACACCTTTCAATAAATTACTAATGGTGGGCGAACCCTCGTTCTCAGCACCAACAGAAATAGGTTTTGTTCTCACATCCCTGTACATGCCCACGTCCACCAAACCCAGCCCTCGCTGTGCCAGTTTTCCTGGGAGCTCCTTTCCAGCGCTGAGCGGCCCAGAGCATCCAGCCCTCCTGATTTCCAGTGGGACACCCTGCTCCAGAGGTGGCCTTTCATCCCACGTGGTGTTGTTTCACCTCAGCAGTTCTAATAATTTTTCTGCCTCACAGAGAAGATTTAATCGAGTTTTTAAATTCAACAGGATCCCTGGTGGAGAAGGAAGACAGGGGAGGAGCAAGCGCAGGATGGATGGATGGAGAGAGAGAAGAAAAAACCCTCCTGTCTTTTTTTGGCCAATACTATGTATTTTCCTGTACTTTTCCRCAATCATAAATCCAATGGGCTCCTCAACCCCCTCTCTGAGCTGGGCTCTCCCTCTGCTCCAGCACAAACTCGGGATGAAGAGGGAGAGGGAAAGGCAGGTGAGCGTAGACCCAGCAGTCGGGAAGAGGAGACTTCCCCACCAACCCTGCCAAGCCAGCACTGCACTGAGAGAAATATACACCATTCCCTGCGTGTCAAATCTGCACTCATTTCTTATTTGCACTGGCAATCCTGGCTCGGGCCCGTGGCTGGGACCGGGGTGGCGCGTGCTCATCTCGTATTGCTCGCAGCCGGGCAGGAAAATCACACGATCCACCGCGGRTTGAAAACATAATTTCAACCTGCCAAGTCTCATAACTTCCAAGAAGGCAAATTCACCATTAAAAAAAAAATGGTTTCCACTTAGTGGATTTTATATCCCGATCTCTGGCACACGGGCTCGCCACCAAAGGAGCCTTTTATGCAAGCACATAATCAGCGGAAGCCTTCGTTTTCGCTGCGGTCGGACTTAATGTGATAATGAATATTCCAGTGTCAGCTCCGGGTAAACGGATGGGGTTTCACCTCAGATCCCCTCCTTTAAATCTCTCACGCAGGCACGGCCTTGCTGAGTGGTAAATAATTCAGCAGCACCAGCAGAAGGACACCTGAGATGTGCTCCCGAGGAGGGAGGATCTGCCTCGCTCGTGTCCTGCCCCGTGTTCCTGCTCTTGTAAACAGCATCCTTGGAAAGGCTTTATTACCTATTTATGGCTGGCCCTTGCAGAGGAGAACACGTGGAAAAATGCATGGCTTCAGCGAACTGCCTATGGAAAAATCTCCCTCGGGTGGCCCGTGGGCACCCAGGAATGTCCGTGGGTCCAGCACACAGATCTGGGCAGGGAAGTTTGGTGGTGAACCCCAGACTGATGCCAGAGTCATGAGGAATGAACGTTCCCTAATTAGCAGCATTAATTTTTATCATCATTTCAGAAGCACAGCTGATATTTCACACTCATTTGAGAGTCTCTCTGCAGTTTGCAAACATTTCCCCACCCCATGCGAGGCGAATCCTTTCCTGCTCGTTTTCCAGACACGGAATGTGGCTGAATTAATGTTGCTGTGAAACCCTTGGCTGCCAGATCCCCCTGCCTGTGTCCCCACATTTAACCCTCACTACCTACCCAGGCCTGCCTGGGGGAGCAGCTTTCCAACAGAATTGTCAGGGATCTGCTCTTTCTTTGGGATTTTCTCCTGTTTTCCAGTCGTTGGCTGATGTTTTTCCTCTCCTTTTTGCCAGTTTCAAGTTTCCGCTCCGACACCGAATGCTTCCCTCTTTCCCTACCGCTGTTAACACGAGGCAGATCAAACAAACACAAAAGTGTTTTCTCAAAAAATAATCATTAAGCGTATCATGCAGTTTAGTTCAAGTGACAGCTGAATATTTGTTTCATTAATAAGTCATTTGCAATTAATTCCTGGAGTCATTTCTAAAAGAACATTGTGATGTTTCCATGGTTTGAAAGTGGCAAAACACGAGTCATGCTTTGACAAAATTTCAGTGCAGAGTGCTCATAGGCACCCGCTGGAAAAATCCAGCCCCTGACGAGGAGTGGCCCCGTGATGTGGGAATGTGGCTCCCATTAGTGCTGAGGCACCTACTCACAACAGGCAAATATCTGCGGCGTTTAAGGTTTGAATTTCAGGTGCATGGGTGCTCCTGCCWCTCCATTCTGATGATTAGTAGTGAAATTATTATAGTTAAGGGKTTTTTTTTTCCATTTAAGGCTCATAAACAACTCTTCTCTATGCTGGAAAAATTACCAAATCTCCAATACAAATGGTTCAATTTATCTCTTTGCGATCAAAAGGCTGGAGGAACAAAGGATTGTTATCCTGCCTTCTGAAACTGAAGGTGGTCCAGCTCACAAAGATTCCTGAGACTCTAAAATCACACCAGGATGAGCATCTTTCCTTGGAGATCCAAGGGGCTCCATGCTCAAGCCTCCCAAGGTCACCTTCTGCTGGGGGTGGAACAGGTACCATTTGCATTGATGGTTTATTAGGAATTAAATAACAATTTACCAACTTTCACAGTGTTCTTTCTAACCCTAGGAACTGGCACGATTTGGGAATAAATAGCCCAGGAAAGTGYCTCTAATCCTGGGCGTCAGCTCCACTTTCACCGTAAATCCTGAGCCCTGACACGTGGCCAGCGAGGATGAAGGACATTCCTGAGCTATGGAAACAATTACAATTGTTGTCATCTCACCTTGTCAATAACCTTCCCCCAAAATTCCAGGTTGGAGAGGTGTCTGTAATCATGAACAGCCTGGAGGAGCAGCACATTTCCAAAGCAACAAACCTCTAATCAGCAGAGTGGGAGCAGTGCAGGAGAGGAAAATAACTCCTTAACGAGCCAGTGGCAATAAAGTTTTTTTTAAAAAAATAAAGATCTTATTTGGTACATAGAGTTACCACCCTACAGTGGCAAACTTGGCACGTTGGAAAAAGTGAACAGCAGAAATTTCTGCCTACTTGGGGATGTAATTTGCTGGAATTACACTTTGAGAGGGAAGTGCTCGCAGGTTTTCATATTCAGCAGCAGGAGGACTAATTCTATTCATGAACTGACACAGCTCTGAAGCGACAGAGAGAGCTGGCAGAAAAAATTGTCAGATATTTGGTTTGCAATTAAAAATTCAGGCAAAATATTTTTAAAACTTAAAAATGCCCAATTTCAAGCATCCTAGTGGAGATGGGCACTGGAAAGCAATGTTCTAGACCCGGTTATAAAAATGTTTAAGTGGAAAAGTTTTTAATTTGCCACAAAAAGCAGGTTGAAATGAATCCTTTAAATATTATTGCAATGCCATAACTTACTGGCTAAAAAATTAATAAAGTTGGATAAGAGAATCTATAAAATATCTGGGAAGAACAAATGGAAACAATCAATTTTGCACCTTCCATCAATACCCCAGGAGTTGCTACACAACTCTCTCTGTGATGAGATGTGACTTTGCCTTGAATGCAATTTGCAATCTATTAACTTGATCCAGTTTTCAGTGAAGGAAATGAAAAGATTACCACTGACTCCAGTGAGAGCTGGATTAGACTCTGTTCACATTCACAGTGGGGAAGGAAAGGAAAAAAAAAACCTTAATGATTATTTATGCCAGAAATTCCAGCGTAAAAAGCAAAATTGGTGCAAATGTGTTGGAGAATTCGAAGAGAAAAATGAGCACAGTTGATATAAAATATAATTCCACTAAAAAGTAGAAGATTACTAATTACTCTGAATGCACTTATAGAGAAGCTATAGATGTAATTAAATGGCACAAATATACTTTGAAATCCAATTATAGCAATGCAGCAATGATTATACAGTTGCATGAAGAGTTAAAATAAAATATGATAGCAGATAAATGGGTATATTAGAAAGGCATTATTAGATTTCCTTGCATTTATCCACCACTGAGTGCCACCAACCCTTCGAGCCAGGGACAAATAGGAGAAAACAGATAAAGGAGAAAGATTGAGTTCCCTTGCTAAATATAGTCAGCAACAACTGAGATATTCCTGCTGAAAAAGATGAAAGGAGAGATACCAGCTACCAACACACAACAAATCAAAATCCCCAGTCTTATTCACAGGCCTGCAGTTCCACCAGAATTATCAACTTTTTGTAAATGGCAAACCATAAAAAGGAGTGAAACTCAGAAAGGATTTACGGCAGGAAGTTGAAAAATCTCCGAGAAAACACAATGTCCCAATAAAGAGCCAATTATTGCAACCATCAATATTCGGCCGTGGACTATCAGGGCAAAGATATGCAGATTCCATTAGGGAAAAATACAGCCATGCCTATCCTTTGGCAGGAGAACATTACTTAGGGACAGGAAAAGGGACCTGCACTTTATTTGTTGGTTTAAATAATAATTCGATACTTTACCCATTATGGCAAGAAATTAACATTTAGAGGAAACAAATGCACGTTCCTCTCTGATTTAAAACTAAGTCACTTCTTGCTCTGCTTTGTCTTGTCCTTGGAATTTACATTGCCTTAAAATGTATGGATATTTATAGCGTGGATGAGGTTTGCCAACTTTTGAAACCCGAGGGAAATATTCACCAATCGCCAGTACCCTGCTCATCTCCCTTACAACCTCACCAGGTTTTAAAATTCCAACATAAACCAGGCACAAGTTGCAAGAGGTTTTTGTGAGAATTCCTCTCTGGTGAATTGGTAAATGCTTCTTTGGGAGGTTCCCCACTAATAAACACCTGCATTTAGCCCCATTTCCCACTTTATCCCTATTTTGCAGTCACAGGGAGAGGGCTGGTAAGGGTTTTATTTTATAAGGTCACACAGACTGTGTCTGTCCTTCCCCAGGTACAAGTTGGGCTATTAACAAAATCAAAGAGGGAGAAAAAAGAATGAGAATAACACCTAAAAATGGTCTTTTATTCTGCTTTTGCTGCACCACTACAAAGACAAACAGAAACTTCCCCATGCTCAGCTCTGCCTTGGCTAAGCAAATCTCATAAATGTCTGAATTTCCCATTATGGCCATGATTTCTAGAGGGAGATGAAATCTTTACCTCTCTCTAAATTGATGGGAGTCTCCCTCCTCCCTTCAGATGCCAGAATATGGAAGCAGAAGCCTCTCCCTCTGAAGGCTGTATTTTATAATACTCTGATGAGATGCCTTTTGATTTAGGGTTGGCATGAAGGAAGAAAAAAAYCCCCGTGTAGTCTGCCAGCTCATCTAACCCAACTTTAATCACTTGCTGTGTAGACAGCTATCTCTGAGCCAGTCATCTAAAATCCCTTTAAAGTCAATGGTGAGAAATAGATGTTTTTAGGATGCAATTAATTGATTGGAAGGAAGAGGGATCTATCACATATGGAAAAGAATTATGGCCCAAAGGGTTCTGCTTTTCCACATTTACTTTAGAGGAGTTCACACATCTGCATTTGAACAGTCACCCAGAACAGGTGAGAAGAATATCCCCAGCCACTATTAACAAACCTCTCTTGGTGTTTTTTAATCTTCACTGCTCCCTTCTGTTCCCACACCCAATCTCTCTTGAATTCAATTTTTTGCATTACAAGCCCATTAACCCCTGAAATAAATGGCTTCATCCACCTGATGCTAATGAAAACTTTTGGATCACACACTGGGGCCAGGAGAACAGATCAATCAGGTTTAAAAAAAACACACTAATGGGTATTTTCATGTCAATTGTCACAGAAATATTCAGAATAAGACAAATAATAAAAAACTTCCTACAGCTGTGCCACTGCCCCAAGGGCCCTTCAGCTCCCAGGACTGTGGGTGGTCACCACCAAAATGTACCAGAAAATGGTGGTGGATACACAGAGTTTAAGGAGCTGGGGTGAGGATTTTGACAAAGGGAAATATTCAGGAAGGTGTGGCACACCTGTCACCTCGAACACACAGCAAGCTCCGCGGGGAAGAAAAATTAATAACAACAAACTTCCCTTCATCAAGTGAGACCCAACGAAGCCGACTTCAAACAAGTTTTGCCAGACTTGGATATTGTGGAGCCCCCCCAAACCCTTCCTTTTGCTGCTCTACCACCCAAAGCACAACCCCTGTGCAATTTCGCTCTGCTCTCGCAAGCTGCAGCAGCCTATTTCCTCTCACCCACCGAGGAGCACCATTGTGCTGCGGGGCTTTGAGGAATCTGCTGCTCCCTCCGACACCAGGGAGCGACTTTTGTTTCATGTTTGCCTCGTCCTGGGCATTCATCTTCAAAGGGCCCCCGCACGGAGCAGGAGGGGGCTCCCGTTCAAAGCTGCAGCTTTGCATCCACCAGAGAAGAGCACATTCGAACCCAAAGAGGTCACTTCACCTGCCTGGAGAGGGATCTCGCATCCAGAAGACTCTGACTGAAAATGAGGGCTATTTAGGCAGTGGGATGGCTGAAACCCTCCAGGCGATGCTCTCTGTGTCTCCCCTCGCACACACACAGCGATGGCTCCTGTGGAAAAAGCCTCCAAGCTCTGGGAGATGTAATGGCCTCCAGAAAACTCACTCAGGGATTAGCTCCGGCTGTAGCATCCTCCTGGTCTGAGCACAAAAGTTCCCAACGAGCTGGAGCACCACAGACCTCTGCTCAAACCGCCTGGAACGAAGGAACCACAATGAACACCTGTTCAACACAGGACAGAGTGGTAAAAACACTGATTTATTTCGATTACCCAATTTAGTGCAATAGAGAGGAAATGTTTTGCTGGGTTCAGGAATTGCCTGTTCCGTAGTCAGACCTGGAAGCCCCTGGATAACATAAGGGCTCTGCTTGGATGGGCACTGTCTGAACACAGAGTAATGCAGAGCTGCTTGCCCCAGAATTCATCATTTACACAGGAAATACAGAAAAGTGCAGAGGAAAATATTGTTATCTTAAATTTATACGTGGAGATCTGAGACAAGGGGAGGTGCAGGTTCAGGTACAGATGTTAAATATCACTGATGAGGTTAAGAAAATCAGAAAAGGATTTTTAAGAGAAATAGAAGCATAATGGTTTTACAGATTATCTGCAGAGTCTTTTTATCAGGCACTTGATGTTTTTAAAAACAATCTAGATTAAATCATTGTAACTCCTGATTTTATGAGATGTAGAAGCTCTGCATCTGCAAGGAAGTCCCGAATTTGCTACTGGGAGGGAGCAGAGCCATCTCTGGGATTTAATCCCACTGACCTGAGTTAGCAGGGTCTCTCTCCACGCTCCTGCTGCCATCCCACACCTGATGTGGCCACATCCCTCCTTCCCACATCCACACAACAGACACAAATCCCAGCTCTGGACACCATTTCTACCACCTGTAACCGTTCTTGAGTTTTTCTTGTCTCCAAGGACTTATTTTTTCTTTTTTTAAATACTAGATTAAAATGCACATCATCCTGCACTGCTTTCTCAGCCTCCTCTTATCCACATTGTATTTTTATTAAAAGCTGGAAAGCCTTTGGGACAGCRTGTGCCTGAATGGCACTTCACAGATACACTTGCATGACTCCCCATATCAGTTTTTTCTTCTTTTTGTGAGAAGTCCCTRGGTTTGTTTTCCTTTTAACCTCAATTTCAACACCCCCTCCACTGCCGTGCTTCGTTTGGCTGCAGTGCTGGCTGTGRGGTTTCGGGTTCACTGTGCTCCCTCCACGTCTGGGTTAGAACAGCAGGCCAAGACGCATCATAAACTTTATGGCTGATTCCTCTCCTTATGTAACATTCGTGGGGTTTTTCACATTTTCCTACTTAGCAAATGCATCATTCCTTTAAAGCAGGTGATAAAATAGGCTGGGATCTGCGAGATAATGCTAAAATTTAATTTAATTGCCAAATTAAGCTTGTGCTACATAAACACAGGCACAGCACAGCTTGGACAAGGCATCTCCCAGGAAGAGCTGAGCATTTTGAGACCTTTTCACCCCACGTGGCAGCTGTGCACACTCTGTGCTGTACAACCTCTCTCAGAGGGTTTCCAACCCTGTTTTTCCAACGTGTTTCCCTTTGTCCATGTTTTATCCTCACTCCTGTTGCTCCTGCACTGATCTCACCTGGAGCAGGGAGGCTGCAGGGCCTCCGCAGCCCCGCGCAAAAAGAGCGATCGATTYATGCCCCGAACGTTTCCCAGGTTGTAAAGCAGCACAAAAGGACAAATGAAGAGCCTCACACTATTTTTCTTCCTGCTGTGTGCAATCAAGGCAGAAAGTATCCCCCACTCCCGAAGAACCTGCAAATTACCCCGGCGTACCTGACCCACCGGCAGCCACACGACACTGGGAATATTTTCCCCCACTTGTCCTCCTCCTGCTGAGCTCCTCCACAGGTCTGGGACGCTGCCTGCTCTGAAACAAAAATCCTGCATGTGAATGAAACACTAAACCTCTGCCACCAAAAGATGTGAATAATTTTGAAAGAACTTCACCTCGCTCCAGATACTGCGGAGCTGACCCCRTATATCTGCAGAGCCTGGAAGGGAAATAGATTTAACACAGCCAAGGAATAATCACGGGAAAGCATTTTGGATGCAGCCAAGGATGAAGTAAGGCAGTCTATTTTCTTCAAAGCRAGCTGAGGCCACCGTTCACTACATTCAAATACATCAATTATGGGGAGCTTTCATGGAAAAGGATTAAAAAGTACAAAAGTAAAACAAACAGCATCACTGCAGTGTCCAGGAGGATGAAACAACTTCCTTCTGTGGTGGGTGTGATTACAGAATGGCTAAAAAAAGAAAGGGAGGAGGAATGGTAAAGGTTTCATGTACATTGGCCAGAATTGCTGCGACAGTGACACAAACCCACTGCCAGGGACACTGCAGCACAGGCGTTGTGGAATTCAGTCCCCACATCCCCAGTCTCACCGCCAGCACCCAGATCTGAACTCCGTTTCTGTATTTCCTCTTCCCTTCTAGCCAGGGAATTACAATATTTCATCAATGCAAAGCTTTAGATAGGGTGATTTTTCTGTAAGTCTCTTCAAATTGCGTCTGCGCTGTCCCAGGCCATTGCAAACAGTTTCCTTCACTCTGCTTCCGTCCACGTCCACATTTCCAAGATCTGTGCCATTCGGCTCCACCTTCCTTAAAAGTTTGGTATCGAGTYCTTCATGTGCCTAATTTGGGCTTAATTCGAGCCCAGGGTGAATCGTTACCACTCAGATGGAGTCAATAGGAGCACGGTGCCTTACATCAGCTTTGTGTCAGTAAATACTGACAAGATTGATCTCAAACTTTTTCAGAACAAAAGATTTCTGAAGATGGATTAAACAACATAAATGCTGAGCTGTTTTGCCAGACTGCAAATGGCATAACACAAGCTTTGTGTGACATCTCTGAATTATCCCTTCGTGGTAATGTTGACATTACATGGTATTGACTCATGGAAGAAGCTTAAATACCCTTTTAAGTTTTCAAGGCTCTTTGACAAAGCRCTGTTTCATTAACCAAATGTTAATGGGATCCAGGAAGCCTGGCTCTCCGGTAGAGCCTGCTGGCTGCAGGGAGCTGTGGCTGCGCAGGGCGACGCAATCCCGATTTTCAGACGACAGGAAAGGAAGCGTTCCAMGCAGGGCACTCCCTGGCTGAGGGAGGAGGACCCGAGGGCACTTCCAGAGCCCTTCACTGAAGGGCTACCACACCTTCTGCTGGAGAAGGTCAAAATAGCACAAACCAGCAAATGCATCACACAAAGGGAGCCGGGAGGGACAGCAGGGCTGGAATTGGCTTGGAGATAAAGCTCCGTGCTTGTGGAAAGGAGAAAGACCTGGAGAGCAGTGCCGTGGGCATCCCCTGCTCAGCGGTCACTCTGGGAACGGRGGAATTACGTGCCTACTGTTAAAATCGTTGGCTCTAASTGTCCTGCCAATCACAGAAAAATTAAGGTTGGAAAAGACCTCYAAGATCATCAAGTCCCATCTGTTAATGACACAATGGTTCTTAAATAAGTACAGGGTTTATATTTGATGGATTTKCTCCCAGGAACAGGTCTTGGCTTTCAGGTTCTTGACCTGATCCACAGCAGGGACTTCCTGGGGAGGCAGGGGCAGCACAGCCAGCCCAGGGGTCCCGTGTCACCCACCAGGACCACGGGGGAAGCATCTGTTCCATGGACTCACATAGAGCAACAAGTGGGGAAAAAGAAATGTAAAAAAAAAAAGGAGAAATTAAAAGTTCAGCGCATAAATGCAACACTTGACTGAGGCACTCAAGGGCCACCTTGCTGCCTGAAACCACTTCTTTTTAATTGTTTACATTTCAAGTTGATAAACTCCACAGTGGTAAAGACAACTTAGCCTGACTTCCAGTGGAAGCCATGATGAGAAGCTGATGGGAGGGGGGAAGGTCTCTGGGATATATTTCACAGATGCACAAAAACATATTATAAATAAACARACCAAGAGAGCTGCACACACCAATAACAGACACCCAGGTGTTCATGAGGCAGGACTGAGGACCCTCATGGGACTGCACTCCACGCCTGCCATCACCTCCAGCACGGATGGGATCAGCACCAGGGATCAAAAAGGAAGAAGAAGATCCTCTGACACATCTGAATGATGGACAAAGAGCTCCTTTCCTGGCTGAAAACAAGAATTTTAGTACAAGAGCAAAAGCTTCCTACGCATCTCCCCAACTCCTCCATAACCAAGTGCAAGTGATGCYGATGGTCCCTTCTGTCCCCAGGTTAATGCTCCCCTCACCCTCGTGGGTTTGGTGGTTAGAATTCAACTCAAATTACCTGAGCCTGGAGAGGTGAAGAACAACCAGAGCATGAATCGCAGTCTGATGCCCCAACGAGAAGACAAATCCTCCTGTAGGAAGGGATGAAAGATTTTGTGCCAGGAGATGATCCATCTTTCCAAGTACCTTGCCGCTCTCCAAAGGAGGGGGGAAAGCTGCACTGCCTGAAGGCTGCTGGGCTGCACTGCTCCCATGGCAAGGAGCCTGCAAATCCTCTGCTCGGGGCATTTGCTCCAGCACGAGGCAATCCCACCTCTCAATTCACCACCAAAACACAAGAGAAAAGTGCCCAGAGCACATCCCCGGCAGGCAAAGCAGCCCCTGGTCTGCCCTCTAAAACCCTTCAGCTCAGAGAGTTTCCTCGAACACTTGATATGACTAAATTGGAAATCAAAGACTGAGGCTCTTCAAGGATAACCAAATAAAGCCCTGGGTGGTTGCTATGGTGATAATGGCCACACCAGAGCTCAGCCTCTGCACGGGATGGACACAGCTCACGAGCAGAGGAGCCAGGTGAGCTGTCAGGGCTCCGTATTCCAGTGTGGAAATTCAATAACTTCATAACAGAGAAAGGGAGAACACACAGAGCGTTCCTCAAAGTTTCCTTGGATAATATTGTAGGTTTCAGTATAAAACAATTTAAAGGATTCTCAGAAAAACCCAAATTCAAGGGAATTCGAGGGAGAAAGAGGTTTTGATCCTGACTGCAAAGTGTGGCACTCGCTCAAGGACAGTGAACTTTGCGATCTCGCCGGGGTCGCGAGTTTTCCACATGAATTAACAGACGTCCTTTGAGCCGCGGAGACCCAGCAGGATTTTTATCCTGGCCGGAGATCTGCCCCACGACGTTCACATCCCACTGCCAGGAAAGCATCTCCCACCCTCCAGAGGGCCTTGGTCAGAGCCCTCAGTGAATAAGCACTTTATGGAKTGAGACACTTGCTGGGCTGTGGGTCACGGGCAGCGGGGTTGAGAAAGGGACATTCACATCTGCAGCCRCAAATCCCCACGGCCAACGCCGCAAGAATGAGCTCTGTCTCAAAGGCTCTTACAGCCCTCAGAGGATCAGCAGGCTCAAAGAACAGATTGCTGCAGTGTGTGAGCAAAGGTTAGGGAAAGCTGGAAACCCTCAGGTTTCGGAAATCACTGCGTGTGCGGCACAAAAGTTTCTCTCCTTCCAAACCCGCGACAAAYGCAGGTTGTGTTTGTCACACTCTCAGGAAAACCTGGAATCAAAATCTCTCACTCATTGGAGCAGGACAACAACACCCCAGAGGCACAAACACAACTGGGAGGCAGCAGCTCTGCAGAAGGAGCATTTTCCTTTGCAATTGGATTAACGTAAAACTCACCAGACACAACTGGCACCACAAAGGAGGAATCTTCTTTCCCAGTCCTAGGAAGGAGTTTAACTGAGCAGAGCTTAGCTGAGCTGAGCTGTTGCCCACCCTCATTCCTGCTGCTCAGGTGCCTCTCTCCAACTGTTCCTCAAGGAAAACATTCATTACTCCAGCAGGAGAACACCTCTGTGGTACCAGGCACTGCTGATTTTCCTGAGGTCAGAGGATATTTCCTATCCCTGCAGGACAATTATAGGAATCAGCCCCTTTTTTWAAATCTCTGGGTGGGTCTTTAAATCAAAGCTTAAAGAACCAAGAAGAGGTACACAAAAACTGCTAATCCCAGCCCAGACACCTTCCAATCGTAAACACCTGTCATTCTCAGCATAATATGCAACCTTCAGTACACTGTTGTTTCAGGCACATTTAGGTACCTTATGGAAATGACTTTATGCTGCTATTATTCCYGAAGAACTTCAGATGGGTTGGGATCCATCATCATTCGTCATGTCAGCCCCTCTCCGGGCAGTTACGCACACTTGGGCTGCTCGGGTTTGTCCAACAGCCAGCCTTGGGTTTTATTAATTTCCACTGCTTTGCAGAAACTGCAGAGCTCCCACGCTCCTTTATAAACCATCTCTGAACTCAGAGCCACTCTCCAGGAAAACCCAGCAGTGCTTTAAAGGTACTTCAGCACTTCTGGTGCTGCCCCTTCCTTAAGAAAGGCACCCCAAATGCTTGTTGTTGTTTGGATTTCTCTGGTGTTTGTTCGCTGGGATTTAAACTTAAGGAGAAGCATTTTTTGGTGCTSCTGATAAATGAATTCCCAAGTGCAAACAACTGATTTGTGTGGTGGGTTTTTCTCACCTGGAATGTTCAGCAGCCTGAGTTGACTTCAAACCTTTCACTCCTCAAACAATTTTACATCTGTGGGATTAGGGAGCATCCCTATGGAAGCAGAGAGAGAGAAAATCTGAATTTCCCTTGTCAGGATTCCCTTGCCCAAAGAAGCTGTGGTTGCCCCATCCCTGGAAGTGTCCAAGGCCAGGTTGGATGGGGCTTGCAGCAATCTGGGATAGTGGAAGGTGTCCCCGCCCATGGCAGGGAATGGAACAAGATGGTCTTTGAGGTCCCTCCTGACCCAAACAATTCTATTATGGTTCTGTGATGGTTGAGGAAGTAAATTCCATTGTGCATTATTGATATATCTATGAAGGTACACAAAATATCCACTTATCTATCAGGCATAAATCACATTTTAGATACACAGGTGTAAGCACAGGGATGTGTTACATCACTATGATTTTAGTTCTTGTACTTTCAGTGGAAATTCCCCCAGTTCAGTGCCAAACCCACAATTGTTAATTTAACAGTTCTGCTGCAAAGAAAGAAAAGGAAAAGCAGAACAAATATTTAGTGTATATATATATATTTTCAAAATACTATACATGTTTCCCCTAGAATGTCACTTTATTCTATTCTATAGAGCAGTTCTCTGCTCCTCAGAGAGTTTTTGCTGGGTAAAAGCTGTGTCAGAGGCAGGAGCAGGGAGGGAAGGCTGCCATGGCACCCAGAGCCCCGGCCCTGGGCACAGCCCCCGTTCCGAGGTCCCACCAGCCAAGGCTCCAAAGAAACTGCTCCTGCTCAGGATGGGGACCCACAGGGGTGGCTTGGGCTCTGTGGCTCCCACAAGCCTCCCTTGCCCCGTGTCCACCCCTTGGCCCAGCTGGGTGTCCCTGGAGCCGGAGCWCCTCCCTGTCCTGGCAGCTCCATGGGCACGAAGAGTGTTGGGGTTGGTTCCCATTTCAAACTCTTCCYTTTGGAGCACCTCAGCCACCTGCTCAGCACCGTGAAACACCAACACACTTAACGAGGCTTCTGGTAAAATCACTCCTTTGGAGTCCCCCAGACCACGGCAGCAATTAACTCCAGACCCCTCCTCGCTTCTGTTGCTTCACCTCAGATCGACAACAGCACCGAGGGTGCAAATGATTTCCCYRCCCGAGCAGTGAGGGAATGTCCCACATCCAGCGGTGCCAGCAGCTGGCACAGTGACCTGCCTGCAATTGCAGCCACAACCTGGGGATCCTGCCGTGTCCCTGGGCTCATCCAGCATTTTTAATAGTGCCCTTTTTGCAGACTGAAGCCTGTAAGGAAATTCCTTGCATTTATGACTGGCAGCATTTAGGGATGAACCTACTGGAGGTACAGAGGGGGCAGGTAAAGGTGGCATCACAGGACAGCAAAATGCACAAATGGGATCATGAGCTGTGGCATTTCTCAGTAAAACTGTCCCCAGGCACAWCCCAGTTCAGCATCACATGGACACGTGGGTATCCAAAGGCTTTTCCCCAAATGTSCACAACGTGGGTGATTTCCATTGCAAATTGTTTATAACAATTCACATTAAAAAGCAAATATGACTTGAAGAGGGCTACAAATAAAATAATTTTGAAAGGGCAAAAGGATCTAACTGAAATATGAGTTTCTCCACAATAGAAATGGGAGAAATAATAAATGAGGAAGATCACAAGCAATAGATACACAACCAGAGGTTGTCAGTCTAAAATTACCCTTGGAGGAAACTTTTTCAAGGTTTTCTGTTTGCTTTATTTCTGGGGTTTCTGGGTTGTTTTTTTTTTTATTTGCTTTGGGTTTTGTTTTGAAAGCAAGAACAAGAATAAGGATAAAAGGAAATTAATTCCCCACTAAAGGGCCTCCTACGGCCGGAGCTGGAGGACCTGCTGGCTGCAGGAACCTCTGCCAGGGGAGGGGACACAGCCCCCCAAAAGGGGCTCCAGCCCATCATCCTCACATGGATATCACAGGGAAAACCAYACAGGATCCAAATCCTTCTCCTGGTCCCAGTCTGAGGACTCCCCCTACCCCTTGATCCGCAGTTTGCCAATGCCCGAGGGCAGAAGATGCCACTCCCCAGTCAAAAAGGCAGGAGAAATAGTCACAACCTGGAATTCTGGGAGAAATCCCAATGTTTTGCCAAGTGTGTAAGGTTAAAGGTTCTTAAAAGCTCTCTGAAAGGTTCCTAAAAAGATTCCAGCGAAGTCGAATTTGTGAGAAGGTTTTATGGAAATGTTCCATTTCAACAAGATGCCGTGGGAGGCTGAAAACGTTCCAGTTCCCCAATTGTAACGAAATATAAGGCAAAACATTGGGAAACAGGAAAAGTACACTATAAAWTTAATTAATTAATTAATTAATTAATCAAAAAAATACAAGAAACCTGAACAAACAAAAATATTTCATCATCATCAAAATGAAACACCTCAACAAGTCACCAACAGAGCAGAAAGTCCAATGGTGCATTGGCACACGTTTTCCTCTTGAAAATCATTATAATCCATAAAATCCAATAGAAAATTTCATTTTCATTCAGGCTGGGTTTGGGATTTCGAGCTGTTTGAACAGGTTTTGACTCCCTACCCCCAAGAAAATTGCTGCCATCCCGACCTCCTCTGCAAAGGTGATGCAGGAGAATGGAATTGTTACTCATTCTTACCTAAGGAAAGCCTCAGCCCTATATKTTCCATAAAATTGGTGCTCTTGCCTTATTTCTCAGCAAAAAATGCTTTCAGGAGAGGTAAAGCCAAGCTATTGTTACCCAGACTTTCTTCCTGTAAGGAACCATCCTACAGTGCATTTACTGGTACGCTCTGAAATACCATAAATCATTCTGACAACGTGATACTTGTCAAAATAAAGGCATAAAACACATCTCGGAATAAAATATCCTCAATCATATTTATTTGTTTGCTCGCTCGTGCCATTTGGCTTYTCTCAGTGGGTTTCCCAGTCGTTAGGGGGAATTAGTGAGATTCTGCTGGAAAAACAGCCCCATGTGCATATTCACACGCTGAATTTCTGCATCCAGCCCCGCGCGCTCGTTCAAGAGAACTAAAAATAAAGCTTTCAAAGGACACTTCAGTTTTCCTGCTGTATTTTTTCCCCTTTTCCCAGCTTTTTTTTTCCCCATCCCCCTCGCCAAATATTCCACTAATGCTCGACGGTGGCATGGTTTAAGGGAGTCCTGCATGGAAAGCTCCTTCAGCTGCTTAGCTCAACAGCATAAATTTGATCTCGTAATTAGTATTCAGCTCAGCATCTTGGATAGAAACCAATGTTACAGCCAAGAGGTGGTTTAAATCACATAAATCATAGATCAATGACAGAACTCTAAGCACTGGATAGATTACAAAAGTAAGCTTTAGTTAAAAATAGATTAACCATTTCCCTGCAGGAATTCCTTCAAAAAAAAAAGCCCGGAATATAAAACAAATAAAATTAAATCTGATAATTTTTTTTTCCTAATGTATGCATATAGTAGATGAATTGTTCTTTCCCTTGACAGTTACACACTGATTAAAGAAATGTGTTAACATGCTATTTCAATGGAAAATATTGTAAATTGTGGGGACTTTAATTTTTTTAATGAGCCTTTAATAGCCCAAAAGTACGTCCCAGCAATATTGTGTACAGCCAGGCTTACAGCACATATCCCAGCAGCTAACAGATCCTTCTTCAGCTGCTGCCTTTATAAAAAGGGTAAAAATCAATCCCAGGCCAAGAAAAATGTTTTTGAGAGATGTTTTTAAAGTATTTTGTGTTTTAAATTTTAGCTGATGAAGCACCCGGTCGTGAGAAGCATCACGAGCCATCAGCTGTCCTGGTTAAGTGCCCATGGGGGGGACTCAGCATCTCGAGGGATTGTGCCCAAGACCACCAAATTGCCAAAAGTTCAGAGGAAGAGGAAATACAGGGAAATTCCTTCTCCTTGACTAAGGAATCAAGGAGAGTTTGGCTCCTGTGAGTTAATTCTCTGCTGGTGGAAAGCAGCCTTACCCCGGACTGAGGTGCTCCAGAGGATGGAGAGCGTGGCAACCTGGAATCTGCCCTGCAACCTGGGAACTGCAGGATAGAAATTAAAAGTGTGTTCGTGCTCCTGTGCATTGCACTGTGTTTGCTTCCCATGGAGTCACACGTTATTCAAAAGAAGAAAAAAATAAATAAAGAAAAAAAATRTAAAAAAAAAAAAGATTTTCGGCACCCGAAGGAAAATTTTCCGTTTTCTTCAGTTGCAGAATTGAAAGCCAGAAATGCCTCAGCAGCACCTCGGCCATTCCTCAGGCCAGGGAATTGCAGAATTCTGGCCGTCAGGGCTGGGATAACACCCTCGGATTCCTCCCGGTGACCGGCACGAGGAAAGAGCCTGGAAAACTCACACGGTCCGAGGCAGCTCCGGSCACAGCAGAGAGGGGAAAAGCAGCCTGAGCATCACCTCCAGTCCTGCCTCCCCCTGTGCCCTTTCACAGGCTGTAAATGCAGCTTCAACTGAGTCAGTAAATAATGAAAGTGAGAGAAACCCAGCATTTCCTACCCCTGGATTAACAAATTCTGGTCAAACGGAGAACTGAAAATACAGGAATTCACCCCAATAAAAAGTTGCACGGTTCTTGAAATGGTAAATAACTGTTATAGCCACGATTCAGTGAAACCAAACTTCCTGAACACCAATACCTGCTGTATATTTCACTTTCTACAGATGACAAAAATGTGAATATAATTGGTGTTGCCACAGCTCGAATTTTAAAAAATAATACTGCTTATATAGACATTAACATTTGTTTTCAAATACTCCAGCGCCTTCAAAAAGAACATTTTTAAACTTTGAGTGCTTTATGGAAATGACTACTTTCAATTTCCAAGGATTTTTTTTTGGTTTTTTCCACTGTAAGAAGAAATAATAAAGCGAGCTGCTCGATGGCTATTTGAAGAACCACGTTCAGATTTCCAAACTGGCTCCCTGTGTGATAGAAGACTGCAATATATGCAATCAAGACGCAGATTCAAACAATAATAACTAGCAGAGGCTCCAGGGCATTGCAGAACGTGTCATTTACTGCAGCCCCGTTCCTTTAAACATCAGGCCTGCGAGTAGTTCAGTGGAAAATAGATGGGGCTGCTCGTGTAAGTGTAGACTCTTTGTACAGGGAAGTTTTCAAAGGCTCTGCATTTTCTAAAGTGCTGAAAAATGCATATCAAGTTTAGTAAAACTAAAGAAGGAAAAAAAAAAGAGAGGGGGGAAAAAAGGATCTCTTGTAACACGCCAAATTGTCAGAGAGATGTCAGGGTTAATTTTTAAAGGCACATTTCCCTCCAGCAACAATTCTCTTTAATTATTTCAATGTGAAACACATTATCAGACATGTTCCTTGCCTGTTCTCAGCTCGCTGACACCAGATAGGTACAAGATGTTCCCTCTCCTCCGCCGATGCTCGCACGCGGCGGCGCCGGGCACTCCGGTGCCGGCTGCAGGGGAGCAGGGGCAGCTCCTGCTGCACCTCCARCTGCTTCTCCCAAACTCCTGGGGCCACCTCCCCACAGCCACAGCAACAAAACAGGGAAGGAGAAGGTTGAGGAGAAGCCACAGGATTTCGGAGTGGACTCGTGCACCGGCACCAAGCGCAGCACGGAGCTGCAGGGACAGGGTTTAAGGGTTATCAGGTAGCCATAACACATGACAGCCTTCCTGCAGGTTTGCATGGAATTTAGCCACATTTTGGGGTTTTTTTCTTTACTTTGAGGTTTAATAGTCACGTAGAATAGATGACACAGAGCAAGCAAAGCCCAGTGAGGGAGCTCCTGGCACACCACAGCACCACGAGCTGCTGCGGGACACRCTTACGTGGGATCCTTCTCCAGGAATTTAGGAGAAACACTTTGTGTTCCTTCCAAGGGATAAAGGACACTGCTCAGAGACCCGAAATAAAATATCAGCTCAAAATCACGAGGGGCAGTGGTTTCAGATTTAGACATGGAGAAGGAACCTTGATCTAACGCCTCGGCTCGGTGTCGCACGGCAGSGTGTCCGGCCAAGTATTCCAGCTGGGAAAGGGTTCTTCTGTTTYCCCACATCATTTCAGACTTGAGAGAGATGTATTTAAGGTTCTTAAATATGCCACAGTCACATCAATCTATTCAACCCTTGTTCTGGTGCAAGGAAAGTCTAATCCTTTTCTTGGGAGGGAAGAGGCTTCAGCCCAGCCCTACCAGATCGGCTGCAATGTAATGGACTTTTCCCTCCCACCTCCAGTAAAACTCACTCCAGAGCCAGGCGTCAGATTAAAAGCTTTTTTAAGTTGCTATCTTGGGAAATTTCTTCCAAGGAAATTACTACAAAGCCTTGTTTTAGTGTGTTCCCCTACTGTGAGTCCCACTGTGTTTTTTTAATAAGGAAAGCCATCCATCCATGGAGGTGTATCCTGTTCTCCATGCTTGAGTGTCTAACAGCAGGCACATACAGTAGACACTCTGATGTTTTGCCTCTTTAATTTTCACTCCATAATGTTGGTGCCTGCTTTTCCTGACTGCACCTTTCAGAGCAGTTTAATTATGGGCGTGCGCAGAATTTTGAGAGGGGATTTTCAGTGATAATATTCAGATGTTAGGGACAAGTTTAATACATAAAGATATTCCAATTTATTTTTTTTTTCACCATAAAATAAAATCCTGCTACGCAGTTATCACACGATGGAAAGAGAGATCATATTACCAAGGGAAAAAAATACAAATACTTCAAGGCTAAACCAGAAAAGACTGTAGAGGTGCTTCATTTAGTCTTTAAAAGATGCTTCATACAGAATAGAGATGCTTCATATAGATATAGAGATGCTTCACACAGATATAAAGATGCTTCATTTCAGTCTTTAAGAAGACAACCTTATGCTAAATATGAAAGTATGGCAGATCCATCACCGAGCTTTCAAGCAAATAGGACACAGCCATGGGTTTCCACACTTAAATTCCCAACCAAATGAAAATGGCTCATGCCTCTGAATTTATTAGCCCAAGGATTTTCCCACTGATTCTGATGAATTTTTTTAAATGGAGCCAAGCAGCTCCCTGATAAAAGGTGAGTGTAGCACTCAAATATCAGGCTTGGAATGTCTTCTGTATAATAACAGGCCAGGTACGGGGTTATAAAGGAGCCCTGCTCCATTGACTCCAGACAGGCTATGAAAATTGATTCAATGGAGCCCCAGCAGCCTCACCAGCCGAGTATCTGTGCCTCTAATCACAACTAAAAAGATTTCCCGAGTCAATTAAGGGCTCGGAGCCTTTACTCACTCACACRAAATCCCCGCTCACAAAGCCTTCATTTAAATCCCAACAAACCGAGCGCACGCTCCGCCTGGTGCCACGGGCGCCGCCGCAGATTGAAATCCCCGCTCATCCCGAGCCACCGGGCTCTTCCCTCCCGGCTCACGTGGGATAACACCTGGATACCCCCCCCCACGCCGCCACCTCGCTTCGGGGTCTGGCAAAAAAAAAAAAAATTCATTATTTTTGGGGAGGGGAGAGGGAGCCGCGCGAAGCGAACGCGTGCCTCGGCTGCCGGAGCGGGAGTGCTTTAATTTCCAAATTACACCCATAAATAAACCCAGCCCCGGAACCTGATAAATGAAAGATTATGAAAACGGCCGTATCCCGCGAAATCTCGCAAGGCATCATAATTCCTCAAACAATTATCTTCTGTCATATTTGCGAGTAGCCCGGTGTAGTTCGAGAACAGAAAATACAAATGTGCTCCTTTAAAATTCATGAAACCACTCATTCTGTCATAAAAGCAGGCATCTTTCATGGCTACTTATTTCACACGGCCTCATAACTAATACTGACAGATACTTGGAATGCAAAAAAAAAAAAAAAAAAAGAAAAAAAAAAGAGGGGCTGGACAAAGAACACGAGCTGCTCGATTCTTACATTTTAATGCTTCAAATGGAAAATAAAATCATATATTATAAGGCGCTGCAGAATTTCTGGTATAATTAAATCAAAATTTGTAGATAAAAATGAGATTGTACAAAGACTGGTGGTGTAGTGCTCCCAGGATTGGGCTGTGCTGCATCCATGACAACAGGATGGAAGGTTGCTTTTAATACTATTATCTTACATACCCACAGCTGAATGCTAATGCAGCTATACTGAGGAAATCAAGTTTCAGATCTGTATCCACTGAACTTACATCCACTAGGCAGGGAGTTTAAAAGCCAGGCGAGCACACAAAGACCAATATTATAGCTCTGTCAACTCCCCAAAGGTCACAGATTTCAAAAGGTATACACAAATATTAATTGTCAGGTAGTTCTGTGCCGAGGAACGGGACTGAGGCAGAAATCAGGTTTTGTGACCATAATTCCCTGCCAATTTGAGTGTATAAAATGGAGGTGTGGAAGGAAGCAGGGAAGATTAACTGGGATCAGTTCATGTTCCCTGCACTGACACACGGTGACRTGTCCCTTATGAACATCGTGCCAGGAAGGCTTTTACCTGTTTTCCTCACTGAAGGAGACAGAAAATGTGGGGAAGCAGCTGGGCAGCCTTGTTTTCCGACAGTTCTATTGAGCCAGCCTTTGAGTTGTGGATTCCCCATCCCTGGAGTGTCCAAGGCCAGGCTGGATGGGGCTTGGAGCAACCTGGGACAGTGGAAGGTGTCCCTGCCCATGGCAGGGGGTGGCACTGGATGAGCTTTAAGGTCCTTCCAACCCAAACCATTCCATAATTCCATAATTCCATCCAGGCTGGGGGACAGGCAGAGCCCCTGGTCCCTGCAAAAGGAGCCTCTGCTCTCCCATGGGAATCTCCATATCTGCCCAAGCTCCTTCCGCAGACATCACCTCCAACTTCTCAAGTCATCTTGTCCTGATTTAACAATGTTCTGTATAAAATCACACATATGTATTATAGATATCTATTTTTAGTTCTAAAATCATAAAACCATAAAAAATACTAATTTACTTGGGGGCAACTGGATTACAATTCCCAAAATTACAGAGTTCTGAGCTGTCCTGGGAAATCAGGGCATCCTTCCTCCTCAGTGCCAACAAAATCAGAAGGGTCCAGTGAGTCCCAGGTGAAAAAGTCCTCTCAAGCTTAGTTCCACCAGGAGTGGCACCACGTGACCGACAGCACTGATCCATCAGTGTTCCAGAGGGGAAAGAGCCTCCCCAGCACTGGAGCCTCTCCTCAGCACTCAGGTGATTTTCAGACACCTCACACTTTCTATTTTTCCTTCTCCAACTCCCTGCACTTCCAGGTGGAGAATTCCAAGAGGTTGTAACCTGTAATTACCCAAATCCTTCTTTATAAACCATGGGCTCATACCCTGAGCAATTCATTTTTAGGTGCACTATGAGGTGGCTGCAGGAAATTCTGGATATCTGGTGCTCCGGCTCCATCTCACAAAGTCAAGTGTGAGGACAGGTAAAAAAGCCTTGGGATTTTTGTCTGGAAGAATTCTTAGAGTTACTGTACATGAAATAAAGATGGTAGAATAGATAATATATAAATAAATTAAAAAAATTGAAGACAATGAAGTAAACTGAGTCAACTGAGCTAAAATATTGAGCAAAGACTCAATATTTGAGTCACATCAGGACTGGCAGATCAAGCTCATGGAATGAGGGTTCACTACAAACCACTACAGGAGTTCAGTTCCCAGGGACTTTTTTCCCTGTGCAAACAACCCTTTCTCCACCAAACCACGGCTTCAGTGGGGCAGCAAAAAGATGCATCACGAAAGAAAAGGAAAAGTGGCCAACAATGGTCACAATGATGAAAGCATCGGCCTCTAAGTGGCAGAATGTCCAAAAAAGTTGTAGCATTTTCTGATAGTGTAATTGAAAAAAGTATTAAGTTGTTAGTGGAAGTGTACTTAAGGAAAGCCCCGCACGTGGATATAATAGAAAATTAATCCTCTGAGCTCAGAAAGTCCCTGAGGATGTAGAATCCATCATGAAGTTACCTCCTGTCCCAGATTTTCTTGTTGCTTGCCTCTGCTGACAACAGTTGTCTTTTCATTAGAGAGTTTGATATCAATTTACTCCGACACCAGGGGCAAGAAAGGATTTCACTTTCTTCATCTGGAAGACACTGATCCACAGAATTAGGGCTTGGAACAGATGCCAGAGTAAAACAGTGACACTTTCTCCACACCAACGACCACAGGTGGCCACAGCAAATTGTCCAAAGCCTCTCAGGGCTGCCCAGGCAGCCACGACCCTCCMAAATTTCTGATGATTCCAGCAGGGACAACATCCCTGATGGCAAAGGTCTCCTTCTAGGCAGCTCACGTTTCCAAACCGAGCCCATAAAGAAATGTCCTGGTTGTTAATGCCCTCCTCCAGGTAATCACAGAATAATGGACAAGGATGGAGGCAGCACTGCGAGGATCATCTTGTCCAACCTCCCTGCTCCAGCAAGGTCTTCCTGGAGCACATGGCCCAGGATTGTGTCCACGTGGCTCTGGGATCCCATCTTCCTGCAGCAGGGAGTGCAGGRAGTAACTGCTCCCAGGGCGTTTTTGGGTTAAAATCCCTCAGAACAGGCTGGTCTCTACTTTAGGCATTAAATTAATTCCAGGAGATACAAGAAATAACCTCAGGAAGGAGGTCAGCCTCCCTGAACTTGGAAATAGAGTTGGTGCCTTCTGCTTCTCACTGATTCCAGTGTTGCAAGAGCCAATGGCACAAAGCACCRGGAGAAGGGATGGCCCAGCAGGATTATCACGAAGCTTATTCCCACCTGTCTGGGCATCCGGAGAAACCCAGGCTTCACCCCAAGCTCAGGGTGAAACTTTCTCACTTAGAAACATTTTCAAGGCCTTTGGCTCCTTTCTTTCTCAAGCCTTGCCTACACCGAGGGTTTATGACAGAAACCCTCACAAAACATGAGCTGCCGTGCAAGGACTGGTCCTGCCCCCACAAGGTTGGACAGCAGGAATTTTCTCCTGAGCATCCCTTTATCTTGGAATAAAGGGTGGAAAGCTGAGAGCACCAGGAAGAACCCCTGTGTCTGGCAGCAGGACACGGAGAGCGCCACAGGCACCGGAGCCTCCGCACCCAGCACATCCTGACCCTCTGTGATCCCTCACACCCAGCAGAGCCCTGGCAGGGTTTGGGCTCAGCCATGCTTCATACAAGGTACCAAACCACGTTGTTTTTATCAGCAGGCTCGGGGATCAAACTGAGACAAGCAATTTATTCCTGCAGAAACCAAGGCATCGCCTGAGAACACTCCCATGGAAGGTTTCTCTCCAAAAACAGAGAGCAAAAGGAAAGGCAAAGCCATTGGTTATTGCTGCTCCTCCATGATATTTTACCAAATTCCTTTGATGTTCCAGTGAGGTTCCTCACCCTAAACTCCCCTTTTAGGCTGGTGATTTGGTACAAGAGGTCAAAACCAGCCTGCAAATCTCTGAGACATCGAGCAGAGCTTCCCCTCAGCTCAGCAGCTCCCCTGCCTTCACCTGAGCTGCAGCAGAGCTGAACACAAGACCCCACTTTGTGCCCACAAACCCCACTTTCTGCCCACAGGGAAACTAAATACTCGTATTTTATTCCACAGTCACTTTGCAACATGGAAAACACCCAAAAACCCGAATCCAGCTACATTCAGATGATAACCTCTTGTCCTCACAAGCAGCCCTGATCTGGGATGGGCTCCATGGGCAGGAGGGGGAGTGATGATCCCAGTAGTTGGAATAAAAATGCTCAAAGCAATGTAATATTTCCCATACTTGAATAATTTGGGCATGCAAGGATATAACAGATTGACTATTTCTATTGGATGTTTTAAAAATAGATAGATGATTTGGCTGATTCTCTACTATTTATTTCAGCAGAATTCTGAGGTCATGTTTTCCGTGAAAAATATCATAAATGGTTTGGTTTGGAAGGGATGTTAAAGCTCATCCAGTTTCAACTCCCCTGCCATGGACAGGGACATCTTCCACTAGACCAGGTGGAAAAATCACATTCCCTCAGTCCAGCAGTTTTCCAATTGTCAGCACTTCACACTGCCTTCAACTCAGGTACTCAGTTTTCATTTTAAACGATCTCTCTCCCATTTTATCCTTTTTCTTAAACGGATATTCCTGTTTTGCCGAGGACACACCAAAAATCATTTGGATTTCTGTTCCTAGGACAGAGGTTTTAGCAGACAGGAGAGTTCCTGGTGGGGGAGAAGTGGCTGCTCAGGCTGATGCTGAGGTGAAAAATGCCCTCCATAAACCTGACACTGGCACCGTTACAGCACCATAAAACCCCAGCCAGACCCTGCCAACACGAAAATCCCAAGTTCCTCGTCTGTCTGTGTCTGCAAAACCAGGCACTTGTTGCTGGCAGGTTCTGCTCAACCCCCACTCCGTAATTTCAGTTTTCCCGTTTTTGACCAGTTTTTCACTAATTCCCAGCAAGGCTTTTCCTCGGCGGTGCTTGCAGGGTGGGCAGGGCTGTCCCTCCTCCTCCTCCCTGGCAAGGAGCCCATCTGGCATCCACGTGGCAGCTCCTGCTAAGTGGGATCTGGCGGAAAAGTGCCACATTCCCAGTGGCAATGCCTGGCCACACCAGCACAGAGACGCACACAGACAAATCACTCCCAGACTATTTAATTGTTTCCCCTGAATTGTGGGGCATCTCATATTTATAAAATTCCATATTTTTTTACTACAACTCACAGTTGCCACTTGCTCTTAGCATGATGTATTTTTAAGCCAAAGTCTCCCCAAAGGCTGCCTAAACCCAGCTCAAGGTCCTGCCTAAACTCAGCTCCGTGCACAAATCTGATGTAAGGAGCAGGGAAAACTCAGTTGCCACACCAAGTTACCCCAGTTAAAAGCTCTTTGGGTTCAATCCATCCCCTTTAGGACCCTTTGTGTCACAGGGGGAAGGGAGTCTATACAAACAGACTTGGTGGGGAGCGGGGGAAACGCATTGCTCACATTTTTTAAAAGTTGCCCTGGGCAGTTATAAGTTACATAAAGTTGCTCCTGTTCCTGTTGTAGTTCTGCCAAAGTTATCTGAGGTGACTGGCAGAAAGTGACAACTCTGAACTTGGGAAATAAAAGTTCCCAAACGGGGACTTTTCTCATGCACAAAATCAGGATATAACCAACAGCCTGCAAACTAAGACATGTGGCCACAATTTCATTGCAATCGTGAAGATTATTCTAATATTTTTGCGAAAAATATACAAAATACCTATACTTAAAACCAGAATAGTAACTGTACGACAATAATTTGTAGATTAGGAGCTTGTGAAAGAAACTTTTTGTTTCCAGTAGTTGCAATCATGAACTTCACTTAGCCTGACACTTGTGTAATAACGGGAATATTTAGCTTTTCTGAGTATTTATTCCCTAAACTCATGACTTCTAGAAATCCTTCAAAATCTATCACTTGAGAAAGAGAAGTTAAAATGAGAGATATTCTGGGGAAAATTACTCCCTTTTCTTAACATTCTTCTTCCCCCCACACACACATTCCCAATTTCCCACACACATTTTTAAGGCACTTGCACTGCAAGGTTTTAGGAGCGGAATCTATGAGAGAAACCTAAAAGAAAGGCTATTTTAAATCAATCAGGGCAAAAATAAAAGTCATCCCTAACTAAATACAATGGCAAAAAGTTGGACATCTTTTGTGTCTTTTATGAGGAAGAGAGAGAGAGGAATGATTAAAAATGTACCCAGAGCCCTGAATGCCATTTTACTGTCATTTCCTTTGATTAACCTTCACCTGACCTCAATCCCTAAGGCAATTCCAGTTTCTTTTTGTTCTTCCATTTAAATTCTCCACTCCACCAGGTGAGTCCATCCCCGTCACTGCAGATTGGTTTGAGGGAGGATTGCACTGAAAATATCCCGTTTTTTTCTGGAGAATCATTTGCAAAAACCTTAAGAGGGACAATAACAGGTCACATTTAGTCCAAAATTTAGTGGSATAATTTAAAAAAAAAGGACTTGRTGGTCTTAAAGGTCTTTTCCAACTAAAAATTTCTATGTTTCTCTATCTACAAAATTCATGTAAAATCTGTAAATTATGCCTGATGGTGAAATGTTGAGGAATTTTCTGACCTATTTACTTCATCCCAGACTGATTTAAGGGATAAATCATCCTCATCCGTAGGAATGGATGTGATGCTGAGGCTTCTGATGGCACATTTTTAATCTCTCAGCAAAAAAAATATGAGATTTAACAGTCAAATTAAGCCTGGAACCAAAGTGCTTCATTTCAGCTTGTGCCACTGAACCAGCTTACCTTGGGATGAAGGGACACTTCATCACACATGGCCTTTATTATCATTCCAAACTATATTTTATTCCATAAGCAGAAGTTATGGATTCAGGGTAGGCTTTGCTCTTCACTGCTGTCAGCCCGAAGTGTGATCTGACTGGACTCATAATATCTCAGTTCCATATTATTCTCTCCAGACGAATTTTCAGGACTAAAAAATAAAAAAAAATCGTCCCAAGCCGACACAAACCTCAGCATTTCTTGCCAACCACCAGGCAAAAATTGCTCAGTTTGGAGTTAACTGAAATTTTTGTAGGCATGAATCATTTTGAAATGTTTTATTTCTTCTGGCCTTCTTAATTTTCATTTTCTTGCTATCTGTAGATAAAAATTGAGATTAAACACAGACCTGTTGGGTTTCAAAATGATAAAATAGATGACCCTGGCAATTTCCAGACTCTGCTGTTGCAAGGAGGTGACTCCTTAACTCTGACCCTCTCCTGGTTGTATTTCTATCCTCCACAAACCAGCCCTTCCTGAGAACAGGAAGGAGTTACAACAGAAAAGTCCTGTACATCTCAGCCATGAACCTTTTACGATCTTAAATATTTCATAACATTCGTAAAACACTTCATAGCCACTCTTAAAATTCAGGTTTCTCCAACCRCGCTCATCCGAGCTCTGTTTCCTTTGCGCTTCCAGACACACCCAGCTCTGGGCTGTGTAACTCGGGATAAATTCCGCCCGGTTTTCCCTCTCAACATCCCCACGGAGCTCTCCAGGGAAGTGTCCGGCTCCTGAGTGACMGATGCACTCACCTGAGGGAGCAGCAGGCTGAAGGGGAGGAACGAGGGGCTCGGGAAGCGCCTCGGGGAGCGAGGTCAGGYGAAGGTTAATCGAAGGAAATGACAGTTCCGTGGTATGCACGGCCCTGCAGATCACATATGTGGATTTTCCTGGGAAATATTTAACTGTTTTAGCTCTATTTAGGAAGAAAGCACAATCAAGTGCATGGAAATGCAGGAGAAGGCAGGGATGCCTCRTGGCCTGGCAGAGCTGGCACGGGTGGGATGCAAACATGCCAGGGGGAGGCAAGGAGAGCCAAAAGGTGCCAATTTCTCACGTGGTTTCACTTATAGCAAACATTTCTCTCCCAGAAACACAGCACAGGAGCTGGGGAGGCAGGGAAATTCAATAAACCTCTCATGTTTATCCCAGTATTTACAGTCTTCTCCCRGAACAGGTGCTGGAGTAAGAAGGGAAAGCTACAGCTGGAAAACGCTGTGGAAGCCTCAAACTTCTTTGTGTCTTGTAATGAACTTGGCTTGGCCACATTCCTGCCTTATTTACATTCCCTTTCCAACAATTCCCGTGCACTTGGATTTTTACTTTCAAGAGCACTTTCAAAACCTGTTTTAAGCTTGTGTGCAGGGGTAAAGGGATTTTTAAATACATTYTCCTCCAATATTTAATCATGAAATTTATTCTGGTATTTGTCCTCAGTTAATTGGGACATTAAACCAATACCACCTGACTGATCAATCACAAATCCACACCACACCCTGAATTCTGAGTTCTACTTTTGATTAATAAAAAAAACCCCAACGAGCCAACAGCAAAATTTTGACAACTACTTTTTTATTATTATTATTATTATTATTATTCTTCCTGCAGAACAAGAGGCAAAATCCACCGAGTGAATTATTAATTCCGAGTTATTCACCCGGCGCCACTAAAAACTAATCTGTTTCTCTTTTTTTTCAGCATCAAAAAGGCCTTTCCAAACGGGGGCTGCAATAATGAAATATGGCAGCGCATCCCGCAACGTGCCCCGAGCCGGGCTGCGGATCCGGAAAAGGTGACGGAGCCGGAGTTATTAATCCCCATCACTCTGACAATTGATTTGGAACACAGTCTGTTGGAGTCTTTATAATGCAAGATCATAAATGTTCAGCACTAATTTATGGCTCTTTGTTCCACCTGGCAAAAGCGCTCTGTCAGATTGAGTTGTGTCGACGCAGCCACGCGGATGAGGATTCAAGMCGTGTTCTCACCCACGTTTGTAAATTCGTTTGCCACGCCTGGGCGTGGTCAGCAWAAAAGGGCTTGGAAACGTTCGTGGAGGAGTTAGAAACGCCCACAAAGAAGGAGTTAGAGGTTCTGCTGTCTTTAATAAATGGGAAATAATCGCACAAATGGCCATACATTTGAAACGTGATGGGAGAAAGTCCTTATTTTAATTTGTCAGTATCGATATTTTTGGCTTGCACCCTGTTCCCTGGTATCTCTCAGATTTCCATAAGAAAACAGATAAAAACACTTCCTTTATTCACATGTTGACTTCCACACCAGGCAAGGATTCCCCACACACCGAGGGAGATGCAAAACCTTTTGTCCTACGTGGCTTTTTTCCCTTTTTTTTTAATCAGTAATTTCCAAGTTTGAACCGATTCCATTCACTCTGAAAATTCCTCAACTTGTCTTTTCTGCTTCCAGCTGTTGCCACCACTCCTGCCCATGCCAGGGAAGTGCCAASCCCAAAGAGGGACAAACCAGGAAAGGAGGGAAGGAGGAAAAAAAAGGGAGAGAATGATCCCCTTTACACTGCCATAACTCTCTCATTTGTAAAGATTAAGAGGTTTTTAGGGATCAAAAAGAATATATTACAAGGCAGCTTATTTTAATAATAAAATCCTGTCCCATAGACCAAGCATTCCATAATGGATGAATTCCAAGGTTTCCAAAGCCCTATCGAAGCAGGGAACTGAAACCCAAAAAATAGAGATGGGGAAGAGAAATAGAAGAGCATTTCCACATCAAAAATGCTCCTATCCCAACCTCTGCTTCCCAGCCTCCAAAGTATTTTTCCTCAGTAGAAAGACAAACTCGTAMAATTACCATTCTTTTCGAAATAACCACACAAGTCTTCTTTAAGAACACTTTTCACTCTAACAGATTTTGCTGTCCAAGAATACAAACTTCGTCCTTCCATTATCTGGGGGCAGAATCATTTCATTGTCCTGGCAAGTTTATTCCTTCTGAATTCTTATTTTCACCACGACTATGAACCAGGAGAGCTGTGGCTGCATGCTAAAACTGCTGCATTCACGACTTGCAGGCATCTGTATGATATTGAAATTAATTTCCAGTATAAAACAGTTAACAGAATAACCYCAGATAAAGGCAAATATAATATTAATTCCATTCTTTTTGTTGGCAATGTTGTAAAGTCCACTGCTCGACTAAAGAGCACTTTGCTGAGCCAGATACAAATTAATTTTAACATTCTTCTTCAAATAGGAATTTTAAAAGTCAAGTAAAGGCTGCAATAGCTTTGGAACATTTCAGTGATTGTTTTAATTACCTATCACGGAGCCGTGAGACACGGCAAGGGGAGGGGGGGAGAGGGAAGGGAGAACAACACCTGGCGAACTGGCAATTGTTTTTCTGACATAAAGAAGAAAAAAACAGTTTCCAAGCCCTCAGACCGACGAAAACCTCAGCAAAGTCAACACAGATTGGGGGTTTGTCAGAGTATTGGTGTTGTGATTTTATCCCGGACTCCGCGTTCCTATTCTGTCAATAACTCCCTGCGCTGTTAAATAAACCCCCCGAATCTCCAAACATTCAGTGTATGAATTCTGACAGCTTTAAAGCTTGTTTTTCCACCCAAAGCTGCTGCACACGTGGGGCTTCTTTCCAGGGTCTGGCTCTACAGCAAAGAAAAAGTCGCTTCACTTTTGCCACGACTACACCAAAAAAGTGGATTTTTTGTCATTCCCACCCTTAACAGAATCGGAAAGTGGAGGTGATCGGGACTCCTGCTGGCCTTTGACACCCAGCACCTCGGGAATCAGTGGGAGCTGGGGTACAAAGAGCCCCCTGAGCCGCAGGGTTGTCATCCCCAGGCTCCATCTGCGGGAGGAAGTGCTGACCCCGTCATTCCAGCGCAAACAGCGCCGGAATCAACACCAGCAACTCCAGCAACGACAAAGGGAGAGGAGTGTCAGGAGCCAGGTCAGCCCGTTTGATTTGCACATGTGTCAGTAAAGATAGAAGGAATCRCCGAATTAAATTAAATCAAAGCAAACCTGCTAATTAAAACAGCTAAAATTATGTTTGTGAAGATGTGTGACTGGTTTCCTGCTTATCTGCAAATAAGCCTCCCCAGAATATAAACATGTTTCTATCTCCACTTCATTTATAATAAGTCTTTAGGCAGATTGTAATTAGTATTTTGAGTTTCTAATAGAAGATCCATTGTGCCGCCGGAGCAATATTTTTCCTGACCATCAAAATACTGATTATTTCTGCTTCAGTCTCAAGGGTTCTCACCTGTTCTTCTCATGCTGGTCAAAGTCTTGCATCCAATTTATCAGAATCAAATTGTCTGAACGCCATCATCTTCAGACCATATTGCTTGGAGTTAACCACACCGTGTGCGACTCCACCTGCAAGCCAAACCAGAAATTATTACCAGTTCTGCTTGAATTTATCCTGTGGTTGGATTTTCRTTCAACATTTAAAGAATGATCGTGATAGGGAATAGAAAAATGGAGTCAAACGGAAGTTTGGCGTGGAAAAAAAAAAAAAAGGTGCTATTTACAAAAATCAACTTTTAGTTTCTGTTTTACTTATTCCCAAGTTTGCAGTGCATAATTTTATACAAACCCAATTACATAGCTCAGTGATTTACTGGCAAAGCTGGCCAGGAGAAAATTATCTGGCTTTAGCTAATGTGTGTGCCTATTTACAGTCAAAACAAATCCAGAGAAAATTGCAAAATGGCCACACAGAAAAAAAATAATAAAAACAATCACGTCAGAAATGCACCAGAGGTGAGACAGGCTGAAAAAAGTTCACCTGAAATTATTATTTTACTGGACAAGCAACAAACTGTGGTAACRAGTAGGGATTTGGCCTCTCAGATCCTGCACTATTTATTTATTTATTCCAGTATTTACCTTTAAGTGGGGTTACACTGGTTTGGAAAGAGTGGTGTTTTCCTTTCGCCCTTTCCATCATTTTTTTCAGGATTAGTGTGCACAGTTAATGGGAGTGTGGACTCTGTTCATGGGGATTGCTCAGCTGCTCCCAGCTCCCTTGGCTCTGGGCAAGTTTTTGGGATGCAGGATTTGGGATGCAGGATTTTGGATGCAGGTTTTGGGACGCAGGATTTTGGATGCAGGTTTTGGGACGCAGGTTTTGGGATGCAGGATTTTGGATGCAGGTTTTGGGATGCAGGTTTTGGGATGTAGGATTTTGGATGCAGGTTTTGGGATGCAGGATTTGGGATGCAGGTTTTGGGATGTAGGATTTTGGATGCAGGTTTTGGGATGCAGGATTTGGGATGCAGGTTTTGGGATGCAGGGCTACAAGGCCACAGAGCTGCTTGTGCATCCCAGTAACGGGACCTGAGCGGATTTGGGGATCTTGGAGACGAAAATCATAACCAGCAACGCTGCAATAACATCTGAGCATAATTTATGCTGACAAATCCRATGGTTTTTGTTGCTGAAACATTTCTGACCCAACACAGAATGCCTTGAGGGGAGCACAGGATCTTTTTTAACTCATAGCAAGTGAAATTGTTAAGTTAAAAGTATAAACCAAACCTTTACATTCTTTTAATCCAATCACAAATTATTTTGGATTTTTGCATAACTTTTCCCCAGCCCCTTGGCACAGCCCTTGGGTCAAAGATTTTGCTGAACGTGGCCCAGGGTTCACTTCCTCACTCACCTCCACGCAACAGCTTCCCAAAAACACAGCAAGTTGCAAATATGCTAAACCCCAAATTCTGCTGGGATTGCATGTGCCAGCACTAAGTCCTCCCTCAATAAGGAACCCCACTGATGTCAGCAGGACTTGTGACAACACCAGACTCCCCTGCCTGCAGCACAGCTCTAAAACTGGATCCTGGGTGAGCGTATTTGAGTTCTGTGGATTAGATATGATTAAACAGATTTGGATTAAATCACACAAATCTTGTCTCCTCCAGAACTCCCTGTCAGGACCACACTGGAGTGCAGGACTCAAGGTGACCTTACAGACTTTTACAACCCACAGCAAACTCTGAACAACTTCAGGGAGCTGGGATTTTTTGCTTAACTCTGCGAAGATCAGGCTGCAAATGTGAGGAGTTAAAATGCTGCTGTCCTGGTGAATGATTTTGATGCCTTAAAATTACGATTCGGGCGACAGAGAAATTTTTCTTGCAGGGGAAGCCAATCTCAGCTCAACTCCTTGAGCTCTGTTTCGTTCATCAGGATGGAAAGCACAGCTGTGCCTTGTCCTAAYGTGCAGGAAAATTCAAATAAAGGAGAACAACATCTAAATAAAGAAATCCRCCAAAAACCCACCAAATCTGGTTCACCCTCCACTGCATCACTGCATTATCTCACCTAATTTTTAAAAAATATCCCTATGAAACCATACTTTTTATCACTATGGTTAGTCTTCATTTAACCCCAAAATACAGTTAATAATTTCTTATATAAATGTGCAGTAGGATTAACCATAAATTATAGAAACTGATTTCTTCCTCGTTTGAGAACACAGCCGAGGAGAAAATTTGGTGAAACGCCTSTACAGTAACTTCCAGCTCACCAGAGCCAAAGTTTAGCTCCAAATGCTTCACACAATTCCAGCATTCTGGAATTCTTCAATTCTCCAACAGCCTGGGAGCTTCTGCCCCGTGGATGCTGATCCACAGCCTCATCTCTAAGGTGGGTAATTTTTGGCAAATACAGCCACAGAGGTCATGAGGGAGGGAGGAGAAAAGGCCTAACGGATATAAAAAGGCAAAAAAAAGGCCCAGGTTGCCAAATTCCGAGTGTTTGGCAGAGTAACAGAGATAAAGTAATCAGCAGCACAGCTTCCCTGCACCGAGGCTTTCCGAGCTCCGAGTCTCTCTCCTTTGGATTAAGCAGCCCAGGAGTTCCTGGATCCGTAGATAACAYTGAAGGGAGGAAAGGAGAACAAGGAAAAGTAATGGGAATGAAGTTTGCTGCAAGTTATCCAGCAGCTCAAAAAGGCTTTTAGCCCGAGATACCTTATAACAATTTCCAAAGGCTTGCTGGGGGTGGGAAGCTGTTATATAATCCCTTAAAACCTCCAACAGTTTGTGCTRCTTCCTCTCCCACATGGACACTGGAGTAAACACTGTGCTCTGAACCTCTGGATTCGCGTTCGAGCYGAAGGACTTGGCTCAGGCAGCCGAGCTGTGGTGAAGCCACAGGTCTGGAAACTTCCTCCCCTTTACCATCCCTCCTCTCCCACCCCGTCCTCTCCTCCACCAAGGACATTTTTAGCAAGATTGCTCTGCAGCTAATTACATTGCCATGGCATCCGAGTACCACACAGTCACGAGACCTTCTTCTTTTAACAGCCCTTGGKTTTGCAGGGAGGAGTTAATAGGGAAGCATCCCTATATTTGGAGAGCTGAGGCTCCAGGTCAGCGCCTTTGGCCAGAGCCTCTGCGGGGGAGGCTCCGGGCAGGGAATTGCCCAGGGCCAGAGTGGCCAAAGCAGCCACGTGGCCACCGACCGACCCACCCCCCGAGCCCTCAGGAGACGGTGCTGGGCTTCCGAGAGGAAACCTCGAGGAAGGAGAGCCAAATACCTGCTCACCACAGCACTCTGCAGCCCCAGCTGGTGGCCCCAGAGCCCTTGTGGAGCAGCCCTGGTGCCTTGTCCTGCACAGGCAGTGGGATTTGGGACMGCCTGTCCCGGGCAGGGCTCACCCCGCACATGGCAGGTGGCAGGGGGGCGATGCCCACACCGAGCATCCCAGCCCACGGGGCTGTTTCCTTGCACCAAACACATTTCTGTGGCAAACCTCGGGGAACCTGGCCTTTAGCAGGGCCACCTTGTCCAGCGTGGGGCTGGGGATGCACTGAGGGTTATCCATGTGGTGTTCCCTGACTCTGAGTTTCCCACAGGTGATGGTCTGAACTGAGACCCTTGCCTGGCTTTCCCACGTGTCCTCACTCCTGTGACCTTGTCTGGGACTTGGCTCGCCCGAGGCRGCTCCTCTGACCCCCTTCAGCTCTTCAAGAGCAGAGCACTGACTGCAAGACCCATTTTCCCCATGCTGTTCCTCTGCAGAGACCCAAATTACTCTTTATTTCTAATTTCTCTCACCAGTTTCTCTCATCTGTTTCCATTTGCTTCCTCTAACAGATTCTTTAGTCACATCTGTGCTCCTGGAAGAGTTTGGTCCTGACTAACTGCAGCCTGTTGTTTATTTGCCTATCACTGCCCTTAGATCAGATTAAACCCCTGTGTCACCTTTGGTGTCACCACCTCTCACTGCTCTGGTGTTCAAATGTTTCTTCCTAAATACTTGCACAGCATTTTCCCCAGGTAGTTATTAAAAAATATATATAAATATATAAAATAATGTATAAAAAGCGACCACAACAAAACCTGGAGTGAGGGAATTACGCCCCACTCGTGGAAAGCACACTCAGCCCGGTCCCACCTCCGGCCACTCCAGCAGCACAAGCTCCAGGAGGGGAACAGGCTCAAGCACAGCAGTTTGACAGGCTCCTAATTTATTCAATTAACAATAAACTCACAGTGCTGCGTCCTGAACCTGTCAGCCAGCTGAACGGAGACAGCCAGCTGAATACTAAAACCTATTCTGCCACTGAACCACCTTGGAGCTGAGGGCTGCTGAAACGGAGAGTGGACCCGAGATAGCCTCGAGAGAAGGACTCTGGCCAAAGGCGTAACCCACTAGAGAGCTCCCAGAGGGGGCAAAACTTGCTCCAAGCTGTGCCAAAAACCCATGGACGTCATGTTGTCAGTCTGCTGTACATTACTCAACATGCAGTGCTTGCTGTGGCAGACAGATTAATTAATAGAGATAACAGAAACAGTGGTATATAATCATAAAAGAGAGAGCTGAAACCACAAAGGACTACAGCTTCCCTATGGCACAGCAGTGAATTTTTTTTTAAGCGTCCAGTCCCTTTTCAACAGTATTTTTAGAGGAATAGCAGTCAGCCAGATACAGCCACGGATAATCAGCGGTGGATAAAGAAAACCCTTCTCCTGACAATCAGCATCCACACTTTAAGCTGCAGAAGAAACAGCTGCCTCGCTGTTCATTAGAGAGGGGATTTGCCAAACACCCTCCCTGGTGCTCTGTTATGCAAGGTAGAACGATGTGTGTTCCCTCCTTCCTCGGAGATGGAGCCTAAAAGCATCCGTATTTAGTGCTCCCATCCCCCTAAATCTTCTCCACAAAGGACACTGTCACCAGCAAAGCTCTGCAACAAGGATCGTTTATATATCTGACAACCTTTAAACCCCCAAAGAAAGGGAGAGGGGAGCGCTGGAGCTCTCTGAAGAGCTCTTTGGTGGAACAAGCAGAATTATGAGCAGCGGGAGAAATATGAGTAATTAAGACAACAGTATATCTATATCTTACAGCTGACAGAGTGGGGCTGCAAGTTAGCTCTGGGCAAGATGTGAGCAGAGGAGAGAACTGAGCAGACTGTTTCTAATGTTGCTGTTGAAAAGCCAGCCCGGGAAAAAAGGCTAAAGGGACAATTTCATTAAAAAGGAGGAAGTAGGTTGGATTAAGAGAGCAGTTAGATGCAGACTTGTGACATTAAAGGAGCAGGTCAACAGCTCTCTGTCACAAGACAAGCAATCATTTGGGGAACCAGCCCATGTGCCGCTCTTGCTGGGCTTGAAAGAAAACGCTCTGAAATTATCCCTGGGTGAGTTACACAGAAAATTAATGCTGGGGAATGTCACCACGGCACAAAACAAAGGCCTGGGGTGGACGGAGGCTGCAGGAGAGCGAAGCAGAGCGAGCCAGGCTGTTTGCCCCCAAACAGGGGCTGGTTTCGGGCGGCGGGCACTGCCCCGGGGCCGGCGTGGTGGCCTGGACATGGCCCTGGCTCCTGCCCGTCCCTGCGCTGACCGGGCTGAGCTGGGGCTGGAGCCACCCCACGGCCAGGCCGGACCTGCTCCCACCCCACGGCCCCCGTGACCGGGGCACCCACGGGATTCCGGGGCAGCCACGGGATTCCGGGCCCTCCGCCCGCTCCGGCGGCTCCCGGCTGGCAGCCCGGCCCTGCGTGGCTGCACAGCCACGGTTTACGGCAGCCCCGGGGCTGGGTTTGCCATCCAGTGGGGGTGTAAGGGAATTAGTGGAAAATTGGAGCTTAGGCAAATCACGGAGCCCCTGCACAGTTTGTCGTGGCCCGGCAGCCTCTCCTCCGGGCTGAATCCGCAGCCACGGGCGCGGGACGGACACTGGGGCTGCATCCATGGATTCTGGGGCATGGCTGGGTTTGGAGCTGGGAAGTGCTGTTGGATGAGAGAGGGGGGGGAAAAGGAGCAACAAAGCAGCTCCCACACCCACACAGATTAACGGTGTGGCTGGCACAGTCACCTGGGACACACAGTGGATGTGGGGATGTGGGGAAGGAGCCTCCCGAGCCTCCACAGCTCCATCTGCACGAAGTTACCCCATCAGTGCAATATTTGCAGGAGAAATGGCAGAGGGGCTGCTCCAAATGCACATTATTGGAAAAAACAGCAGCATTTACCCCGACGAGCAGAGCTGCAGCCAAGGCAGAGCCAGAGGGCACCCAGCGAGGGTCACCAGCTGCAAGGGCTGCTGCCCCCAAGGACAGGAGCCACAGCCTGCACGGGGTGGGGACAGGGCAGCCTGGCAGCTGCCAAAACCCCTCGCTGTGGATTCCAAGTGATTGTCCTGGGGTGTCTCTCCCAGCATTTAGGACATCCCAGCTTCTGGCCGAGCTCCTTCCTGCTGTGCTTTTCTTGGTTTGCACCTCCAAGAGCTTCCCAAGCGTTTGTGTGGCCCTGTCAGCAGCACCAACACTGATTTACATTAAAAATACACCTGGAATAGGTGTTTTACAGTGAATTAGGTATTCCCTATCACTTTTGCCTTCCCTATTCTCTTAGCCAGCACTTCCTCGTGGATCATGCCATTCCTGACCATTCCATGACTTATTTGGTGTAAAGAGCCTGAGGTGAAGGGTTTTCTTCCTGCAGACAATTCTCTGCCATTTTCCCTACTATAAAGAACCAAGTGTGCCTGGATGAGGAGCCCAAGCACCCTTTCCCACACCAACCTGCATATTTCAAACCACAAACTCTAATGACTCCTTAAAATACACATTTATATTCAGCCCATAAATCAGAACAGAAAGTCAAATCCTGCTTGGAGATCTAAATCCTCACTGTAGCTCCATTACATTCCCAAGGTGTCACAGCGCCTGTGGATTTCTGCCTCCAGCTTCAGCCACATCTTCGTGCTGATTGAGAGCACCAGAGGATGCAGCCCTTAAAAACTCACAAATTTCTCACTTTCCCAAGCCCTAAAATGCAGCTAAAATTAGGAAAAATGGCCTCCTGTCGTTTTGTTGACTTGCCAATGAGTTTGTTTACTCACTCAGCCCACAGAGCAATTGCCCCTTGGGAATGCAAAAATGGGTGATATCCCACCACAAGACCAGGGACAGGTACCCAAGTTTCTCCCTGTGCCAGGAAAAGACAATAGTGAGGCTGAAACTGCTCATCAGCTGCTTTTCCCATAAAAGTGAGCAATCCTGACAATTCTTTAGGATATATGGTTAGAACGAGAGCTCAGAATTTCATATTATTATCATATTACAGACGGCATTCCTTTGATAAAGGGTCAGAGATCGGGAAGACAAGAAAAATAAGGAAATAGAGCCCAGCAACAGACAGATCTCGAGCTGGCATAATTGGACAGCCAAGTCCAGGGAATTGTGTCCATTAGTAGGAGTGGGTGATCTGACCCATATGCTTTGCCACTTTCAAGTGTAAAGATTAAAACAAGGCACCTAAGAGCAGAAATGGGTTATATTCCCTTTCAGAGAGGCTCGGGTTGCCGAAAATTCCAGAGAAATTTCCAGCCTGCCATCATAAAGACTTCAAGGCTGTTTACCCAAACTTCTCAATAGCTCCTTCTAAAAAAGGATGATGAGCAACCATGTTGGGTAAGACAGATTTTTTAATGTAATCTGTTTATAGTTTTAGAACAATTTCCAGAATAGAACGTTTCTTAAATGTCCTGAGCCTTTTGCATTCTCACTTTGATCATCTCCCATCACGTTCTCGTTCGGAGCAGAACGTGATGGAGCCGGGCTAACGAAGCTGCCAGGAATGACATCAGAAAGCCAAGTGACCTGAAAAAAAAAAAAGTGCTCTATTTGAGCACCACGCTCTTCTTGAGCATTTTCTTTTCTGTGGTTTTTTTTTTTCTTAATACATTTTAATTAATGTTTTCACTTTCGCTGGATTTATCTTACTCGCAGGAAAGCTCGGAGCTTGGTCTTAGGAAAAAAACTACTGAAAACAAAAAGAGCCTTATTTGACCAAGGGAAGGCTGCAGGAGGTCCTCAGATAACAATAACTAACAATTCTTTTTGGGGTTGAACGGTTTCAATAAGGAACACTTTCTTAGGAGGTTAACTCTCAATAATAATTGTGGGTTCTGCAGCCTGTGGAAGGCAGAGATTGCTCTTTGACAGAGTTTGTATTACCAACCTGACGCGAGCAGACAGCTGCAAAAATGAAGCGATATCAGTGATAAAAATATTCTTTCCCCGTGCAGGCAGGAGGAACTGCATGGAAGCAAAGGGCAAATCCCAGTGGCCTCGGTGCACAGCAGATCCAGCACAGGCAGACAGGGACTGACTGACGTGGCACGGCCGAGCCGTGCACGTCCTGACTCACGAGGTACCCATTTTAATATTTTTTAACCCCTCGCGTTAAATTTGACAGAGATAGCTCGCGTTCCTTAGAAAAACTTTCTCCACACAAGACCATTTATTGCCCTTTAATTCAATATTAGAACTGAAACAACTCGGTTAAAAAAATAAAATACCATAATGATGCCCCCCCCCGCCTGCTTCTAACTGACGTAGAAATAGATAATTTCCAGTAGTAAAAGTGATTAAATTTGGTGCATTTCCAACTTGTATTTTAACAATGCATTACCTCCTGAATTGCTGCATAAATATTAATAGACAGCCTGCTAGGGAACTTTTGCCCGTAGTGCCCTTGGAGAGCCATAATCAGGGCGAGAGGAGCAGGGGAGATGAGAGGGAGCCCTGAAGATGGTGGTTCTATCCCCAGCTTCACAGAGCCACCCCGGGTCAGGCACTTTCCCTGCAGTCTCACAGATCAGCAGCATCTCAAAGCCCAGACTTTGTCTAGGAGGAGATGAAAATCCTGCAGACATTAATCTGCCCCATGCTCGTCTGAAATGCAACCACAAAAATCCCATTGATGCCAAGAGGAGCTGCACCGATTTTTCTCCAAATTAGCCAGACTTTATTTTTTGACAGCGTGTGCGCTTTTAAATTCCATCTGCAGATGTTTGCTACTTCTAATCACCTCCAAAATGAGGATATGGCATTTACCTACCAGAATTTCCTCCCTCTGATATAATCTCATTAAAAGTCACGGTGGCTCCGGCTGCCATTTGAAGGAGGCCAAGTGCCCACAGATCCCCTGAAGTCATGCTCAGCCTTCTTGAAAATTGGCCAATTATTTAGTTCCCTAAATGTGAACTTTTGGGGGCTGAAATTCAGCATATCCTCTTGGAAAACCTCTCTGCTCTGCCATAAACCAGCTCTCTGAGAAGACAACACTACCGATTTTTGTCACCCTAACACAAGAACAACACTCAAAACCTTAAAATACTGGCAGTAAAAGGCACGGGGAGGAAATATTTCTGTTTGCAAACACCTCCTGCCCAGCTGTGTTTTGGACACAGGTGGACTGTGCTAAGGGTTAAGTTAATTTAACTTTCAGCAAGTCAGAAAGCTCGGAAAGTTTAATCACAAATGAACTCCAGTGGGCAGTTTGGTAGCTCCCAAACAAATGTTCTCATTTTTATTCTTTATAGGCAGTGCTCAAATCATCGTAAACCATATTTAAGGAGGGAGAAATTTCACGAGGGGAGGGAGCTGTTTTATACGACAGAATAAGAGAAAAAGGCAACTTACTGTTTTAAAATTTAAATCCAGCCAAATTACCAGAAATGCTGCTGGAAACAGAACGCTGAGAATTCATTATTTTGTTTCAAAGTTAGTTTATCATAAATCTGCCCTCTGACACGTAATAACTAGTAACATTTCGAAGGTTATTTGATAGTAAGTTCAACAGTGTAGGTGACTGAACATGTGAGCTGCATGATAATGAGTCCCAGGGGAAATCAGGCTTTAGGATGCAGGGTGAAGCATCCCTAGGCTTGTATTCAAATGGAAAAAACATATTCAAAAGTTTATTGTTTATCTCCTAAGAACATCAAATAATACACAGGCCTTTGAATCAAATGTAGAAAGCACACTAGAGAACTATTTGCTGGGGGAAAAGCGCCTGATTTGATCCCAATTCAAAAAAAACTAATAGCTTGTACACTGAAACGCATGGAGGGATTTGGATATTAAAAGTGGAGGGGAGTTTTTGGGTTTGTTCTTTTGCAGAACTCAGAGGCACAGCCACTCAATTTGCTCCTGCACCAAGCTCTGGAAAGAGGAGCTCGACAGCCTCAAACCCAGTGGCGTTCCAACCCTCTGCCTTTCCCTACAATGGAGTTCCCTAAGTGTGACAAATACAAATTGCCCTGCTCGTCCCGAGTTTCATCTCCAAAACGCGGCAGCGGTAATTGATTAATTTGCGGTGTACAAACTAATTTGAAGTCAATACTGCGAGGGAGAGGGTTGATGTCTCAGCAGGGAGGAGGGTGCCAAGGATGCGGCCCCACCTCTCGCTCCTTAAGCTCTGAACTAACGAATGTGGTGCTGCCCTCCTCAGAGCCAGGGGTAGTTTGGGCAGTGGCTGTGCTGGAAAAGCACGTGAGACACAACTTCTTTATCTCTAAACCCTCTGCACGGCAAACACCGAGGGCAGGGACATTCCAAGCCTTGGAGCAGAGATGGAGGGGGTGGACATGGGTCCCCCACCCGCTCCTGCCCTCCCGGGCACAGCCCATCCACACCACACATCCCTGCTCAGCTCCAGCCCTGCAGGGTTCCCATGGGTGGGGAAGTTTGAGGGGAAAGCATCGTGTTTGAGGATCTCTGAGTTTGGATATCCCAAGTGCTGAGGATTTCATCTCTGGAGAAACACCTGCCCCATTAAGAGGGATCAGACAGGACTCCTGTGGTTCAGGTGCACAGCCACACCTGCCAGGTGAACCAGCTGCCTTAGAGAACCACAGAGTGGCTTGGGCTGGAAAAGACCCTCAGGATCATCCTCTCGTAGTCCCACAGTCCCCTCTGCATCATGGGCTGTTATTTCATAGTTTGGACATGGAGAACAAAATTAGCCTTTAATTTCAAGGTATCTTTCTATAATAAAATCTGTTTTCCACGCATCTTTTCGACTTGTCCTGCTTTTTTTAACTCATTACTTAAATCATTATACACTGTGTACTTCAACAGTGAAAAGTTACACAACATCTCTCTTACTCAACATCACCCTATCAGTCCTAACTCTTAATATTATGATCACTTTTTTCAGAAATGCAACTGGCAGAGGTTTACTGACACGCCACAAATCCTAATTACCTTCAAAACTCTAAATTCTGTGTTAATGAATATCAGGGTTTGAGACACTCTTGTCTTGATAAATTCTAAAACATCCAGTGCATGTTTGTTTGTTCACTTCCTATATCAGTATATATTTCCATCCTTAACTTCGGGAAAACAACAGCATCTAAATAAGCAAAGGTAAAGATAAATAAAACCAAGCAAACAGGCAATAACTCCACCTAAAATGCTTTTTACTGTTTTTAAGAAGGAATTACGGCATGGGAGATCATTAAACCCTAAAGTTCCACAGACTGAAAGAAAATATATTTAGATGGCAAAGTTTCTGGATTCATCCCTTGAAATATTATCTTACCCACTGGTCGACTTTTGCTGATGTTTACAGGGGGAAGATGCGCTGAGAAAATGAGAGCTCTATTAAAACAGGACACGAAACATGGGGAGTTGTTAACATGAAAATTAAACAAGTGAGTTGTTACTACGAAAATTAAATAAGAATGGGCTGAACCGGCTCGGCCTCGAACTTTTGCTGTCCTTCCAGACAGGAGTTAAAAACGCCTGTTGGAGCTGGGGCTGGCCCTGCCCAGGGCTGGGATATTCCAAGGCGCATAAATCCGGGGGCTCGTTTTCCTGGCGGGCGTTGGAGCTCCCGGCCCCGTTACCGGCGGATCCGCGCCGGGCGCCTCGGCTCCCGCCCCGGCCTCTGTGTGGTCTCTCAGAACTGTCGTTATCAGCTTTCTGTTTATTATTGTGCTCGGTTTAAAGGGAATTTGCCAAGTGATCCCTGGACTCCAATCTTTAGGCCTGTTGTCAGGACAAATTAATTTCTGTGGAAACCCACTGTGCCTCAGATACCATCTAGGAAATGTAGGATTAATGGAGTCCCTGTACAACACGCTTTGTAGTGCGCTGCTGGGGGAGGGGAGAGGGGCTGCCCGGGCACAAATCGCACAAATAAAGCCTCTGCACTTTGGGGGACTTGGGGGGGACTTCATCTTTTTTTCCTCCATCGGCTCACGCCGCTAATATTTCAAATAAAGTCCAGGCACCGAAAGGAAGGGGGAACTTTTTTTAACAAAAAGAGCAGTGAATGGAAAGTCTCTGCTGCCAAAGATGAGGGACCTGAGGTCTAATTATCAATATTTTATATTTTACCAGCTCAAGCCAATCTCATCAGTAGGAAAAACAGGATATTAAAAGAAACAGTCTCCTGTGAATCTTCCTAGAAAATAATGAAACTCCACACATGATCCTTTGGAAAAGGGGTATTAAAGCTGGGTTTCCTACAGGGCTGGGTCATTACTGTGGTAGCTGACATTTGGGGCTGTTTTTTCCAAATGCATATTATTTCATTGTTAAAAATGTTTGATGTTCTTGAAATGAGTAAACTTAAAAAAATATTTTCCTGGGAAAAAAAAAAGGAGTGATTTTGTTTCTTAGTGATACAAGAGAAGAGAAGAGAAGAGAAGAGAAGAGAAGAGAAGAGAAGAGAAGAGAAGAGAAGAGAAGAGAACTCCAATAGGTTTTTATCAATCCTTTCTCATTTCCAGGAGGATGACTCTGCCCATGGTGAGATATCCAGGTTTAATACCAAACATATTGGGAATTCTTGCCCTTATTCTTTCCTCTCCAAAGATAAATCAGTTGATAATACACAGGACAAAGACAGAAGGCACACAGCTCCACATTCCCTGTGGTTTCACATCTTGTGGCTCCTCTGTGGTATCAGAGAGTTAAGTTAGCCCAAAGTGGCACGAAAACACCGACAGGATCACAAAATAAAAATTAAAATTAAAAAGAAAAAGAGATACTGCTCCTTTCCAAAAACTGAAGCAAAATCTGACTTTCTGACACGTTGTTACAATACCACCCTGGTAATAGCAGGGCTAATTTGGCAGCAGAGCATTTTTAGAGCACTTCTAATAGCTCCCAAGCCTGGCAGATGCAGAGGCTGCAGCTCCTCTACCAGGGCTCTCCAGCTCACAAATACCTCGGCCCCGCTGCTTTTCCTTCTCAGAGCATTGCAAAAACTCCTGGCTTCAGTGTGATCCCACAGTTTGGAACAGCATTTACGGACAAGATTCATTTGGGGAGGTTATTCCATCAGTCTTAAGCTCACTCGCATAGGAGAACTGCTTTCGTTTTGTTCAATATTCCAAAAGAGCGTGTTCTTCCCTAACCAAAACATTTAATCTTGAGAGACTTTTATATGCCAGTTTTTAACTATTACAGAAATTCAATTAACTCCGTAATTATGAACACAATTACCACGGAGTGTTACATGTGATTTGGTGGTAGCAGTTACATGGCACACACACACTCTGGTTTATGTTTTCAAAACTTACAGCAATGATAATAATAGGCAAGAATTCCCAAATATCATCCTTATTCTTTGGGTTGCATGTATAAATGGTTTTTAAAATGCTGCTCATATTTTTTTTACTCTGCCTGTGGCAGCAGGGTTGGAATGAGATGATCTTTAAGGTCCCTTCCAACACAAACTATTCCAATATTCCATGATTTTGGTGATGAAAGGTTTAATTGCAGAAAGCACATTATTTGCAACCAAACAGGCTGGACTGCCAGCTGATAGAGTCACCCAAACCGTGACAATTCACCTCAAACCTGGCCCCATTAACCCATTCCACTGCAAACTCCCAGCAAGGGCAGCAAATGCAGCGCCAGCGACTTTTGCGTGGAGGGAGAAAAAGAAACTAAAAGAAATCAGGAGAAAGAAAAGGAAAATATAGACGTGGGAGGATGGAAGACTCCATAAAGTCTTTCTGACTTTCCCCAGGGGCACTGCCAAGGAGCCCCTCGGCCAGCCCAGCGCGGGTGCTCCGGTGGAGGTGGCAGGGCAGGGGCAGGATGTGCCAGGGGCTGCCAGGCAGGAGCCATCCCACAAACGCTCTGCGGGTGGCCACGGGCAGGGGCTGTGGGCTGGCACCTGCCAGGCCCAGCCTGAGCCCTGCCCTGCCTCGGGAAGGGCTAAAACACCCAGGGGTTCACCACGCGAGGAGGGGTCAGCAGGGGCTCTGAGGATGTTCCACCCCGGGGTTTTAGGGCTGAGGTGGCTGGAAGGAAGTTTAGGAGGACAGGTTTGTACTCAGGGGAACTGCAGGTTTGAGTGGCCTTTGGCTCAGGACAGAAATACCCCGGTGATGGCCACCACACAAAAGGGACCACTCGCCCGCTGCTGTCCCACAGCTCCCGGTCTGTGACACCTCCTGGGCACAGGAATCTGCAGGCCCCTCACTGATCCTCCCTGTTCACCCTCTCATCCCATCAGGATCCACATCCGGGGCAAGTTCAGTACCAGGCAACACCATCAAGGAGGACAAGGATCTTATGGGGGCTTAGATTATTTCAGACATTGCACAAAGTCATTCTGATGTCGCTTGTGCAGCCTTTTGGTGACACTGCACACACCCTCTGCTCCTGGAACCCAGCCCTGCTCCCCAGATTCCAGCACCACCCTGCCCATGGATGCCAGCTCAAGGTGCAGCCCCACATTCTCTTCTTAATCTTAATAAAAACCCATTTCTGCTGACACAACCATACCTACAGAGATCTCCACCTTCACTCACTCCTTCTACAGGAGCTTTTTTCCCCACCTACGAGTGCACAGGTGGCAAAGACTCCCTCAAACTGCATCCAGGGTTTCATCCAGAGGTGCCCATGGACTTCAAACACACAAGGAATCAACAGTCTTTTACCATAATCACTCTTCGAGTAATTGAAAATCAGAATTACCCATGTGGCTTCTCGACATAAAAAAGTGATCTGCAGCCTCCAGATCTGAATTCCAAACGTGTTCGTGTGAAACATTCGAAATACAAAATGCAGTTCCAGCTCAGTCCTTGGTGGATGTCAGGCACTGCTGGAGAACTATTGCAAGTGTTATTTCAAATGAAAAAAAAGTGAAGGATATAATAAGAATGGAGGTCAAAGCATTTGCAGACTTGCCAAGGGTTAGATCTTACCAACAGAGTAAAATATTTAAGCTTTAACAGAAAGCTATAAATGCAAATATATATAAAATGAAGCATAAAATAGGCTTCTTACAGAAATTCATCTCTCCTAACACGAACAGTACAAATATTTCACAACATGTCAAACCCACTGTATCTGTACATTCATGCTTTCCCCACTCCTGGCACTGTAACCACACAAAAATGGAACTTAACAGCGCTGGTAACAGTCTTCCAGTCTTGGGGCATGGAGCCTCAGTCCCAAGAACCTGGTTAATAAATGGCAATAAAAGTAAACAAAAGGCAGAAGACAACAGCAGAGGGTTCAGCCCAGCCCTGCAGCCCTTACCCTCAGCCATCCCCCAAAAACACCCCAGCTCCATCCCAGATCGAGCTGCCGTGTGGTTGTTTTCTAAAACAACATCTCACTCTGCTGTGGAAGAAATTCAGTCCTTATTCCTCTTTAATATTCATATGGAATGGAGCTACATTAACACTAAGTTTTAATTTCAGAAACATTCTGACATTTACCGAGAACAGATTTCAGCCCCGGTTTCACACCAGGGTTTTTTTTTCCATTATCACTGTTATTACTGGTATTAGTAGCACTGTAGAAGTGATTAAAAGGTCCTGGATGTCTTATTAAAGGAGTCTGGATCTACCTCCCTCTTCAGCATCAAGACACAATCTGTTGTTTCATAAAGGGGAACCATCTTCCTGGAAATTTAATCTGAAGTATTGCCTGTTCCTCTTTTCCTTGTGAAATATAGGCACTTATTGCTGTTTCAATTGAATGTAAGAAGTATTCTAAATATGTGAAGGAGAGGAGAAAATAGTTATTACTGAACGCTGAATGCTCCCCAGATCCACCCGTAAAATGCGAAAATAATAAAAAAACAGCAAGAAACCAACTCCTCAAAACTCTCAGGGAGGTTGAGGAGAGAGATCCTTCATGGAAGGCAACAGTTCTGGTCCCTCCATCTATTTTCAGGTGCTCATTGCAGCACAGGCTGGTAATTTTCCAGAAAGGGCTGGTTCGGCTGCAATTTTGGAAAAACGCGTTTTCGTTTCCCGAGATAGCCCAGCAGTTGAACTACGAATGTTTGTGTATCAGAGCTCTTTTCCATATCCTTCGCTAAATAGGAATTCAAAGAGTCTCAGGCGTAGATTAAACGCTTTGAGAAATCAATTCTAGGCTGGCATAGGAGTTAACCAGTCTGACCTCGTCATTACAGACTAAACACTTCTTCGGGAGGCAAAGTGGAGCAATATTTCATGTTTCAGTGATTATTTGAGATAGGACCACCTCAAATAAAAATGAGAAGCCACGGCAATATTTTTAAAAGTTTATCTAGGGATGATTGCACGAGGAATTAAAAAAGGCCTGATTAGAGGGGTGGGATATTGTAGTATTAAAATCCATTAACAAAAGGCAGTATCCAACACGCAGCTCATCCAAACTCTGACAAACACTTTGGATTTCGTGGAGCATTGAGAAAAAGAGAATCATATAACTCAGTTTCTACCAGATTCCTCTGATTTTTTTGCTTCTGGAACCTTAATCTCAAGATACAGAACGGGTAAGAAAGCAGTAGTGAGATATGTACTTATTCTAATGGCTAAAGAGCCTCTTCCAAACTGCCTTGGGACTGAAACAAAAATAGTTCAGTTCCATATTCCTGAGGACAGAGCTCAGATTTAATGCCCAAGCACTTTAATGTGCCTTGCAACAGCATTTTTATTTTCATTCTCACCAGTGTCAATGGCAGGGTAACCCCAGAGCTCTCACATAAACGTTTGCCTTGGTTTGATCCTCTGAAAGTGCTACCCAGTAATTAAATCCAGTTTGTATTTTTAAAGTGCACACGGAGCACCGTTCCACGCGGAGCCAAACCTCGCCTTGCGTTTGCCTCCACCATCCCTCAGTTCTGGGAAATCCATAAATTCATTTGTCAAAGGCAAAAATGCTCACGCGAAACTCCCGCTAAAGCTTTTGAAAGGGTTTGCTCAAACTCTTGACATAGCGTTTTGCTCTAAACAAATTTCTAGACAACCCTGTGATTTTCCATCTCAGAATATACTGTTTCCCTGCCACGAAACTAGAACAGAGGGTCTGAGAGAAAGGAAATTATTAAGCATTCTAGTGGGTTTTTTTCCAACAAAAACTAAGATAGAGGTCAATGAATAAGTATGTGCAGGCTGGAACTTAAATCCTCTGGGGTGACTGTAGGCTAATTAATAATTAATGCCAGAGACATGGTGTTTGAAATGCAGATGTGATAACTGGAGGCCTGGCAAAGCTGTTCAGAGGAAGCAGATTTGGATGCTATAGGGAATAGGCACTCCCTTGCCGGCTGGCTCTGAAAGCAGACCTGGGTGCAAAGCAGGGCCTATGGTTTAGATTATATTCCCCTCAGCTGTTAATTACCTGAACCTACTTTGAAGTTTTTCTCTTTTTATCCTCTGCATGAAAAGAGATTGGTTCAGCCAAGGGACTTGAAAAAATGATCAAATACACGGAGTAGAGGAGGGGAATAGAACTTCAGATATAAAAAAAGATAAGGAAGAAAAACACTCAGGGAAACACACAGGAACATATTAGGAAGTGCACGAGTGTGGCTCTGTGTTTCGGGCGAGTTGTGCTGCTCTGAGTTATTTCAGCCATTAAGCAAAACCCCCGCGTGTTTTAGGAATAGATTTGTTAAAAGGAATCTCTGGCTGTATGTATAGAGTTTACAGTAATTATTTGATGAAAGTACCATAGGTGATTTCCTATGCTATTTTTAATTCAATAAAGCCATTTAAACCTCCTTGTGTTTGGGGCTATTTAATGAGGTGTGCAACATTAGCAGAATCACCAATGAGCTGTTACTACAAGAACTCGGATTTTGCAAAAAAACGCTCATTTTGGTGAAGGAGAGGGACGGGCACGGGGTGGGCTCCTCGCTGCCACCGCAGGGAGAGGGGGGCAGGTGCCCCCAGCACCGCGGCTCCTTGGGGGAACCTCAGGGCAACTGAGCCATTTTCACAGCACGTGGGGAGTGGGGTGGCCCAGCGGGGCCTGGCACAGGCAGGGTGGGGATGAAGACAGGAAGAGGCAATGGTGATCAGGGTGAAGCCAGGGCACGGAAAGGGGTGATGGGGATGAAGGCAGGAGTGATGGGGATGAAGGCAGGAGTGATGGGGATGAAGGCAGGGAGAATGCTGGTGGTGATGTAGTCAGGGAGAGGCAGAGGGGATGGGGATGAAGCCGGGAGGGAGATGGGGTGGTGGGGATGAAGGCAGGGGAGAGGATGCTGCCCGCATCCAGCTGGTGGACGGGAAGTGTTTGGGACAACGCAGAAGCCCCCCTTGAGCGCAGGGAAACCCCCCACGACCAAAAGGGGGGTGACACGACACCGCTGGCACAGCGCAGGGGCCCGCAGGGCGAGCGGGGCCGGTTCCCCCGGTGCCCCCGGTGTCGGTGCGGGCTCCCCGGGCGCAGCCGGCCCCCCTCGCCCGGAGCCGGCCGGGTGCCCGCGGCCGGAGGGGCAGGGGATCGCCTCTCGCCCCGGCTCGCTCTGCAGTGACAGATCGTTCCCTTTTCAAAGCGACTCCAGAGTGGCTTTTTTTGACGCTCTTCCCCGCTCGTTAGAGCGCGCCCGTTCAAAGGCGAAACTTCCCAGCAACTTCACTAAAACCCTTTGAAACAGGGGGAAGAGAGTGGTACAATAATTTTTTTTCTGGCTCTCCTTTTTTTTCCCTATTCTCTTTTTTTTTCCCTGCAGTAGGGTGAAGCTCTGATGAACTCAGGGCTGGCTGTGTTTCAAAATTAATTGGAAAATGCTCGTCTTCAAGGCGCAGGCGTCTCGCGTTTACACCTATCGCCTTGGCACCGCGGCACAGCTTCTCCTCCTGCTGATGCCCAGAGCCCACCTCGGCCGAGAAGAAGCATTTTTATCCATTTTTCCCCTTCCCAGCATCGTCTTTCACCGTGACGTAAGGAACACGCAGCTCTACTACAGCCTTACGCGTAGGTGTACACCTGAGTGATGCTCTCGCTCCTTTGAGGGGTAATTCCCGGTGCCGCCGGGTTCTCCAGCCCTGGGATGGTTACCTGCGGCTAAAGCTCCCAGGTGAAGGTGAAGGTGACGGGTCCGTCCCGGGGCGGAAAATGCCTCGATTTCCACCAAAACGGGCGTGGGAAGCGCCTCCGTGTCCGCGTCACGGGCGTGGGGTGGCCCGGGAGAGCCACGCCTGGGGGGAGAGGGGCTTTTAATGGAATCACAACAGCCACACGGTTCCCCATTAAATCCTGCTAATTTTCTAGGTGAAGGCTGTGAAGTGAATGTGAGGAAGCATTAAAAGGGAATTGAATTTGCATTCCTTATGCTACAGGCACATGTTTACATGACCTTTAAAACAGAATTAAAGCTGTATCATCAGCAGCTGTAGGCAATTCACATTACTAAGGCAATCAAATCAGAAGGCTAAACTAACTATAAAACATAAATTAAACTGATAGAGAATCATCCTAATTCACTAGGTTTACTTGCAATTTACTTATCCGCTACTAGTAATTTCTAAACAGTTTGGAGAAGAGGCAAATAGGAAATACTTGGATGCGGCACTTCAAAAACGTGTTGTCCGAGGGGGGAGCCGGCTCTCCCGGGGTTCTCCGTCAGGGATCGCGGGGATAACGGCCCCGCCACGGTCCCCCAGAGGTCCACGAAGGGCCTGCAAACTGATACCTGCCGCGCTAAACCCCAGCTTTGTGGGCTGGCTCAAGTCCCCCCACGGAATCCTTTCCTCTCTGGAGGACCTTCAGAGACGCCGTTGATTTTCTAAAATACGAAATAACTCAATATCCACTACAGCTCGCGTTGCACCGCTGCCTTCTGCCCCCTCCCCCATCCCCAGAGGGACACTTTCCAATGTCTGAAGCACGGGGGGGAAAAAAAAAACCAACACAAAAATCGATACCACCGGTGATTTCATTAAAAGTTTGCAGAGTGCCTTTCCCCGTCTCCGCTCCGGCGCTCCCGGGCACCCCCTGCCCCGGGCACCCCCCCGCTTTGATTTATTCCCATTTATTTCTCGCAGCCGAGGGCTGTCTCCCCCCTCTGATGGCGACTCTCCCGTGTGCGCTCCCCCGTGCCCCGGGGCCCGCGGTGATTTATGGCCCCCCGCCTCCCCCCGAACTTCTCCCCCGCTCCCGGGACCCCCCGCCACGGGCAGGGCACGGAGGGGAAGGGATGCTGCAGCCTCCAGAGCCTTCAACCGGGATGATGCCGGGCGGGGGGGGGGGAGAAAAAAGCTGCCAGGAGGTGCCAGGGAACCGCACACGCCGGGGATGGAGCGGACGGAGCTTTGGCAGGGGCTGTTGGGGTTTTTTTGGGGGGGCCCACGGAGGGCTCGCGGTCTCGGCCACGCGTGGCCGAAGGACACCCAGCCTGCCTCACCATCACCACCCTGCACCGCCCAAGCGCGATTCACGAAGGAAACATCTTTTAGCAACGCAGCCTGGCCTGAAAGTTCATTTTTATAACAGCTTTGGTTGGCGCGATCCGAATGAAGCGGGGAGGAAACTTTCCACCGAGCCGTAAACACACGAAAGTCTGTGAGAAAACCAAGAATTAGCAGCAGCATCTACGTATTTATAAACGTAAATCTAGGGATGACGAGGCGCTTCAGAATGCAGGAGGCGTTTCAATCCCTCTGCGGGATCAGGAGCATCGCTGGATGCTTTGCACGCCGAGCGCTACAGCTGGAAAAACGTATAGTTAAATAAATAATAAAGAAATGAAAGGAAAAACACAACACATAAACCCCAACCCCACATGGAAATCGCTCGGTGAGCTACCAAACAGCAGCGCAGGTATTTGTCATCCGAGGAACAGAGCGATTTGTCTTCAGTGTCTCATTAGTCAACAGAGGTTAACTAGCGAGCCAGTTAGTGCGTGTTCAAATCCAACCCATTTTCCTTTAAATATGTCTGAGCAGAAATCTGTCCGTTCGGGAATGGTATTTGGGTTATTTCTACAGCACAGGCGGGATGGCCTCTGGTGTGGCAGGAGCTGGGGGTGCCCATCTCCAACCGCATCCCCCCGTTTGCCGGGAGAAGCATCACAGCAGAGAAAAAAAAAAAAAGACCCAAACCAACAAAACGACAACCAAAAAACCACGGGATTTCGGTCCGGGATGAAACAAGCGCGTTCTTGTCATCACGCCTGTTTGAACGGCACGGTGAGGAAAGTGCCTACGTAAAAGGGAAGGGACCCGCATTGTTGTGCGGGTCTATTAACTCCTGCCGTGACCTCGGGAGCTGCCACGCACCGCCCGGGGAGGCAGCGGGGACCGGGGCCGCAGCTCCTTCTCCTTCTCCCGCTCCCTCTCCCCATCCCTGGTTCTCCACCAAGCACAACAAAACCCGACGTTTCAATTCGTGGATTTAATAAACGGCGACGGCGGTCCCCCAGCAAAAAATGTGCACTTTGGAAGAGACTTCCCGGAATATTTATGGTTTTTTGCTCCGTCAACCAAATGTTCGAGACAAGACCTGCGAAAACCGACCCAGCTCGAAAACCACAGTGACCTGAACATGACGGGGTGGTGCACGAATGAACGACATTTTTTTTTTTCCCCCGCAGCAAGTACATTTTTCAAACATCAACAACGTGGAAAAAAGATATTAATAATAATAATAATAACAACAACAACAGGCGATTCGAGCAGAGGAGCAAGGAGTCGCCCAAAACGCTTCGGAAACCGCAGCAGTTAGAATACAAATACTATTTACCTTGTGATTTTTTCTGCCCGGGACTGGCTTTATTGTCCCTCCCTGGACCAGCCCAGCCGCAGCCACGCTCCCTCCGTGCCGGGCTCTTTGCTGCCGGGCTGGTGCTGGGAGAGATTTGGGGGGGGGCTGCATTCATTCTTACATTAGGACTAGTTTAATTTGCAATCTGTCAGTCCATCTCCTGGCTGTGGCTCTGAGATGGCAGTGTGGCTCTCTCCCTCCTCTCTCCCTGCACACAGCATTTACTCACGTTCAAGAGCAGCCAACAGAGACCAAAAAAAAAAAAAAAAAAAAAAAAGAACTAATTGAGCTTGTGTCGGTATTGGCTAATTTCTGCTAATACTCTGTAAATTCCTTTTTACTTCCTAAGCTTCCCCCGCGCTGGTTAGGTGTTCCCAAAGCCTCTCCGGAGCCGGTTTCTCAGCCCTGATGGGTGGCTGGGCTGCAGCAGGAGCCCCAGCGCCTGGATGTACACAATGCAAACCTTAACTCCTGGCTCCAGAAACGGTTAAATTGCCCTTTCCCAGCCCCCACCCCCGTTATGATTGACTCTGTTTTTAAATTTGCACTTGTTCCCACCAAGCGCAATCTAACTCGTCCTGTCTCTAAAGTGAACTTGTGTTGAAGGTGAAGTTTTCAATATAGAGGTCACGACACCGAGGCACAGCTTACCGCTCCGAGCTTCATGCTGTATTAAACACAATCAAAACGAACCCCTTTTAGACCTTTTTTTTTTTTTTTCTCTCGCCTTCCCCTCCCGCGGATGAACAATGAGAGGGGGGAAGAAAAAAAAAAATCTCTTAAATATAATAAAATCAGCTCTGTCACGATAACAAACGCGTTCCTCCCGCTCCTGGGCTCGCTCCCTGCCAGGTCCCAACCTCCAGCCCATGGAGCCGGTGGGGAACGCAAACACATCCCGACCGGAGCTCTTAAAGGGGAACGTGTGGGGCTGGCGCGGGGAGAGCCAGCCCTGCCCCACGCGTGGGTGACACCGCCGCTGCCATCGGGGGGACGAGGACGGCTGAGCCGCGCACCCGGGTGACCCCACAAAGTCCCGGTCCCGCCTGCGCCAAGAGGACTCGACACAATTCCAGCTCCCGCACTTCAAAGCGGGGGGTTCTCTATAGCGACTTCTCGCTGCCCCAGGACGGTGGCCGCCTCCAGCTATTGTGCGAGCTTTTTCACGCCAAAGATTTAGCAGAAAAAATAGATATTAAAGCGAGTTATTTGCTGAGGAAACGAGGGTCCCTCCGGGGTGGGGGCACCCGGAGCCAAAGGGCTGGAGCGCACAGTCCGAACCCGGAAACTTTTTTAAAATTTTTTTTTAATAAAAAAAAAAACTTTAACGGGTTTCGGTCTATGAAAAATAAGTTACAAATTCTTGCAACAGTAGCTTTGCATGTACTTATTTTTCTCCCATGTCCAGACGGGGTCGGCTATTGAATAAGGCTCTTTTATTCTGCATGGGGCAGGGGATTTGTGGCCATGGTCCCCCTTTTATTCCTCTCTCTATGGAAACCCAGATCATGGGGAGAAATATGCGAGGCTGAATAAAGAAAAGCAGCAGAAAGGACCGCTTGAGAGCGGCATCTGTTACACTTGGGAAGTTAGACTGACAGGAAAGAGCTAAAGAAACCCTCTCCAGCAGATTAGTTAGAACAGCAAGAAGATTTAACTATATGCAGATAAAAACACTATAAAATCCACCATACTCTGCTATAGGCGAGGTGAGAGCCGCCTCGGCAGGAGCAGAGCCGGGCTCTGCCTTAGCTACATTTGCAGCAAAGATTAAAATGGGACGTTCGGGGTTTTATTTCCCTGCTAGAGACTCTGCCTTAATTAAACGGCGGATCCGAACATCTATTTTCACGGGCAATGGGATTTGAAAAATTGTTTCGGAAGTTAAAGTGCAAATTAATTTTAAATAATTTAGTTACGTTTTTATACAGTGCGGATTTGATGTTGTTGGGGGGGTTTTTTTGGTGTTTTTTTTTTTTCCTTTTTTTTCCCGCGGGCTCCGGTGATGTTTATTTCGAGGAGCTTGTGAAGGCGGAGAGTAGGGGGGGGGGGAAGGAAAGAAAGGAGGGGGGGAAAAAAGGAAAAAAAAAAGGAAAAGGAAAAAATAAAAAGGAAAGGCTAAAAAAAAACCAACAACAAGCAAGAAGCTGCTGCTCCAACTCCTTCCCGGCCCTCCCCGCGCTCCGGAGGGCTCGGCCGCGGAGCTGCGCGCCCCGCACCGCCCGCACAGCCCCGCGCCGGGAACGGGGCTCCAGCAGGGACATTCCCATCTCCCGACCCTCCCGCCGACCCCCCCGCGCCGCACACCCCCCCCCCACCGCCGCCCCTCTACCTGCAAACTTCATTTTTTATTTACTTTGCCTTATTTTTTATTTATTTTCCAAGTCGCCCCCCCCCCTCCCCGCACCCCCGCGGGTGCGCGGCGCAGCGCTGGCCCGCCGGGGACCCGCAGCCGCCCCGATATATCGCGATCTTCCCCCAGCCTCGCAGCCCGCTCTGCTCCTCACCAACCAGCCCTGCCTCTGCCCCTCTCGCACGCTGCCCCGGCGAGAAATTATTGTGATTATTATTATTATAATGAGGAAAGCGACGGGACCCGGCTCGGAAGGAACCAGAGGAGCGCTCACCTTATTTAGATCTATTTTCTCATTTTCTTGAATTTTCTTCAGATCTGTCTTCTCAGAGAAACTAATGCCTTAATGACTTTCTGGTAGCTGCAAGCCTTCTTTTATTTCTGCTAAATATATGAAAATGTATGCAAATTTAAATCAAGCTTAACCTAGGAGCTCTTGCAATATATTTAATGGAATTTCAAACCAATAAGGGGACTCTGATGCAGTCTTCTGGAAGTGCAAATATAATTACGCAGCTCGGTTACCTCCAAAACGATGCGGGGAAAGGTCATTTTGGAACTCGGGCGCGGGCCGGGGGTCCCGGGGCTGCGGCTCTCCCCGCCCCGCCGGGGCTCCGCGGGTGCGGAGCTCTGCCCGCCGGGCCCGGCCGAGCCGGGGGGCTCCGAGCTCCCCCCTCCTCCCCGGGGGGGGGGGGGGGACCTGGGGACCGCACGCGCCTTTTCCCCCATTTTTTCCCCCTTTCTCACGGTTTTCCCCCCTTTTTCTCCTTTTTCCCCGCTTTTGCCCCGCAGCCCGCCCGCCAGGCGCGCACCGGCGGCGCGCCGCGCCCGCGCGCCCAACTTTTGAGGAGCATCCACCGGGATTTACCGGCGGCGAGGCCGGGAAGCTCCTTTTGGGGCCGGTTTTTATTATTTCGGGGGTTTTCTCGGTTTTTGCAGCCGCTCGAGCGCGGCGGCGGCGGCGGCGCACGGCCCGGGGCGGGCGGGGACGCGCGGCTCCGGGGCAGCCGCACCGGGGGAGGAGCGGAGCGGGCGCCGCGCACCCGGAGCCCGCCCGGGCCGCGGGCGGGGGCAGCGCCGGGGTGATCCCGCGGGGCTGCCGTCGGGGCGCCGCCGTTTAACCTCTGCCCGGCGCTAATCGCTCCCCATTTAAGCCGTGCCCCCCGCGCCCCCCCCTTCCCCCGTTCCCGGGCGCTCCCCATTTAAGCCGTGCCCCCCCTCGGTCCCCCCGCTCCCCGCCCGCCGCCCGGCGCGGAAGGAGTTAAGCGGCGGGGCCGCCTCGCGCCCGGCCCCCGGTGCCGGCGGAGTGATTCACTTCCTGCCTCGCGCCCGCGCGGCCCCGCGGCCCCGCCCCCCGCGCGCGCGCCCCGCCCCCGCGCCGCGCCCATTGGCCCGCGGCGGCGGCGGCGCGTCGCCATTGGCCGCGGCGGGTGCCAGTCTCGGCGCGGCCGCCGCCGGGCCGCCGTGCCGGTGGATGTCAAAGGCTGGCGCGGCGGCGGCGGCACAGTATAACTCGTGGGGCTGCCGCGGCCATGGCCACAGCCGCCTCCAACCCCTACGGCCTGCTGGGCGCCGGCGCGCTCGCCCACGCCGAGGGCGCGGGCATGCAGCAGGGCAGCCCGTTCCGCAGCCCGCAGAAGCTGCTGCAGAGCGAGTACCTGCAGGGCGTCCCCGGCAATGGGCACCCGCTGGGGCATCACTGGGTGACCAGCCTGAGCGACGGCGCGCCCTGGCCCGCGGCGTTGGCGGGCGGCCCGCTGGAGCAGCCCGACGTGAAGCCGGGCCGCGAGGACCTGCAGCTGGGCGCCATCATCCACCACCGCTCGCCCCACGTCTCCCACCACTCGCCCCACGCCAACCACCCCAGCGCCTGGGGCGCCAGCCCGGCGCACAGCGCCTCGCTGGCCGCCCCCCCCGCCGCCGCCGCCGCCGCGGCCGCCGCCGCCGGGCAGCCGCTGAGCGTGTACTCGCAGGGCGGGTTCGCGGTGGGCGGCATGCTGGAGCACGGCGGGCTCACCCCGCCGCCCGCCGCCGCCGCCGGACAGGGCTTGCACCCGGGGCTGCGCGGCGAGGCCGGCGGCGAGCACGGCGAGCTGGGCGGCCACCACTGCCAGGACCACTCGGACGAGGAGACGCCGACCTCGGACGAGCTGGAGCAGTTCGCCAAGCAGTTCAAGCAGCGCCGCATCAAGCTGGGCTTCACCCAGGCCGACGTGGGGCTGGCGCTGGGCACCCTGTACGGGAACGTCTTCTCGCAGACCACCATCTGCCGCTTCGAGGCCCTGCAGCTCAGCTTCAAGAACATGTGCAAGCTGAAGCCGCTGCTGAACAAGTGGCTGGAGGAGGCCGACTCCTCCACCGGCAGCCCCACGAGCATCGACAAGATCGCGGCGCAGGGGAGGAAGAGGAAGAAGCGGACCTCCATCGAGGTGAGTGTCAAGGGCGTGCTGGAGACGCACTTCCTCAAGTGCCCCAAGCCGGCCGCCCAGGAGATCTCGTCGCTGGCGGACAGCCTGCAGCTGGAGAAGGAGGTGGTGCGGGTCTGGTTCTGCAACCGGCGGCAGAAGGAGAAGCGCATGACCCCGCCGGGCGAGCAGCCGCAGCACGACGTGTACTCGCACGGCGTGAAAACGGACACGGCCTGCCACGACCTCTGACCGCGGGCTGCGGCCACGGGACTGCCCGGCCGCGGGAGCGCCCGGCCGCGGGACTGCCCACCCACGGGGCTTTCTTTAACTTATGGTTTCGGGAGTCGCGGCGCGGGGTCCCCGCCCGCCGCCGCCTCGGCAATATTTTTGTTTTTTCCTCTCTCCGACCTTTCCGCTGATCACACACACACACACACACACACACACGGTGTTTACTCGCAGACAAGGTTTGTTTTCGGGCTCCGCTAGGACGAAGGAAAAAAAAAAAAAAAAAAAAACCGACGAACAAAAAAACCCACCGCGAAACAAAACCCAAACAAAAAGGGAAAAAAAAGGAAAAAAAAAAAAAAGGAAAACCCACGGGAAAAAAAGAAAATTTAAAAAAAAAAAAAAGAACGAAAAACCCGACAGAAAAGGAAAGACAGATGTGTGCCTATGAATAACCTTCCAGCGCCTTGGTTATATCAGCTGTATTTCAGGTGAATCTGTTTTACAATAGACTAGTTTTGCATTTTTAAAGACTTATATAGCGTTTTTAAATGTCTGAGGTGTTTTACTACAAACTGTACACAATATTTGTGACCTAATTTGTATCGAATTGAGCAGTCCAAACGTTCCTCCCTTCCCCACGCACCGGCAATGTCACCCAGCGGGGCCGGGGCAGGGCGGCCGCGGCCCTTCCTCACCCCCCCCGAGGACACGGGGCCCCCTCCGCGCCCGCGGAGCCCCGCACCGATGTGAAGAACAGGCTTATTTGTTGCAGCTTTTTTCTTCCTTTGCAAGAACTTCCCAACACCGTAAAACGGTCGGGTCACAAGCCTGACCTCCCCCCCTCTTCTCCCAAGGAAAAAAAAAAATTTATATATATATATAATAATTATTTCTAAGAGATTTACCCGAAATTAAGCATCACAACCAAACCCGTGGCATTTGCCAGTCTTTTTTTCTTTCCGAAGATGAGTTGGGCTTTTTGATCAGCGCCAGACTGAGAGGTCTGTAGTAAAACACCTTTATCCTTCTGCGCTTTCGCTTCGGAAATCGGTTTCTCTGTTATTTTGTTTCGATAGTGAAGAGGAATGAGGGGTCGGGGGTGGGGGGGGAGGGAGGGAGGGATGGGGACAGAAAACGCCCGCATTTGGTTCACGCTGAGCTTCTTTCCGCGTCACAGGGAGATGCTGGATTTGTGGCAAAGCTTTTCTAGGGGAAAAAATAATAATAATAATAGTAATAATCACCGAGAAAACAACTAGGGAGAAAAAAAAAAAAAAAAACACCCAACCAACAAAACAAAAAATCACTAAAACGCTAAGGCCAGGACCCGTTTTTGGGCACAGGGAAGTGCTGAGCTGTACCCGCCCCCTCTGCCGCCCGCCCGGGGATGCGCTGTCCCCACGGGCGGGGGTGCAGCGCCCACGCACCCACCCGCGGGGGCTGTGTGTGTGTGTCTGTGTGTATGTGTGTGTGTGTGTGTGTGCGCCCACGGCCGAGCCCCCGCTGCCCCCGCACCCCCCGGGCCGGGCTGGCCGGGGCCGCCGGGCAGGGCCGGGCTCCCCCCGCTCCCGGGGCTCCCCCCGCACCCGCGGTCCCCGCTCCGCAGCTCCCGCGCAGCCCCCGTTCCCTCTCCCCGCCCTCCAGATTTTTTCCTTTCGACATTTATATTTTTCAAGTATTTTTCAGTAAGCGCTTAAAAAAAAAAAAAAAAAAAAGAAAAGAAATTAAGAGGAAAAAAAAAAAAGAAAAAAAATAACTCGACACTGAGGACCTGCCTATTTCTGCCAACTTTATAACTGTACAGTTTTGTATATTAAACGTTTTTTGGAAGTTATTAATTTAAAGAAAGATCATTTAGTTTATTCATTTAGTAACTGATGTATAATAAACGCTATTTTCATTAAAGGTTGCTTTTTTCAACTATTTTATCCAAAATTGCCTATTGCAGTTGCCAACAATTATTTATTTTCAATAAATTCCGCATTATGTTAAAAAAAAAAAGAAAGAAAAAAAAAAAAAAACGTTTCAGAAAGAAACAACAACAAAAAAAAGCCTAAATGGGTGTCGGATAAAAATAATAACGAAACACACGAGTGGCTGTAACGTTTGGTTGTCGACCAGCTTTAGTCAAGGGGTTTATATTGACGCAATATTTTACTGTTGTAAAAGGAAAACAAAAATTAAAAAAAAAAAAAGGTTTAAATAAACATTTTTACGAAAGAAAACCAAAATAGACGGAAAGCTGCGGGTGCGTGGTTTGTGCGCTGGCCGAGCCGGGGTGCGGGGGCTCCTCCGCCTCCCCCATCCCGGGCACAGCCGCTGCCCTCCCGGCCCAGGGGGGCTCGGGGGGGGCCGATCCCGGCGGTGCCGCTGACACCTGCCGCGGTTTTGGGGCGGAAAAAGCGCTTTTGGGGTGGCAAAAGGTCTCTGCGGCTTTTCCGGGGGCGGCGGGGCCGCGGCAGCGGGCAGCGCCGGGCAGCGTGTGTCCATCGGCGGGGCCGCGTGTCCATCGGCGGAGCCGCGTGTCCATCGGCGGAGCCGCGTGTCCGTGCGCTCGGTTTCTGTGGATATCCGTGCGAACCCCGGTGATGCGTCGGTGCTCGGTGCCCCGGCGCTGCCCCCGCCTCGCCCCCGGCCGCTCCCCGCCCGCATCCCCGCGGCCCGAGCGGGCCCGGCCGGGGGTCGCGGCCCCGCCGAGCGGCGGCCATCGGGGGGCACCGGGGAAGTTTCTTTTGTTCCGCCCGTCCCCCCGTCCCCCCCCCTCCCCGGCCGGGCCGGGAGCGGAGGGGCCGCGGGGGCCGGAGCGCCGAGCCCCGTCCCCGCCCCGGCCGGCCCCGCTCCCCCGGCGGGCAGGGCGGCGTGCGCAGAACAATAACAGCTCCTCGCCGCCGCGGGGGAACGGGGTGCCGGGGGAGGCAGGCAGGCAGCAAAACTTCCAGGCATCGCCTTTTATTTTTGTTCTTTTCCCCCTTTCTGAATCCGAACCTTGGACAAAGCAATACCCAACCCTTCTGCCGGCAGCTTAGGGGGTAAAAAATTACCTTGAGGAATCCCGAGAAGCGACCCGAGCTCTCGTCTTCGGTAACCGGCAGCAGCACGCGAGTGGACRGTGCCTTCCCGCTCCTCTGCCAACACACCAACCATGCTGTACCTGGTAGCGAGAGGCATTTGGGATGTGAACAGTGGGCGATGCATTGTTTCTGAACCATAAAACTGATTGATTTCAGTGTAAATCTCTGTGAGCCGCAGCCCCGCGGCCTTGGGGGCAACGGGGCCTGCGGCCGCCCCTGCAGCGGGCAGCAGAGCCCGGCTGCCTCCGCAGCGGGACCGCAGCCTCCGGCTCTGCCCAGGCGGATTGCAGCGGCAGGACAAGGAAACAGAACCCCCAAAAGCCCTTTTTTTTGCAGTCGGCTCCAGGAACGGGATAAACCGAAGCAGGAGTGAACGGCCGTGGTTTGTAAACAGCCCCAGCTGAGGACACGGGAAAAGCTCCGGGTCCACACGAGCCCTGCGTGGTCGCGGTGGCTCCGAACACGCAGGGCCCTGAGAGGCAAAGCTCGTAAAGGCAGCCTTGGTTTGGAGGAGGGACAGAAGGCGTTTCGCTGAAATTAGCCCGTTTTAGAGCCCTTTGGCTGCTCTGTAAATACAACCGCGGCGAGGGCTGGGTTGTGTCTTATTTTAAAACAAATTAGGTTTTGAGACAAAAGAGATGCAATGAAAGACGAAATCAAGGAAGTTTATAAACAGAAGCGCTTCAAAGGCTGCTGGAAAGCCGGAGAAAATAGGAAAGGAGAATTTCGTTTAAAGAAAGGGAAATCTCTGCTGGTTATTGCCCATCGATTTCAGTGTTCCTGCGAGCAAAAGGAAACTCTTTTGTGCCACCTAATGTTAAGTACAGATCACTGTTGTCTTCTTGGCTGCCCATCATCCGTGGTGAGCGTGGGGAGGCCTCGGGGTGCTGAGCCCATGGGGTGGAGCTCAGCATCCCAAAGTCCCACCAGAGCAAGGGCAGGGAGAGAAACTTCAGCTTCACAGTTACCTTCCGAATTTAGGCTTTTTTTTTTAAAAAAAGAGCTCAGGAGGGGGTGGAAAGAAGCACGGGGTAGAATCATAAGAATGAGAGACTCCAAATTTGGTCTTTGTTATAAAAAAGTAGCTCCAGAACGAGCACATCCAGGGTTTATATAAGCTGCCCACCACCAGGCTCCATCTCAGCAGCCTCTGGGCTTTGGGGAGCTTTTCCCTCTGCTCTCTTCAAGGACCCCAGTGGCCTGGCCTTTGCACACCCATGTCTCCCAGCTGGAGGAATTTTGGTGTGTACTTAGCAGCCATTCCCATTAATTTAGTATGTAAATATCTGGCACAATCCTTGAAAGAAAGGGCTGAAAGCAAGCGTTTCTCGTAACGATAAATTGCAGCATTTTCGTGATTTTAATGGAGAGCGTTAAACAGCTTTAGCAAGTTTTGAGGCCACATCTTCCATGCTTTTCATATTGTACAAAAAGAAGAGAACCAGAGGCTTCCTTTGGGTTAAATTTCAAATCTTTGTACGCTGTGCTCTTTAAAGATGGCCAGGACGTAGGAGAGGGTTCTCTTGAAAGCAAAAAATTACTAGAAGYGAGCAGAGATGCCATTTCACTTTATGTTGTAGATCGTTCAAAGTATGGACCAGTCAATCCATACCATACATTTGACCAAGATGCTTTTACAATGCCTTAGAATTATGTATTTGGAGTTTTTCTTTCTGTATTTTTAAGTATTGATTCCCTAGGTTCAGGCAGAACTGATGAGAGCAACCCAGACCTCTTGGGCTGCATCCATGCACCAAAATCAGCCCTGATTTTAGGGCAGATCCACACGTGGATGGAGGCACGTTTAAAACCTAAATCCTTCCCCCAGGAGCGCGTGGAGCTGGGGATGGATGCCMTTGAGCCAAGGGTCTGATCCCAAAACCCAGACAAAATTCATGGCTTTACTCACCAGAGCAGCTTCGCTGTAATCCAGTGATCTCTCCATCCAAATGGAGCTGTTAATTAGCCTTTGCACAATTGAATTCCAAGGTTCCATCCTAGAAAAAATGCATGTACAATATTTCAAGCAGGTGACCAATCCTGCTCAATATCCCCCCAAATACCCACAGACATCAGGGCCTGCATTTGTACTCACTTTCCCCTTTTTCCAGCATCCTGCAACCAATAGACTGGAAAGGCTCCACAGCAATTACATATTTAGGATATGTGATAGCTGCAGTTAAGATCTTTACGACTGATTGCAGGATAAAATTTACTTCAAATGTGCAAGAGCCCATTTTTAAACCTCAGTCTTTCAGCTGCTTTGCATTAGAGATATTCCGAAGAATCAAAAGCAATTAGAGCGTACAAAGTCTAAATGGTAAATAATTTCCAAATCAAAACCTTTATTAAAGCAATAAGMATCTATTTTTGTTAACACTGTAAGAGATGGAAAGGGCCAAAGTAAATAACTTTTGATTTAATGCCATGGAAAGAAATCCAGACTTCTATGCTGAAGACCARTATAGGAAATCTCACCCCAAGCGGATTTTGGGTTGAGTTTGAAAGATTCGGGAAAGCAGGGCAAGCAAAAGGGTTTAAAACTCCCATTTTCCGTGGTGGGGATGTGAGTGGGGATGGTTTGCACATGCCTGAGATGGGATCTGTAGGTGGATCCCCATTCCCAGCGAGCGCCTCGGCGGCTTGTAAATATTTGTAGAATCACGTCCCCTAATTAGAGTGGTAAAACAGCATTAAATCTTGGGATGGGAGAGAAAGAGGAGAGCGAGGAAGAGCTGTCAGTGGTGAGAGCCTGTCAACAAGAAGTTAAAAAGCCAATGGTAAATCTCCTTTCTGGGAGCGCCGGGTTTGCGGAGCCATCGACCGGCGGCTCCTGATCGATGTTCCGCTGGCACGGAGCACCGCTCCGAGGAGCTGGGGGCTGCCCAAGGAGCTTTTAAAATGGGCATATTTCAAACAGGGACTATGAAAAGCTGGGCAGCGGCTCTCCTCGCCCCTGGTGTTGTTTAGACACCCAAAACGCTGCTCCGTTATTCTGTCGCTGGATTTTATTCCATTTTTTTTTAAGTGATGCCAGTCCTTGACTTCTGCGCCTCGAGTACAAATAATATTTACCCAGCGTAGAAACGCCATTTCTGAACCCGACTTGTTTTCCKTTTTGGCTGGAGCACGGGGTTTTGTTTTGCATATTTATCTTCAGACTTTGGGAAGGAAAAATCCAGTCAAATCAGCCCACAGCTCCTACTCCCCGAGAAATGGTTGGGGGAGATGAGAGTGCCTGAGCTCCCCTGCCATCAGCTGGAGGGCAACTGGAGGTAACACGAGCTGCTCCCCATCCAGGGCTTGTACTTCTGTCCAGATTATGGGATTAGTCTCTGTTACATCTATCTACAGTTGGGAACTTGTGATCCAGTTAAAGCAGCTTGAAAGGCRCCCAGCAGGTGCTGGGGGTCCGACTCTGCCTCGCAGATTCTGGGAGTTACGGGGGGAAAGCAGGGCTGGCCTTGTGCCGGGCTTCCCGAGGCTCCACGCGGCTGGGGGAGACGGGGAAAAATCAAAATCCTGCCAGAAAACACTTCCAGACAGGGAAAATCAGCCACGGCCTCTTTTTCTCCTCCCTAAATCTTGAAATGGAGTTGCTAACGCTTAAATACAAACACGGTCAGACGTGAGCTGGTGATTCTTTGCTGCTCCACACACATCACACGGACACGGGGGAGCTCTTCCACCTCAGAAATGCTAATTCAGCTCTGGAATTCTGAGTTTGCAGAAACTGTCCTGTAAATGTCACGGGGGATTACCAAATCTGCGGGAAGATTATGGCTCTGCACACCTTCCGACTGTCGATTTAAAACTTTATTATCCTTGATATAGATTCTTCACAAAGGAAGCAGCCCAGCGGTGGGAATTCTGCCCACGTAAAACTTTTGCAGGGTTGAATCCTCCTGTGCAATTCCTGCTTTTCCATAGAGTGGGCAGGTCTCTGGAGGTGATGCCACACCAACCCAACGCAGCCCCTTCTAAACACGAAATCCTGCCCTGCTCAGCCCAAACTTCTCCCAACTGCAGCAGAGAGAGGATGCAACACATTCCCAGCTATACAGCCCTGATAAGTTTTTAATGGAAAATGTAATRGTGGGGGGTTTACTCTCGTATGTTCCTCATAGTGTAGTAAAGCTGTAGTAGAGCCTCAGAAAATCTGCCTTTGTAACAAGATCTCGGCAGAAATGAATACATGGTAATGTGGCTGGCAGTGGTTTGCTCAGAAAAATGTGCAGTTGCATAGTAAGATATTTATAACAGGATTAGATTTCAAGTACAAAGCCCGAGTTCAAAGATATTTCAGGATGCTGCACGAGAAAATGACAAACTCGGATTTTTTTTGAGTTTRCAGCTCTCTGTGGTGGAGAACCTTTGTGGTAAAGCATCACTTGGACCTGTTTCAGCTGGACCTGGGAAAACTGTGGCCCCTGTTCTTCCCAGGCATCCCAAGATGGGATGCAGATGAGCACAACAGATGTTGGGAAAGGTCCTGGGCTCCCCTCCTTGTGATCTGCTCTCTCCTGCCTCTGGCTCCATGGGGATCATTCAGGGCACAGCAACCTGCTCATCTCATGTCCATGGGACAAAAATGGTGCTGGAGCAACTCAAACCCAGTTCAGTGAGAGAGAGCACCYGTTACAGAACCTCCACCCTAAATCCAGGTTAAAAACTGAACTCTGCCTTGCTTTATTCCCATTTCCTGCACTGCACATCCATTTCAAAGGGTCCCCAAGTGTCAAAGCATTTCCTGCTCTGGAACATTCTTCATCCTTGACTATAAAATAGTTTTTGCTGGTTTGTACAATGTAAAGCAGTCAAATGAAAGAATACCAAACAATTCTTTCAGCAGAAAAGTCTTGAGGTTTTTTTCCTCATTTTCTAAGGAAAACACATCCACGCTTCATCCTGAGCTGCTGCTACTTCTTGTGGGCACAGGAGGGCTAAAAGGGAGGGGTTCAGTGGGTGCCTGTTTCCATCCCCATCACCACCACTGTCTTCCCAAGAGATTTATTCCGCGCCACTTCTTCCCCTTGCCCCATCCTAAGCCACGAGAACGTTCTATGGGAATTGTAACGCCTCATATATTCCAAGGGAGAGGATAATAATAAACTGGGCTGCTCTGACCTTTTTGGGATTGGTGCTGTTTGATCCCTCCAGCGGTGACCTGGGGGGTGCTGTGCACCGGGGCCAGTCCAGCTACAGCACAGTGAAAAGGTTAAAGTCGATGTTTATGGGGCTGTTAAATGTTTATGGTCTTTCCCAGGCCACACCAGGCATTGAAACGATGGTACCTCGTGCCCCTAACAAACACTGGAAGGAGAAGGGAAGATGGCAGAGTGTCCTGGTTTGAGGTGCCTGCTCTGAGGGCAGTGCTTGCAATGACAACACAAACCCAGCACAATATTCGTTGACTCCTGGGAAACAGCCCRAAAGGAGGAGGTGATGTCGGGAGGCTGAGCCCAGCACAGAGCGACAGCACAGCAGAGCAGCCGAGCACAGGCACCAGGGACTGCCAGCCCCAGCCCTGGGCAGCTGCGGGGAAATTGGGAGACCCARACAGGGACCAGGCGTGTCCATCAGCAGTCCTCAGAGTTTTTAAGCTGAAATGCAGAAAAGGAAACATTTTGGAGGCTGCCGGGACACCACGCCTGTGCCACGAGGCTGCTCAGCCCACCACGAGTCCTTGCTTGGCTCTCACGTGTCACAGGGGGTTTTACAGCCCAATTAAACATATTTTTTTTCCTTTTTATCGGTTCGGAATATATCACATCTGAATTTCACTGCCTGTCCTGAGATGCCCACGGAGCGTTAACGAGTGCCCATGAGCAGGGACAATTTGCAAACATCCAAACAGCCTCAGAGGTCTCATCTCACCACTGCGAAACCTGTGAATGTCGCCAAAAATCGCTGTATTTACACTAAATGGTCCTGGCAAAAGTATAAACTTTCTGTCAATTCTGAAGCATGAAGAAACTCATTCTGGAGGCAAAACCTCCCAAAGCAGCAGCAGCCCTGGGCTCCTGTGAGCTCCTCGAGGACTGAACTTGAGGTAACTCCTGTTTAAGAAGAGCTGTGAGAATAAAATACGCAAAATCATGAAGTGTATTATTTCCTTCTATTACCCCAAACAAATTACTCTGGAAAATGACACTATTTTTTCAAAATCACATCGGATCTGATRGTTGGTAATGAAAATAAAAGGTCATTAAAATGGCAGTTATTACAAGTCTATGAAAAGTAAAACCAAGACATCAAATATAAGGATGTCATTGATATTTATTTTATTTTCTGCTATATCACTAACATCCTTTTTTATTTGTTTTGTAATAGAGTATTAAAAAATAAATAAATGTACATAAAATGCTATCAGTTGCAAAGAATTAAGAACGTGGTGTAGGCACCAAACCAGGATTAGTATCACATAAATAGAAATACGTGATTTAATGTTAACTAATATGTGGTGCCCAGCAGGGACTGAGGTACCTGGACACAGGAGAAGAGGACAGGAAGAATTGGGCTGATAGGTGAGAAAAGGTGCAAGGTTAAATCAGTCATCCCAARCTTTACACCCCAAATGCTTTGTGAAAACCAAAAACTTAAAAAAAGAAAGAAAAGAAAATCAGAAAAGAAAGTCCCACCAGGTTTCACAGACTTTTAAACCTGCTCACAGGAATTCCATGCTCTTTTTTGGACCGTGTCCATCATTTACCTCTCGTGTTAAAACACCATGAAATTCCCAAATAGGGTCAGGTGTCCCCGGGGCAGGTCCATGAGTGACATCCCAGCCCTGGAATGATGGGTTCCCATTGTCCTCCTGGGCAAGGGAACATCCTCCTGTCCTGCAAAACCAATGGAAGAGGAACTGSGATGAGAGGGATGGGAACAGGAGAGGCAAAAAGGGGTCAACCAGGAGGTGGGAGGGTTTGAGCCTCCCCTGTGCCCAGCTGAGTGTGCTTTGGCACAGCTCGATCTGGGGGAGATTAAAACTAGAAAAAAACATTAAAAATGAGAAAAACCATTAATTGGGGTGTGGGCTGAAGCGTGGGGCTGCTTTGGTGTGTGCTGGGCTCAGACAGCAAATTTTTGGGGCTGTCATTGGGCTGCTGCAGTTCCTGAACCTCTGTGGTGCTATCACAGGTCTTTGCACTCCAGCACCACCTGTGCAGTGAAATCATCACCACTGGATGTCCTTTTAGGAATAATTATTCGTGTATTATAGAGAAAAGAACCTTTACAAATTCAATTTATTTAAAAAATAAAATAAATTCCTGAAGTAGGAGTTGTTTCACTCCGTCCCATTTGGTCTGCGTTCTAGAACGCAATTTTATTTTTTTTTTTTTTTTTTTTTTGTAAATTTTTTTGGGTGTCTCTCTGAGCTCTTGCACGGTAAAACTCAGGCCGACCATGTGATTTTTGCTGTGTTTGAATGTGGAAATATTAATGGAATGTGGAAATATTAATAGAACGTGTTCCCACAGAAACACTGGTGAGGACGAAGGCGATGAGGAGGGACCTGAGGAGGCGGCGCCGTCGAGCTTTAGACAAAAATGGTATTTTTTTAACGGTGCTGAACATCCTTGGGATGTACCCAAGCACTGCCTTGTGCAAAGCCCTGGTGCTCCAGCAGCAGGAGGATCCTGTGGCTGGATGATGAGCCAGAGGCTCCTCGGTGCTCTCCCGGAGCAGGCGCCGTTCCCCCACTCCGGCTGCGGAGCCGCGGGTTCCGAACCTCCCTCGTTCCCCCCGTGCCTGCCTGCGGATGCAGGAGACAGGGAGCGACTGGGAAATCAGCAGAGCAGCAAGCTGAGCRCTACGAATTGGTAAAAATTATTTAATTCTAGTCACCCCCTGGTAATACTGTCAATTAAGCGGATGGAATTAATATTAATTATCAACAACGAATTGTTTGCGAGTGCAGTAATGAATGGAGAAAATAAGAAGGAACACAGCACATTTTTGATGCAGAAGCGCTGGCTGTGTCTGAATATTTCCTMTGAAATCTCTTTTGGTTGCATTAAAAAGTACATCCATAAATATATTTTCTTGGTGTTCGAGTTGCAAATCTGCCCGGACAGATCAGGAGGTGCTGCAAAGCAAATGGATGCACTGAAATTCTGCCTGATCCAAGAAGTKACATTCGTTTTAAAGAAAATAAATCAGAAAGCAACCCACAGAGATGCTCAGCAAGAGTAGTCATCCTTGAAAAAGAGGGAAAAAGCAGCACTTGGAAATATTTTATCCGGAGAAGCAACCGTTGGAATATCACTCCCAGCCCGTGCTGATGCCCATCAACAACTTCCTTCTCATATTGGGGGGAAAAAAGCCAGAAAGAAATTGTAAATCTATTCTATAGGCAAAACCCCTGAATCTCTGAGACATCATTTATTAGTTTTCACTAATAATTTTGATTAATTTCTGGCACTTTGCTCTGCACCTTCAAGGTGCTCCCTTGGCAGCTGCTGGGGAACCTTCTCCTTTGCCAGTGCAGCACGAGAGACCTTGGTGATATCACCACTAACAGGGGCATCAGTTTCTAGAGTGTTTGACAGCAAGATTTGCACAAAATAAATCTTTAGGAGAATATTTCCCTCTAGAACAACCTTCCTCCACCCCCAAAAGTTTTCAAAATACTCCCACTGGCAGATGGTGCACACACAGCCAGGCCCAAATGCCTGAATTGTTCAGCACCAATCGTGTTGGGGGTGTTTTAAACTTGTCTCTAAGACCAGAAATGAAATTTTTCCTGCTTGGGGTCATTTTCCAGCTCTTCCCTACCTGAATTGGAAGGTGACAGTAGTTTTGAGGTTAGGAAAGAGAATTCTAAGTAACTTGCATGGGTTTCCCAGGGGTGGGCTCTGGGAGATCCAAGACAAGGGGGTAGGAACAGCATTGGGAAAAGGGATACAAGCAGTATTAATCCTTTTTTAGAGCTGTGTATAAAATGATGGATCCATTCTGCTGCTTGAGGGACATAAATATCATTTATTAAGACAATCAGGGTTCGTTCTTCACAATTACTTTTTAATAGAAACATGAATGTCAGTTAAAGCCAGATTTACACTCACCCCTGCCTCACCCAGTGCCAGGACCTTTGATCCCAAATTATTTACCAAGTGGGGAAATCTYTCCTGATGGGGCATTTCTGCTTGAAATGGGCAATAGGTTCTGCCCAAAGGCTTTTGCACCTTTTTTGCATAAAATAATCTGCTGCAGAAATGCATTTAAAGGTGCAACATKCAATTGTTATAAAAGCATTCAGCAATACAACTTCAAGGTTTAGGGCAGAAATTGAATAAAAATGTCATTTCCAGTTTGAACAGTGAAACTGAGACAGGGGTAACGTCACAGTGAGATCCCAAGAGGAGGATCTGGGCAAACACTTCCAATGGGAAACACCCACTGCCCCCTTTAGCAGTGAAGAGTGGTGAGAGCCCAGAGGCAGAAGCAGATTGCTGGGAAAAGTTCCCACAATCAGTGGCTGCAGGGAGCATCCTCATCCCATCCATCCTGCTGCCCAACAGCTCCAATTCTCCCGTTCCCAATGGATCTATGTCACAGGCCCCAGGGCTTTTGCAAGAGCCTGGTGGGATTTATTGTGGGTTTGTTCCCTTTTTTTAAAATTTTTGCAGTAATTTCTGTCCCTCCRCCCCATCCTGTCTTGAAGCATCACGAGAGATCCCACTTGGTTCTGTTGGAATTAGAAATGATTTCTAAGTTAATTCATATATTTGGGGGGGGGTGAGGAAGCCAGAACTCACTGGGAATGGGGCTTCAGTTGGTTGGTMCAACTGAAGTGGGAGCTGGGACTCCATATGGGAGTGGGAACCCCATAAGGGAAGTGACTCCAACCCTGCACCGCTGGAGGCRGCCCCGGTCCCACCACCCTCCCCAGCCTCTTGTGCACTCAAACTGCTTCTGGTTTTAACCAAAAACCTGATTCACTCTTTTAACGAGTCTTTCAGAGCACCAAAAGGCAAGTGAATATTAAAATCGAAGTTAAATTTGGACAGGGAATACAGGGATAATAAATAACATTTTCTCTCCGAGTGGTCGCACGTGTGGGTTTGGCTTCAGGAAGCAGAAATCAGTTTGCACACTAAAAGCAGCTGCAATCCTTTGAAATTTGTATTCAGATAGTAATTCTGACTCATCCAGGTCCTTTGGCATTAGCTTACAACTGATTTTTAAATAAATCGAGTGCAGTTTTATTTGCAAGGCCAAGCCTYGTGCAGCTCCCAGCCCTGCTCGGGCGGGAGGAAAACCAACCTTGCGCTGGTGTCAGCTGGAATTCCAAGGAATTGGGACTATTAATGCTCCAGAGCGCTGCTCGGGATCGTATGAATCCCTTCTCTTCGAGGAGAAAGGCTGTCTGAATGTCACTCACACTGCCCTTTATTTTTATCCATTAGACAAACAAAATGAATGATCACATTTCTGTGGAAAAAAAAGCAGACCCCACGGGCTATGCGGCGTGAAAAGAGCTCTTTCTCCCCGGCAAGATAATGCTTGAAAAGGTGAATGAAAAGATTTTAGCAAAGAGGAAAATGTCCCTGTAGGACCCTTCCTAATTCGGAGCTCTTCGGCAACGTCAGCCTCGCTAATCCACACCTAGCTGTGAGTTCAAATGAAAAATTCATTAACTTTGTGTCCTTTAATTTATTAGGTGTAGCAACACTCCTCATCAGGGGAAGGGCTGAAAGGAGGGGACAATCAGGGCGCTTTTATGCTCTCGGCGAAGCCGGGGGCTCACAAARGGAGAGGACTCGTCGGGGAGGAATTACCCTCCCTAATTAGCGGCGCCGCCGCCGGGCAGAGGGAAAAGGGAAAATCGCCCATCAAAGCCCGGCCAGGGCCACGGCCACGGCCACGGCAGGACCGGGCAGTGTGGAGGCACCTCGGTGACCGCTCCATGCCACAGGGGTGCGTCAAGAGGGAACAAGAACGGGAGAATCTTTTRTAGAGTGAATTAAAACTGAAATGTGGACAGCCCGCACCGTGGCAGGATGAGACTGATGCTGCTTCACATCCCCTGCACTCACTGCTGGTGCATCCTATCCCTGTGTTCTGGCAAATTGGAGAGGTTTTTCCCAGCAAAACGCCTAGGAMAGCTGAGTCTGGATGCAGGAAGCGAGAACAGGAAATACAGAGGGTACGGAGTGATCACATCCACAGTGGAACCTGGGATAGCAAACGCTCCTGCCCTTCTCCTCGGGCTGATAGGATTTGGGTTTATTCCCAGTAACACAATATTTTGTCCTTACGTGACCCTCCCCGGTGTCCCTTCCCTCCSTCTTTGGAAAGGAATAAACAATTATCCTCCCTTTCTGCCAGGAAGCGCCGATAGCGAGCGGGGTGCGATGGACTGCAGCCAGGGCAGCGCCGGCAGCGGGGCCGGGGGCCCGGGCCCCATTAACATTAATGCTTAATTAGTGTTTACATTTTGCAGGCTAAATGTAAACACGTATCTGCACCAGCCAACGCCAGCTGTGACGGAGGCAGCGCTGATATCCAACAGCAATTTCCTCTCCTTTCAAAGGGCCATCTCCAGTAGGTAGGACCACAAAGCAGCCTCTGAATCGGGACACCTCGCATCCTGCCCCTACACAGGACACAGCGGGGTCATCTCGCCAGTTTTGAGGGAAGACCAGCGAATATTTGGGCTGACAAGAAAGGCTAAGTAGTAGGAAAACAAAAAAAAAAAACATTCCAAAACCCCCAGCCCCTTTGAGGATGCTGCAGCAGTCATCTATGATTTCAATTATGGCRTTACAAAGTGCCTTGATAGCCATATGGATACAGCCTTTGAAGCCAGAAATTATTGTTACCCAAATTAATTGTTCTGTGGAACAGCAGAAAACTCTGAACAGCTGTAAGAAATGTTCACAACGAAATCCGAGTGGAGTGGAGGTTAATCCGGGTTTAAATTTCCTTACAGATATTGAAATGAAGTTCAGCTGAGCCAGAAGTTCTCGYTCACAAAACGCCCGAGGTGCTCTGGCTGTTGGCACTCCACCCCTGCACAGTGGTGCCCTGGTTACCCAGGCACAGAACACATCCCTCTGTCACCACTGGTACCTTCCTGAGGCTGCTCCCAAGCTTCTTCTTCCTCGTGGGCCGAGTTCTCCCACCCCAGGGATCCCACAGGCAAACAGCTGGAGGAGGAAATCACCCAGCTGAGGATTTTCTGCTGCCACTACCGAAAAATAAATGTGCAGATATTCTCTGTCACTGATGTTTCTAAAACCTCTGTCACAGGGCTGGTGGGACAGCAGCTGTTCGTGGTTCCAGTTATTTAAAGAAAAGAGACTTAAATCTGTATAACATGAAATTATCCCTGAGGTCGAAGACAACAGTCCCACAGTGCTACCTAAAAGGTGAGTAACCTAAAACTGTAAGAACTGCTCTGGTTACCCAGCAAGAACAAGAGCTCAGGTGAGCAGCACAGGGGGAGAGCTGGCAGGACATCACAATTTGTACAAAGAACAGTAAATAACAGAGTAAGAGCTTTTTTTCTGTCTTATTTTATGGCAGAGTTCAAGTTTCGGTGCTGTGACAGGGTTAGGAGCACCTGAACCTGAACATCATCACCGTGGCTTGGTCGCTTGTAGTGACTTTTCTTCAAATACAGTCCCAGATATAATTATGTGTGCATCACTCCTCATGCCACTATGAACATGTTCATGACCCCATGGCCCCCAAACCGGCCCCCAGTCCCTGAATCAGGACACGGGAGAGGGTGAAGGTGCAGGAGTGTCCCCACAGTGAGGTCAGCATTCTCAGGCTCATTTGCAGGTCGGTGCCACAGCTCTCAGCAAAGCGCAAAGCACAGCAATTGCTGTGCAAATTTACGATTTTTGAAGATGTACCTGCATTTTTTTGTCAAAGCTTAAACAGGAGTTAAGAGCTGTGATTTGCCTCCATGCAGGGATGACTTTAGCACAGGTGCCATCTGTCCCCAGGGCACCAGAATAACCAGGCTGACCACAGAGTGCACATGGAAAATTGCAAAACACACACAAAAAAAGGAAGTTTAACCTGGAAGAACGAAACAACGGGCAAATGCTGCTGTCCAGATAGAATCCATTCTGCAGTGCCCCCCAGCCCTGCAGGTGAGCAGTGCCTGTCCCCAAGGAGGTCTCACCTGGGCAAGTTGCAGGTGACACCCAGGGACACAGCTCCGATCCTGGATGTCGGCACTCCCAGGAACTCCCAATCCTTGGGAAGGAGCAGCCTCCAGTGACAGCACAACAGAAGCATTTCCCTGTGTGCCACAAGCCAGGCTGGAGTGTGTGAGGGCACACAGGGTGAGAGTTATTCATCACGAAATAAAACTTGGCCAAGGCTTAGCGAGGCACCTTTGATGTTTCCAGCGAGCCCATCTGAGCTCACTTTTGGAATAAAGTAGCCGGCTCAATGATATCTTAATTTCTTCAAGACAGTTGCTCAGTCTCTTTTCTATACTGTATGTTCCACATTAAGTCATTATCTATGCTGTTCACTCCATTAATTCTGCTAGTTTTATTAGCAAAGTTCTGCTGCCTGGTCCTGTAGCAGTGACAAGCATTTCTAAAAGCTAATCTGACAGATAATGACTCCATTAAGTGTTGAATACTAATTGGTTTACATCAGGGGCCTGAAATTAATTGATGTAAATAAATTAGCACCTGAGCATGCATCACCCCAGCTTTGGATTTTCCTAAATACCAATGATTTTTAAAGCTTGTATCTTCGGCAAAACGCGGCGGAATATAAACAGACAGGATGAGTAATTAAAATGTGGCAACAAAATAAGACTATCAAGATGAGCTTAACAAAGATTGTTTACCTATTGATGGAAAGGGTAGTGCCTGCCTGTACAGTCTGTTTACACTGCTCTGACTCCTAGAAAAGATACTTTTCTGACAGCTTCCCAAAGATATAATTATCATTTCCATGATGACAGTGACACTGACCCCCACACCATTACTAAGATTTAGGGAAGTTGTGTGATGTGCAGGGAACGTGTCCTATTAATCACAACAAACACCTGCCCGCCCTGAAAAAGTCAAGGCTTCAATTATTAAATCAGGGAATTAATAAAAGTTATTTTGTTTTAAAAGGAGAAAAGCTCATTATAGTGGTGATTTGTCATCGGAGTGACACAAATAATGACTGATCCCTAAAGCTGGGGAGAGTGAGAGGGAGCCTGGGCTCCTCGGGCTTGTCAAGAGCAGTCCATGGGTTAGAAGACACCAACAAATATGGTTTATTTTTATACACAGATTTACTGTGCTCACTTGCAGCTTTATAAGCAAAATAAAATCTAATATAAAGCAATAAAAATCTGAGWGGAATTCACATGCCTTGGGAAAGTGAATGTCATTCGGAGTGGTGAAGGAAACTCAGCCCAGGACAATATGGAATCACAGAATTAGTGAGGCTGGAAAAAYCCTCCAAGAGCATCAAGTCAAATCCTTCCCCCAGCCTTGGGAAAGCCACTGAGGTTGGTTGAAATACACCCATTGACTCCAGCCTGCCTTGGATCAGCTTCCTGAGGAATCCCATTGATTTCAGGTCGGAGACACAGATGATTTGTACATGCCCTGAGGAATCCTTTGTTTGACAGAACTCTCACTCCTGGGAAAACACTGAATGACTTAAAGTTATCCCACAAAGGACAAGACCAAAATTCCTTCCCAATATCCCACCTCTGGCAGGGGGAAGCCATTCCCTGTGTCCTGTCACTCCATCCCTTGCCCAAAGTCCCTCTCCAGCTCTGTTGGAGCCCCTCTAGGCACTGGGAGGGCTCTGAGGTCCAATGTAAGGTACAATTCCATGGATGAACACGGAAGGGGCTCTACCAGACTCAAGGGGAGTTGAGATCCTCCTGTCCCRGCTCCGAGCTCTCCATCCCTGCCTGCTTGGAATGCTCCCCTGCAGCAGCCGGATTTGTCTCTCCTGCTGTGCTCCTTTCAGAATTCCCTCTGATCCAATGCCAAGTGCCAAGCCATGGCAAACAGGCAGCCCGAGCTCTGCAAACAGCAACACGAGCGCTCCTGCCTCTCCCCTCCCTCCTCCGGGGGCTGGCATGGCCGGGAACAGCTCATCCCACCTTCCGGGGCAGCTGTAGCTCCTGGGTGGTTCATTTATCACCGCTCTGACCCCCATCCCAAGTTTATCAGCTGCTTCTCAGGACCTGAACCACCTCAACCAACGCGGATCCACATTCCCAGCTCTGCCCCAGCCCTGAGCCCGGGCCCTGTCCTTCACCAGGGAACACTTCTGGCTGTTACATCTTCAGGACATCACGAGCTGGGGATTTCTGGGGGGGCTGGCATCCCCTCAGGGAACCCAGACAAGAGCCTCCTATACATTCCTCACACGCTCCCAAAGCTGAACCGCAGGGAACAGTGGAAGAAAGTCCCCTGGAAAGCAGCCGGAACAGAACCAGTCGTTTCCTGACTCCAACACCCTGGAGATTCCTCATTTCGGAGTTGTAGCAATAAAGGTAACAGACAAAAGTGTTAATAACTGGGAAGAGAAACAGGAGTGAAGAACCCCTTTGCCACTCATGGAGCTAAAACACATCTCTGAGTGATTCAACAGTTTTTAAAATTTGCCTGAAGCTACGTAATAAGTTGGAAGAATTTAGTGATTCCTTGTTTCCTGACAAAGCCTTTAGTGATTCCTTGTTTCCTGACACAGCCTTCCTTTGAAAGCTTTCACCCAGGAGTGTGGAAAACTGTGCAAAGGATTATCTCTGGGATAACTTTAGACATTACCCACCATCGTTCAGGTACTGGGCCCAAACCACTTAACACCATTTAACATCCCAGACTGGTTTGGGTTGGAATGGACCTTAAAGCTCACCCAATCCCACCCCTGCCATGGGCAAGGAGCTTCCACCAGGTTGTTCCAAGCCCCATCCAAGCTGGCCTTGGACACTTCCAGGGATTTAAATGGATAAAAAGCTTTTCCCCCTATAAAAAAAGCAACATCCTGGAGGTGGAGGGAAGGTGGCCTTGTGTGGGAGTGGGGGGGTTTTGGTGTGGTCCATCCCCTTCTCTCCATCTTCAAACCACTTTTAGAGCAGCTCCTCTCTGACCTCACCCGCGCAGGGATTTTGATGCAGCCCYGACCAGAAGCGCTGGAAAATCATCAGGAGTTAACCAGGGGAAATTAATTACAGGAATAAAACTTCCCTGAGTCTCCTCATCAGTATTTAAGTATAATGACTATTTATTAGTCAGGGTAATGGACAACAGAGCTGAAAGGGTGCAGGTTTCCAGTAGTCACCATGCATATGCTTAATGAGAATTCAAAAGACATAATGAATTAGGATTCCCCTGTTGGGCACTGAGTATTTCTTCATTAAATTCTAATGAACTGGGAAGAGTATCAGGTTTGCTCATGCAGTGTAATTTTCCCCCTTTTTATGGTTATGTTTACATGCATTTAGTTAATCCTCATCATCCTTACGACAAAGAAGTGCTGAAAAAACAAGTTTGTTAGGAATGGGAGGGAGATAAATGTGCAAAGACAGAAGAGTCAGCAGCACAAATTGTGTGAAAAAAATAGAATTTGTGCTGTAGCCCAAATAGAACCCACAGCCCCCAACCAGCCATTGTTCTTTTCTTCAGAAATCACGGGGTGAGATGGAATCTCATTTAGTAACAAGATTATGGCAAATGCTGGTGTGCTTTCATTCATTACCACCCTTAGGGAAAAAAAGGATTCATTCCTGAAAACACACCCAGCACAGGAGAGGGGCCAGTGCAGATACACCCAAACTGCTCATCCCAGAGCTGATGGCAAGTGTGGGACTGCCGAAAACAGCCTGGGAAAAAAGCTCRTCTCGTGGAATGACCACTGCCAGTGGGACCACGGTGCCCCCAGAACAGTGCCCTGGGACAGGACGGGGCTGGGCTGGGCACACCCACGCCAGGCAGCCCGGGTGAACCAACCCCAGGAGCCAGAGGGTACCTCAGGGTTTGTGGACTCTTCTGACGGGCACCAAGAGGAGCTCCTGTGGTTTGGGAAAGCATTATCTCGGCAGCCCCAGTTCCTATAAGTGAGTTCCTATAAGGGAGTTCCTATAAGGGAGTTCCTATAAGGGAGTTCCTATAAGGGAGTTCCTATAAGTACCTGGTTGTTGCACAGTAGGAAGCACAAACCCAATAATCTGTGCTGGCATGGAGTCAAAAAATATTTCCAAAAGGAGCAATAGAGGGTTTGAAAGAGAGGATGAAAGCAGCTGCAGTAATCTCACGGCGTCTCCATGCTTTTCCAGAATCGTGGCAAAGTGGGAATTCATTTGCAGGGCAGTTGGGGTCCCTGATCCGTGTCTGGGGGCAGAGCCAGCCCCCCACACCAGAGCCATGGAACGGCCCCAGCCCTGCCCCTCCTGGTGGCAGCTGCTCCGGTGACCACGGGCACCTTGTGGGGAACGGGCGAGGACCCCATGAGGTGACACTGCCCCTGCAGACCCCATAAAGTGACACTGCCTCTGCAGACGCCATAAAGTGACACTGCCCCTACAGACCCCATAAAATGACACTGCCCCTGCAGACCCCGCGAGGTGTCACTGTCCCCTGCAGACCCCAGGAGGTGTCACTGTCCCCTGCAGACCCCAGGAGGTGTCAGTGTCCCTGCAGACCCCGGCGTGTCCCCTCCACCTCCCGCGTCGCAATCGGGGGGATTAGAGCTCTTCGTCTCCTCCCTGCCTGGTGGCAAGACAAGCAAAGCAATTAGGCTGCTATGGCAATTTTATGGTGCTTAGAAAATTAATTAGGCACTAATTAATTAAAATTTGTCATTAATATTATTATTATTATCTTTTCATTCCTTCTCTTCTCGGGCTCTATTTGCTTGGGGTTTTTTCTGTTGGTTTTTTTTTCCCCTCTTGCTTTGTATTCCTTGTTTGCTTCCTGGGATGAACACATCCCATCTCGGCTCTGGAGAGCATCTGGAGGCCCTGGATGGGGAGCTTGGCTGTTCTGGATGAGCCTGGAGCTGAAGGAGCCCCAGAGAGTGGACACAGCCCTGGCAGGGCATGTGCAGGATTAGCCAGGGAAAGCCTTTGCATAAATCAGTGCTTTAGGTCAAGGGACAAATTCCCTTTTTTTCAGAGACCTGGGATATCTCCTTTTTTGAAGCAGAGGATGCAGATAAAGCCTGGTGATGTGGAATCTTCCCGGAGAGGCAGTTCCTGGAGGACAAAGTCGCTCAGAGGTTAGAATCCGCAGCACTTGTTCTTCGTGGACACCAGCCAGGGATTTTTTGTTGTTGTTGCTTTTTGTTTGCTTGTTTGTTCTTTAACTCCGCGTTGGGAATAATCTCYGAGAGACAGTTTCATAAAATTTTACATTAATTTAAGACCAAAGTGTATTTTATTTGTACCCCTGCCAGCATTTTGAAGTCTCCCTCCCAGGCTCCTGTCCTCTGTTACAGCATCTCCAGAGACTCCTTTGATGCTCCTAGCATGAGAGATCCCACCACCCCACAACGCCGCAGATTGTCGGAGTTGGAAACTTTCCCAGAACAAGTTTGTTGGTTAAAGGGCTCTGCCTGTGATGAAATACGGCTCAGCCCACAGCCTCTTACCTTCAGCACTCCCAAACTGTTGTCTCAGACGACGTCGAGCAGCGCCGCACTCCACACGCTCCTCTCTCCTGTAAGAGACACCAAAGAGCTTTATTGTCGCCAATAAAATTCCTACTGGGGCTCGGCGTGGCTCTGCCTCTTTTGTCCTGGGTTTTCCTGGGGTTTTACGGCCCCGTATTTAAGGCCAGACGCTGCCATGGGCAGGCCCTGTGTGACCATGGCCTGGTGGTGCCCTGTGTGGGTCCTGCCCTGCCCGGGTGAGGGCACGAACCTGCAGGGCAGGAGCAGCACGGTGGCACTGCCGGTGCAAATCCGTGGGCATGGAGTTCCACGAGTGCCAACCCTGGCCTGGGCTCATCCCGGCGTGGGCAGCAGGAAGGGGGGGATTCTGGTGGGACCCCACCTGCAGAGCTGCCCCAGCCCTGGGCATCCCAATAAAAAGGACCTGGAGGAGGCCATGGAGAYGCTCCGAGGGCTGGAGCCCCTCTGGAGCCAGGCTGGGAGAGCTGGGGGTGCTCACCTGGAGAAGAGAAGGCTCCAGGGAGACCTCAGAGCCCCTTCCAGGGCCTAAAGGGGCTCCAGGAGAGCTAGAGAGGGACTTGGGACAAGGCATGGAGCRACAGGACTCAGGGAATGGCTTCCCAGTGCCAGAGGGCAGGGTTGGGTCAGGTTGGCCACACCACAGCCTGGAGGCTGTGCCATCCCCTTCTCTCTGGATTAGCAGGGCCCTCCGGGGCAGCAGCCGGGGCGGGAGGGCTGCAGGATCACTGCTGGGGTACAGGATCTCTGCTGGGGTGCAGGATCACTGCTGGGGTACAGGATCAGTGCTGGGGTACAGGATCAGTGCTGGGGTGCAGGATCAGTGCTGGGGTGCAGGATCAGTGCTGGGGTACAGCATCACTGCTGGGGTACAGGATCAGTGCTGGGGTACAGGATCAGTGCTGGGGTACAGCATCACTGCTGGGGTACAGGATCAGTGCTGGGGTACAGGATCAGTGCTGGGGTACAG
>JACAXG010000015.1:9530691-9674613 GCA_018881555.1 Amblyornis subalaris | reverse complement strand
GTTCAGGGTTGGTGCTGGGTTCCAGCGCTGCCCGAGCATGGCCCCAGCCCTCGGTGGCGCAGCGCCCTCTGCAGCCCTGCCCGGGCACTGCACATCCACTCTCGCCCTTCCCCCGGCGCCGCTTTCCAGGGAATACCAGCATCCCTTCCTTCTGTGCCCGCAGGACTCCTCTGGGGTGTTCCCAGCTGTGGGACCTTTCCTGCCAGCCCTGGCCACCACCACCCCAACACAAACCGCTCCGGCCGCATTTTCCCGGGATCCGAGCGCCCCGCGCCGCTGGAGCCGCAGCCACCGCGGGGCTGAGCCCCACGAACCCCGAGCAGCCTCACCCCGGGGCAGGGAAAAGGCACAAATTCAAAATTCTCTGGGCAAAAATCATGTTGAAGCCCCACACGTGGACGCTGGGACACTGTAATTCCATATTGCCGGTGGTGACGTTCGTGAGGTGCTGCTGGATGGCGTTCGAAGGGTGAGTTAAGGGCTGGTAAAGCACTAAAGCATTGAACTTGCTGCTTACCAAAGTCACCCTTTTGGCTGGAGTCACTCTAAAATAGCACTGTTAACTCAAAAATAATTTATCTTTGCAAGCAGTGACCTTTCTTTTCTATTTTCTAGCCCTCTTTTCTGCAAGTCCAGAAAGTGTCACKACTTGAATAACAGAACCTGCCCAAATGTTCCTGCGCTCACACTTGGCTCTGTTTGGTGACTGTCCAGTTTCACCCATTGCTCRCGTGTGTTAGGACTTTCCCACTCTGCATTACTTGATAAATTAAATTTTTGGGGCACAAGCTGAGATAAGGGGGTTGCAGCAGAGTCTCCCCTGGCCTGGCGATCGCTGGAAACRTCCTGGGAATGTCCCAGCTGCCACCACCTTCCTCCTCCACGCTGCAATTCTGRATTGCACCAAAGGTAGCAACAAAATAACCCCTCACTGTTGTAGCAGAAAAATTGAATTTGCCATTATTACGCCATCACACAAATCCTCGCGGAGGAGTCGGCTCCATCTGCACGAAGCAGCTGGATTTCACATTGCTCTGCTTAATGCCAATGTCTTTGGAGGTCATCAAACTCAACAGTTAAAAAAATTAATCTGAGAATTTACAGCAGTTAAATACAGCTAAATAATTAATGATGAGGAAATTGAACTTCCCGTTGAGATTGGATTAGGAGCCAATGTGGGACACCAGTGCTGTAGAGCGTCTTTCCCTGGGGAACCTCCCAGCAAAAATCAGCTCCTTTATTGCTTTCCATATCACTAATAAAATATGAAAGGAGAGAATACAATAATATTTTCATATCATATTAATGACCTTCAGAATGCAATCAGACTCRCAGCTCTGGCAGAGCAATTTGCTAACATAATATAAAATTGTTAATATGATATGAAGGTCACTGAGACAGTACAAAAATTAGTGTAATGACAGCAACTAACCTGGGCCCTTCAGCAGCGAGAACAATTAACTTCCAACTCCATCCCTGCAACCTGTGCCTCGCGTGGAGGGGCTGCTGCATCCCAGGCTGGTTCTCCGCGGGCCTGGAGTTCACTTTTTTCYAGGAAAAATACTTCGGAAAGGCCCTGCCATGCTGACCAGGTGCCTTGAGCTCCTTGGAGGGACATCACTGCAGTCATGGAAAGCAGATTTCTAAAGGAAAAGTTCCCTAAAAGACCCAGTGAGAAAAGCTTGGATTCCAGGGGATTTATGAGAAATAAAATCAAAATAATATTTTTAATGGAACCACGTATTGAAAAATGAAAATATTTCAAAGTTATATYATTTTCCTCCAGCTAAAGCCGATATGTTTAGTTTTGGCAGTTTAAACATGAGAATGTCCAACAAAAAAAGTTCTGAGCAACACTAAAATCAAGGATTTTTAAATTGTTTCAAAGAAACCCTATTCTGAAGCAGGATAACTTTGCTTTTCACCATGTAATGGTTCCCCTGTGGGAACACAGAACAGGGGTGGAAACAATAAAATTCACACAAGACTACTTCTGCATTGGACTYCTCTTCCAGACCCTCCAAAACTTCTCTCCTCCCTGAAGAGAATTTCAGCAGAAAATATCCTACAAGGTGTCCATAGCTTAACAACTTGTTCCATGAGCAGTCATCTTGTTTTATTAACTTTGCATATTCTGGTTTCATTTGATGCCTCTATAAGGGACCTTCTTAAAAATTTTCGGAAAAACAAAAATGTTCTTTGATCAATTAGAGAGTTTTGTCCAATTACACCAACACCACCACAAAATAGTGGTGGAAAAGTCCCTGTGAAATCTCTTCTGAACAGCAGGAGTGGGTCAGACCTTGGCTTTTCTTCCACAAAATCAGCTTTTCTGCAGGGACCTTGATATCCTGAACGGCAAATGCAGCGAGGAAAAGCGTGTGGGAAGCCACTCTCCAGCTGCACAGGGAGCAAGAGGGGAATCTCCTCCTGGAGATCCTTTTACTGCCTCAGTCAAAGCCCCTTTCTATGTATTTTATACAGGAATTGATTGGGATTTAATTAACCTCCACTTTATGCCATAGTCAATCTTTAATTAAATGCATCCTTAAGCATAGAATTTAGAGTGTCACCAGAACGAGTTTCAGTGCAGAAAGAGATTTTATGTTTTCCTCATAAACAAGAGACAAGGAAAGAAACAAATTGCTGCTTGGAAGAAGAAATCTCCTCAGCCAAACACAAAACTCTTTGCAGGAGCCACTCACCCATTGGAGACATCCCAATTTCCCACTGGGTGGGGATTTATGGAGGGTGAACCCAAAGCAGCAGCAAGGCTTGGAAGGGAGGAGACCTCCAGCTCCCCTGAGCTTTTTGAAGCCTCAAAACCTCATGAAAAACCAACTCCAGGAAAAACAAGTGGAAGAAAACCAAAGGTATTGTGAAAAATTTTCTAATGTAAACAGCAGTGATCAATTTTAATACCTTAGGTAGCTAAATATTGTTTAAATGAGACCCAGCAGTGCAAAGAACATCATTATTTTGTAATTTGCAACAAAAAGCCTCTGTCTGCTTTCTCTGCAAAATTCTGAGCCTTCTCACACAAAAATGCTGAAGAGGACAAAGTTTAGAGTCAACTGATGTTCACCCAAATGAAATGAGCCCCAGGGCCCTGCGGGGTTTCCCCCACACCAGGATGAGAATGAGTCCAATGCCCACCTGTCCTTCAATTCCATCAATGAGCAACAAATTGATAGGGAGAAAGCCAAAGACTGGCACTGAATCATCTATATTCTGACAYTGGCTGTTGTCTCTGTGGTGTAATATGGAGAAACGAACGTTGCAGGTTAATCCTGTCATTTTAACAACGTCGGGAAGGGCTGGATATTGTTTACTGGGAATAGGAACTCCACACTAATGTCAGTGCACAGTTCCGTTTGTGGCAGCACCATTGATTTTTACAYGTGTCAAGAATGGGGAAGGAAGGAGAGAGAAGCAGGAAAGGATCATTCCCAGCTSCAGGAGGAAGAATTTGGGTTTGACCAGTGTGGGATCACAAACTATCGGAAGGAAATTAAGCCATCCTTACGTTTGCATTACCCCAGAGTCTGATCTCACCAAGAGCACRTGATGATAAAAATGAGCCCAGATTTCACCTCCATTAGTGCAGAAGTGCCTTTGGGGCTGGTGGCCACGTGTTCTGGCTGAGCTGGGACCTGGGCACGTCTCTCTGCAATTATCACTCCCCGGAGGAGAGGCCACCAAGCCAAGTTCTCATATAGAGCATTTGTCACCCTGTTTTTCTCCCAGCATTAAAAGAATATTTGTTTTGCTTCCAGAAAACCAATTATACACAGAGCTCACCTCGCCTGAATTAAAACCAAGAAGATTGACTATTTTCCTTGTTAATATCCCAAAAGCTCAGGCGCCCCAGCTGACTTCCATATTTTATTTGAAAGGAAAAAGAAACCCATGGGTCCTGGCAGATCGGTGCTAAAACCGTGCCTCATCGTGGCTCCAGACTGAGGGATTTTTCCAAGGGAAGGATCTCGAGTACAACCATTTCCTTTCAAAGCTGACAAACATTTCCATGGCTCCTGACTCGCCGTGGTGGAAGGTCACAGGCTCCCCTCGCGCTCTCCGGCTCCCTTTTCCGTCAGCGAAAGGTCTCGCTGAGCAGCTCAGCCTGGAGACAATGATCCACGAGGAGACTCAGGGCTTTCCAGGAAAATAAAGTCTGTCTAAATCATTTCAGCAGGATAACGCCTTCTTCCTTCGTGGAAAAGAGCGTCTTTCACTGCCTGTCTTATCTTTGTTGGGAAAAAGAAACTCCTTTCATTGGACTCGCAGCACAATGATCCCGTCCCACCAGCCCCAGACATTCCCTGTGCCCGAGCCCATGTCTCCTAGCACTGGCTCTCCAGCATGGATAATCGCTCGGCACAGGCCCGGCAGCGGGCAGGGAGAAGGTTTTCCTGACATCCCCACCACGCTCAGCCTCCCTCCATCCCTCYGGCCCGGCCGGGAAGGTGGGGACGGAGCGGGCAGAGATGGATGCGGTGCCACGCGATCCTAAAACGAGCGCTTCTGCCAGAATCCCTCACTAAGCCACAGCGGAGAGGCTCCAAAACACCCCCAGCTGCCCAAAATTTGGGCACAGTCCTGCCCATCCGACCTGCGGCTGCCTCCAAAACTGGCAAAAACGGAGCGCGCCTGGAGCAGAGCCGGCTGGGACCCTCTGGGGCTGCATCCAGCTCCTCCTCCAGCCCTAAAAGGGACTCAAGGATTCAGCTTCGTGTTCYTCCTCCGAGATTAGCCAGAAAGAGAAGCCAATTTTGGCAGAGAAAATTAAATGAGGGATGAAAATCTTGGTTAAAGGCAATAAATAATTAAAGAAACTTTTAGGACAGCTGCGCTTACACAGTTCCTGATAGCCCTAAATACAGCCCAGACAGAGACGTGAACCTTTCTAAAGGATAGGGGAATGTTCTAACAAAGAGTGAGCAGGATCCTTGATATTCTGACATTTGAAATGTTTAAAGTGAATTCATATAAAAGTGTCAGCCTTAGTTCAGCCAGAGATCAGCACTTGCCACAGCAAACACAACTCAACACCACCTTTAGGATCAATCACCCCTGTGGCCTTAAAGCACATCATGTGCAAGTCCCACACCATCCAGACACTGAAAAAAGAGCTTTTTCCCAATAAATCAGCAACCTGCAGGCCATCCTGGCAACCTTCAGCCCTAAATTGCTGCAACACAAAAACTTTCTSCCTGCCTAAAACAAACCTCCCAGGTGAGCGTCTGCCTCTGCTCCCTTCTCCATCTTTATGTTATATTCAGGAATTTGCTTTGTTTTCATGATATTTAGGATTAAGTTATTACATTTCCAGATATTTCCCCATAGACATTTCCCTAAATAGCTCACGTTGCAATGGTAATAATCCTGTGGATGGTCCAGCTGATGGTTCACCTGATTTCTTTGCACCAGGGTAGGGCTGGAAATTAGATCTCTCTTCTCCAAAGTTTTCTTGGATGAGTGGTTTCATTAATAAGAAAAGAAACAGAAATCTATTCCAGCATCCAAAAGGCTCCAAAGAAAAATAATTTCAAAGTAAAGAGAATTTAGGAAATTTCAAAGACCAGAGGAAAAAAAATAGGACTTAATCAGTTTTCCATAAATCCCAGCTTAAAAAATAAGGGAGAAATACAGCAGGGTAAAGAAACTTGCCAAGAAATGCAAAACTTCACAGGTAGAGATTTTCTAGTGTTTCTTTCCTGATGATGCTTTTTATAATAAACTTTATCCTCTAAGCAATTAAGAGGGGTTTTTTGATGTTTAATTTGAAATTGCCCTTTTTAATTTCATCCAAGTACTAAATTCCATGTGGCCTTTTATCCCTGCATCCCAGATAATGTTYCTCTCCTGCTGATCTCCCACCTTCGTCCAGCAGCAGGGACACCCAGGTCTCACCTTGTGGGTCCCCCAAGGTTTTGTGCCTTTGCTGGGGAGGAACAGTGGCTGGRAGGGTAAAACCAGCCCTGCTCAGAGCTTACTCCTTGTAGAAGAGAYGCTGAGATGTTCCTGCATTTGTGCACACGCAAAAAAAGGAAAATTCGGAAGGAATTTTTGTTTTATCGACCTCGTTGCTGAGCAGGAGCTTCCTCCAGCCAGAGCTGCAGGAAAACACTTTTGCTGAACAGTCTCCCAAGTGCCACTGGCAGCAAATCATCCCTTCCTCAGCCCTGGATAATTTGTAAGGACGTTTGGAGGGAAGTGCTGGGGCATAAATCACAGGCAGCACGCGAGTGATTCATGGGGAGTTTCAGTTGGTTCACTCTGAACTCCAAACAATTACCACTGGGGTGATTTTAGAAAATGTCTCTTCCCTTGGGATGGAAGCATCTAAATCAAGCTCTGTTTGAAGCCACAAAAAATGAATGGCAGGTATTCCCATCCCGGCGAGCAGGGAGCTGTGCCCATAAATCCCACCTCGGAGAATTTTAAGCATCACACAAGCCCCGGATTCAAAATTTATAATAAAACTTCACCTAAAATATGAAAACCTCATTCTCACAAGTTTTCGCTTAAAAACCCCCAATATATTGACATAATCAGAAGATCAGGGGTCTGTAAAATCATGTATCTTTGCTGTTGTATTAKCCCAGGAAAAGTTGAGATTATCGATTTTTAAACAGGGTGAAGTGCTGTGCATGCAGGGAGTTGGGGTTCAGAGCAAGGTGTCTTCAGAGCATGGCTTTGTCTAAAGGATACAAAACATGGATTGGGGATTCATGGAAGAAAATATTGCCACAGCAGAGGGAAAACTATTTGTGATTTAGTAAATTAATCTAAACTTCCATTGATCCACTTTGGGTTTTCTTTCTCTTTACTTTCCAACAATTTAGGGCATTTTTTTTAATTAAATACAAAGGCCTTCCCACATTTCAGAAAATTAATCACTTTTGGCATTTATTAGCTATTCATTTCTGTTTAAAACACGTTTTATAATTCATTAAAGTACCTCAAAAATTAAATTCTTAACAGCCGTAGGCCCAAATTATATTTAAGTAAGAAAATTAAGCAGAGTAATAAATAGCGAAGAATTCTGAAATATTAATTTGGCCTGTAGCATTTCAAATGTTTATTTGCAATAATTAATTTGAAAGCAAGTTTACATTGCCTTTGTCAGGAGTTTGCTGGGAACTTTGAGTTACATTACTAATTTCCTCAAATCTGCCCTTCCTCCCTCCCTGCCAAGCACTGCCAGCTCATTGAAATGAATTCTTTCAGCTATTTCTGAGTTGGAGCATTTTCCATGGGGCATAGGGAATGAGCAGCCCACTATTCCTGGGCTGGTGTGGAGGGAATTAGCAGCTGGAGCTGTTAATTAACTTGAGGTTCATTTTCTGCTCCYCCATCCCAGGAGCCTGAGCAGCACAAGGAAATCTCATATTTTGGGTTGGAAGGGACCTTTGAAACCCATTTAGTCCAACCYCTCTGCCATGTGCAGGGACACCTTCGACTCGACCATAATGTGCTTTTCTAACCTGGCAAAGCGAGATCTCAAATAATTTTTATTCCTAAATTGTTGTCYCACTATCAGAATTTAATGAGAGTTTTTCTGTCGAACAGTTTACTCCAGATGCTGATCCCTGGAGTATCAGAGCATTTTAAATTGCAATAAAATTCCTAAYGAAAACAATAAGCCTGTACAAAGTTGTATTTACAAACGTACAGGTGTTTCAGTCCCCTTTGCTAGAGTTTAACAGCTTTGAAAAATCACTAAAAATGTCCACTTGGATCCAAAAATATTTCTATTTATCTCAAAAATTGGCATTTTGAGGTTTTTGCTTTAGATCAGAAGTTTCCRGATTTGCCTGTTGCTACTGTTGCCAAATCAGGAGTTTTTGGGCTTGGCTGCACCGATTCTGCAAGAATTTCAAGAAGGAAGCTCCACGTCCAAGCACTGCCCAGACATTCCCATGCCAGGTGTCCATGGGGATCCATGTGCCACTTCATCCTCCYGGATGGAGCAGGGGCAGGGTGGGAGTGTTGGGGTGTCTGTGCAGGGCCAGGAGTTGGACTGGATGATCCTTGTGGATCCCTCCCAGCTCAGGACAGTCTGTGATTTCAGGATTCCTGCTCCTCCTTTCCCGGTATTGCTGATATTGGGAAATCCTCGCCAGGGTCTGCCCTCCGGGTTCAGGGAGATGCTCCGAGGTTGGTGCTGCTGGAGCTGCTTCTCCTCTCTTCAGCCAAGAGCAGGAGGATCTGCCTATGGAGCAGCAGGAATAAAGCTGTTCCAGTAAATTCTCTGGGATGCGGGCACGAAGGGATCCCACAACCGCATCCCGCAGGCAGGAAAACAAGAGAACCAGGAGAACAAGACCTTCTCAAGAAGGAGAAATAAATAAATAAAACAACAAAACGCGAACGAATCCCAACACCGCAACTGCCCTGCAATTCCTAGCCGTGCATCCTKCAGCCGCACCGATCCCTGGGGGTTTCCAGCGGGGATCAGTCCCGGGGGATCGATCGGGAGGCGCCGGGTGCCGCTCGCGGGGCGCTGCCTCCATCTCCTGGGTGCTGCGGGGAGCGCAGCGGCCGCGCCGGGAATGCGGGCACGGGCGGCGCCGGGAATAGCGGGCACGGGCGGCGCCGGGAATAGCGGGCACGGCCCCCGCAGCTCTCCCCGGACAGCCCGGGCCGGGACAAACGGCACCGCACCGGGACCGGCCCCGGCACAGCAGCGCCGGCATCCCGAGCCGGGCACCGCATCCCAATCCCGACACCGACATCCCGAGCCGGGCACCGCATCCCAATCCCGACACCGACATCCCGAGCCCAGCACCGCATCCCAATCCCGACACCGCATCCCAATCCCGACACCGACATCCCGAGCCGGGCACCGCATCCCGATCCCGACACCGCCATCCCCAGCGGTTTTGGGGTCGCTGCGACCCCAACACCAGCCAGTACCAGGTCCCCAAGAGAGAAGCACTGAAGAATTGCCTCCCCTTGCCCACGCTGTGCCTCATCCCTGCTTCTCCCTGCTTGCTCACCCCTGGAATGACTCAATTCGTCCCAAAACAGGCAGGAGATGACACCAGACCCGTTTCTAACCCCTTGCCCTGTGATGAACTTCCAGTTTAGTTCCCAAGGCTCTCAGCACACGCAGGTGCCAGGTTAGGGATGCTCAGTGCCTGGATCAGCGCTCCACAAGTGCAGTGATCACGGAAAAAATTCGTGATTCAATAAAATGGGAAGGGATCTTAAAGCTCATCCCGTTCCCATGGGCAGGGACACCTTCCACTAGACGAGATTGCTCCCCAGAAGTTCTGTAGGGAAATTGTTCAACAAAAATTGAAGTAAATACAGTTAAATCTGTATTTTGGCAGAACTGCCAGCAAACTGCTCCCTCTTCCTGCTGCTGCTGGGACAAAGATGGGAACGTTTGCCTTAAAACATTTTGCAGTCCATAAAAGCACAAAAGAGATGTGGGAAGGTGCCTCTTACCAAAGCTCCAGAAATGAATCACAGGGAAAACAGCTTCTGGGAACCAAAAKTTGCAGGAAAAGAGAGAGGGGGGAAGATTAAGGCATATTCTGGAGTCTCTAACACTTGGCTCATCCCTCTCCTTGGTTTCTGAAAACATTCAGGAAGGTTGGTTTTTAATCTCCTCTCTCACCACTGACATCTTCACCAATCCTGCAGAACTCAATACCTCAGACTGAGGGCTTTTAAAATTTATTTTAGAGCAATGTTTTTGTTCAATTTGGTTATTTGTTCCTGCCTACCTTGAATGAAATCAAGCAAATCATCACCATCTTGGAAACTTTCTTTACCTGCTGCCTCCTGTGTGACTTCAGTCATCCCTTCTCTGCCACCAAAGTGCTGGTAAAAGCAGTGAACATCACCTGGGAGATGGAGGCAAATGTGGGAAAACCTTTCTGTGCACTCAGAATGATGGAAAAAAATTAAGGTATCCATAAACCATTTCGGATACAAATGGCRACAGCAGCTACCAAATACCCCAGGAGTATTTTAAACCCAGTTTTTGATGTGATTCCTGTCACTTGTAATGCAAGTGTCTGTTTTAAAGGACCAGATCTTTGCAGGAAGATCATTTCCTCTTAATACATAAAGTCAAATTTAATAGGTACCTAAAAMCCATATCGAGGTAATCATCCCACCCTGAGGTAACCCATCAATCCTACCATGAATGTCTGTTTTATTGCAAGTGTGGCATGAAACACCTGACTGAATACAAATTTATAAATAGCTCTTGATGTATGTGAGGTTTTTGGCAAGGTTTATGAAATAATTCRCATACATTTAATTTAGGGCTGTTTGCTCATTGTTTTTCATATCAATTTTAAAAACAGGAGGTAGTGAACTTCCAAGACGTAACTGATGGATTTTTGTCAAGTCCAAAATATTATTAATTTGCAACCATTTATTCTGGCACCCAAGGAACTTCCAGCTAATTAAAACTGTACCTGTAGGATTGTTCAGGGAGTTTGACAAAAATAAATACAATTTTGAGGTTGTCTTTGGTGTGCTGTAATTCGAGGCAGCAGTGCCAAAAAAACCACCCCTGCACACACTGCACTGCCAGACCCAGCCTTGCAAGAAGAGGAGAACRAAGTACAATGCAAACTTTAATGTCAATATATACAGAGCTTTAAAGAAAACATTTCTTTTAAAATTAAATGAAATAAATACAGTATGATACAAAATCCACAATATGCTTAAGAGAAAGAAATGACAGTTACAATATCTGATAACGGGGACCTTGTGTAGAGTTTCGTCTTTGAAGTACCTCAGAGAGCATGGAATTCATTGCACACTGTTCTCAATTAATGCCCTTTATGGAGATTTAGCCACGTGCCAGGAGAGTTTCAGCTCTAACCAGAGCATCAGTGCAAGATGCCAAAGTGCTTGGGACATTGTGACAATGCAATTAATTAATTAGCAAACACTGCTCCAAAGCCTAATGCAAAACACCCAAACCTGAACGCTTGGTCCTGCAAAGGATCCACCCCAGGCACCCTCAGTCCTCACGTGAGAAACCCCAAAAGAGGATTCGAGGCTATTCAAACTCACCMTTGGTAAGAAGCTATTGCCCAAATATTAATGATGAAAAGATATAATCAATTAAATATCTTTTAAAGCTTTCAGAGAAAGTTTGCGTTCATCACACAGGAGAAATCTCAGGAAAAGCAGTGGCTGATGGTTTTGTGGGGCATTTTCTAATTATGTAAATTATTACAATACTCAATCAGCTTCAGCCATAAATCAAGGGTGGGGTTTTTCAAATTGGTATCCATTCTTCTATTCCCAAAGAACAACATAATTTGGGGGAGCAAACATTTTAAAAAGACACTGGAGCAGGGACAGACAATATCCAGGATGTGCTGACCCAAGGGATGTCAATGCAGAAGGCTGGTGGGGTGTGAATGAAGTGGAGGTGTCACCAACAGGTACCAGTGCACACCCAAGAGAGTTTTGGAACAAAYGTGTAAGGACAATTTCATGATTTTAACCTCAGAGAGCTCCTATAGGATTACATAAGGACTCATAATCACAGCTTCAGAAGCTTCCTGGAAACTTTGAGAAGGAAAAAMCTGCTCCTCCCTCCCCTCCCACAAATATCTGCCAACTTTTAATTCTGGATAGGACTGAAAAGCTTAAGTGCTACAGAAGTACATAAACTCCTGTGTTTGCATTGGTGTTTTAGCCTCATTTCATTGATACAAACCAGGAGAATTATTACAACTTTGTGTAGTTCATTTAACTCATCTCTACAGACCARTCCAAGTACATTGCAAGGAACTCCCAACTGCTGAAGTGTGCTAAGGTTATTTTAACTATTGGGCAGATGAAGATCAGCTTTGGAAAAGGAATTAAACCACGGCAGACAGAATGCAAGCTCAACATGACTGACTTGGGTGAGGTTTTGGATGCCTTCTGTGGCTGCAAGAACATTCAAACAACAAAGGCCTCACATGAACAGCAGGCTCAGAGCACCTCAGGCTCCTGGCATGGTCAAGGATTTCCTGATTTTGAGCATAATGGGAAAAAGAACCAAACCCACACAACACTGAGGCCACAAAGCAGTGGCTTGACTGGATGCACCCAGGCAATGCTCCCAGGAAGGGCACTCTGCTCCCCACCTGCTGCCACTACAGCTTTTGGATACGGAACAGSAATACAAGAGAGTTCCTCACTTTTTATCCAAAGGGTAACTAAAGGGAGAAATTGAGATACCCTGGGGTGAAAGAACAGCAAAACACGTCCTGAGTCTGTCCAGCTCCAGCTGATGTCTGGGAATCTGCTCTCTGTGTGCATCAGAGAGCTGAACTTATTGATAATRATCATCACCCAACACCAGAGCAGGAGCTTTTCTGGCAGGAAGCCACAGCCAAAATATTGCCTCATGTAAGATTTAGTTTTGTGGAAATTCTTCTAGTCTGAGTGCCCATTTCTGTGTCACTATGAGCCTTTGTAAAAATTTGAGGGGTTTTTTTTCCTCGGTAAGGCATTAAGATCATAACCAATTTGTAAACTCAAACTGTGCTAATATGAAATAACTTCCACCAACCTCTCACTGCAGCCAGAGCACATTCCCATGACCTGCTCTTCCATCTCAAACATTTAACTGACAGCTCATGAACAGATCTTTTATATAACAAAACCTAAGCTGGGAAAAAAAGAGATGAGAAATAGGCAAGAAATTCCCAAAGGAGCATCACAGAGATGATCATTAAATACAGTGAGAGTAAACTGCAAGTGAACTCTGTCTTATTCCTGCATATCCCAAATATTTCCAAGACTGATATGCTGAAATAGTCACAGCAAGGGAACTTTTCCCCCAAAATAAGGATTACAATTGGCATACCAGGGTACACTGGCCTGTCAGATATAACATACCCATATGTTTTCCCCACGATAAGACAACTTTGTAATGTTGCAGTCACTGAAACTTCGCTTTTACCCCTGGAGTACCACCTGCACTRAAGGCCAGGAGTGCCAGAAAACAGRGATAACTTYAYAGGAGATGTTTTAAATACTCTGCTATGAACCAGAACATCCACCTTGTCTGTGTTCTTCTCCTCTCACCACCTTTGTGCTGCACATCAAGAACTTGAGTCCCTTCAGCTGCTTCCAACTGCTCTTGTGCAAAATGCTTTTAAGGTGCTTATACTGTGGTGCTTCTAAGCAAGCTAAAAGAAAATACCAACAGAAACACTGTTAAATGATTCATGGGGAAAGCCATTAAAGACCAGCTGCTGCCTCACAGGAAAGCTGAAGACAATTCGAGTTTGACATTTTCATTGTGTTCCAGGCCTTGCATTACCTCTTATCCTCAACACAGCTTTTAGTACCACATTTCAACCCACATTTTACCTTGACCTTGGCTTAGGGGGTTTAATTTCCACCACTTTTGCCTTTTTTTTTTTTTTTTTTGAGTGAATTCAAATTCTTCTGGCAGTCATCTGTAAATTTACATAAAAATGATCCTGACAGAGTGTAGACAAGAGGTTTACAGGCATTCTTGCTGGCAAAGGTCTTCAGCAAGGAAAAGGAGGATGAACCAGCTGCAAAAGGGGCAGATTCTGTCCTAAATAAGGAGCTTTCCAGGGAGCAGTTGTGTTCTTTGATAAGCTTTCAAGCATTTCAAACAGGCACCTCAAAACTAGGCACAAATGGCCCCTAAAGCTTCCAACATCTACCAAACACTCAAGAAATTCCATCKGGGGTATGTTCTGCATGATACAAAGAGCACACTATGTTTGCTATATCATTAAGTCTCAAATCTACATATATTCATACCTAACTACTTGGCCAGATAATGTCCATCTTCCCCCACCACAACAGAAGAAAGCAGCTTATCTAAAAGAACTTCCAAYACCACCAAGTCCTTCACAGGTATAAGCAAAACCCAGCCAACACCTCTTGTGAGATCTGAGTTATCACCACCAGGCCTGGTGGTTGGGCCAGAATTTTCCTGGAAGTTTCATTTTCCTGTCTCAAAATGCTGATTTCTGCCAGCCCTGGGGTCTTGTAATTGAAAATTCGATGAGCAGTGAGTCTGAACTGATTTTTGGTCACTTCACAGTCTAGAGTCACCAATGTATTTAACATTTAAAATCATCCTGCTATGTCACTGCAACTGCTCAGTGTCTATAACTTTTGAAAATACTCCTAAGTTTATATCTCTGAACCACCAGCAGCTAGCACTGGATTTGAGTCAGGAAATCCCAGGATAATTCTGGCTCTGAAACGAATTTCCTCTCTGTCAGAGCATTTAGGAACAGCTGAAGTCCATACACCAGCCAGAGAGGGCGAGTGAGTGCTGGCCACAGGATGTTGACAGGAATTTGTCCATAACTGTGGAATTTCTYGGTCAGAATTCCCTTATCTGGGCACACTGCAAGGCTTATTTATTTCCCCAAGCTACCCCTACAGTTAGGCAAAGAGAATTTTGCATTTCTGTTCTGTAATATTTGTACATGCGGCGAGAGAGTCAGAGAGAAGCAACGTTCTACTCGAAAAAATCAAATAAATAAAAAATAAACCCCACGTGCCAAGTTGGTTATAATAAAGTGTCAGTTTGTCTCATATGCCAAACAAACTTAATATTGGGTGTATTCAGTGGAAAGGCTGCTGAGGAAAATAACACAGTAGTTGTACTAATGGATGGGAAATATAAATAACAAAGGATTGAGCTGCATGATGTTGTCTGAAGTGGCACCAAAGCTTCTGAGAGCCTTAATTTGCACAATTTCCTTTCTCCAGTTCAGTGCAGGACACAATTCGTGGTAACAACCAGAAATGTTCATTTTCCTGTAAGAGGCCACAAGCAGCATTTCTTTTGGGTCACAAGTGACCAAACGAAGTGCAGGATCCTGCCCATGCCTTTTGTTTGTATGTGCACAGAAACTCCTCAGTTACTGGCACCAGGCACACACAGCCCCAAACCAACAATGGACTGAACACTGGCACATCACACTGCTCACCTGTGCAGAACAGCCGTGGGCAAGGGAAAGGAATCGAGCTGAATGAATGAAGTGCCCAATTACAAAATTAAGATTTTGTCCTTCACGGCAGGGTCTAAAGGTGTGAAGCAAAGAAAACTCCCACTGACACTTTATGTACAACTTGGTCACTGGCAACGGTCCCCTAAACCATATTTTTTTCTTTTAACTGAACCCAGCAAAACTATACAGAATGTGAAAGAATATTTGCAACAGATCTCAAARGACAGTGTAGAGAAATTCATTATGGTGTACCTGATGTTTAAATTAATTTAACAGATACGGCCTGTAAAACAAACACAGTATGAACCTGTGGATTTTTTTTTTTTCTTTTTAAAAAAAGGACTTTTACAGAATTCAAGTAGTGTAGCAGGAAACCATAGATGCCTTTTGATCACAGGTCAGGCAAAATTGAGCCACTTGTTGGGTTTCCCCCTTGCTTGTGTCTGCTCAGGTGTCCCCGTGGGTCTATAAGTCTGTGGATGTGAGCTTTTTCATGCTCCGTCGCTGAGCTAAACTGGAGGCTGCCACAGGCTCCAGCACTGGCTGAAATGTCTTGTGATTCAGTGCAGAATATGTAGCAGCCATGGCTCCCTAGAGAAAAATTAAATAGGTAATAATAATGTATATATAATCAGAAAATAAAGCAATTAAACATTAAATTCTCTGTTAGCTCTATTAAAGCCAAACAAAACTTATGGCGGGTCATGTGAATTTTCTGGAGTTTGTTAGGAAAAAAACATTTATTGCTGAATCCTTCCAATGTCTAAGCATGGGTGTCTGACACTTCTCTTTCTTTCCTGTGTATTTCTTTTGAATACCTCAGATGTAGGAGCCACCCTTTAATGTAGGTCAGAATTTGTATCTTCCAAGCAAAATCAGCACCCACTGATCAAATACAGGCACTTCAGTGGCTCTTCAGGTCCTGACTTAGGAGATAACTCAATAACTGCCTTAATCTTGGAAAAGAAAACATCCAGAGAAATCTGCTCCTTTATACATAGATTAAAAAAATTATTTACCAACAATTTGGAGAGGGACTTCATACAAGGGTATGGAGTGACAGGACAACGGGGAATGGCTTCACACTGACGAAGGGCAGGGTTAGGTGGGATATCGGGAAGGAATTCCTTCCCTGTGAGGGTGGGGAGGYCCTGGCACAGGTTGCTCAGAGAAGCTGTGGCTGCCCCATCCCTGGAAGTGTCCAAGGCCAGGTTGGACAGGGYTCAGAGCCACCTGGGATAGTGGAAGGTGTCCCTGCCCATGGCAGGGGTTGGAATGGGATGATCTTTAAGGCCCCTCTCAACCCAAACCAGTCTGTGATTCCATGAATTTGTGTCATTATGTAGCTTAAACACRTCGGTAGTAAGGAAAACAGAGAAACAGGAGAGTTCTGTCTGTAGCTCTAACCCAACTCCCTGCACAGCCAGCACTCAGGCACCACTCCAGGTGGCTTTACCTTTACTAGATGTGGGGCATCTTGCCTGTTGAGCTGATAATGAGGCAGCTGATCCCTACAGGCAATCCAGGAATGCTTCAGCACCTGCTCGGCCGTGTACCGCTGGTGGGGATCCACGTGCAGCATGTGTGACAACAAGTCCTGCAGGAAAGGGGAAWACACAGGGATTGCTCCATTAAAATGATCTGATGTGGCCTTTAGAGCATCAATGGTGGCAGCAGTGAGAGAAGCACCCAGTGTGGGGGGATCAGCACAATGCAAACACACACAGGGATCAGCAGACACAGGATCCTTCTGTGCCCTGACACTGCAGAAGGCTGAGAACAATGTGCTGTACTATTGGAGCAGTTCAACAGAGCCAGCCTTGATGGCAAAGGAACTCACTGTTGTGCCTTTCATGTTTATTATGAATATAATCTTGAAAAGACTAGAAATCCTATTAAAATGTAGCAGGCAGATTTTAGGGAGGAAAGCTATTATTTGCAAATATCTCTCCTCATTCATTCTACACTTTGGGGTCTGCTGACTCCTTATTACAATGGAATTCACAGACAGTGAGACACCAGCAATGCATTTTCCCTTCAGGAAGCCCCATAAAGAATAAAGCCACCAGCAATGGACACTTGGGGTTTGCCTGTTAGAAGCATTAGCAATAAGCTACTAATTACAGCCTTGGTCCAAAGGAGAGGTGGGTGGGAAGGGCACAGAACAGAGACAGCAACAGTTTGAAATAAAACCAAAAAATGAGCAAGCTGACAGAATGTTCCCTTTGTTTTAGGTACAAAATGTGAAGCATTCTTAAATACACAGAAGTGAATTTCTTGTGCTAAGACAGCAGCAGCCAACAAGCATTGTGAATCATTCCTACTGAAATGAACAAACAGGGCAGCTCCAAAGGATCAGGAAAAATATTTAAATATTAGTATCTAATATTAATGCTGATCTTTTCTGGTGATAAAGATACCCACAGAGTGGGTCAACACCATCCCAGGGAATCCATATTGATTACAGATGGAGTCTTTAAATAAAAAGGTTGGACCAGACATCCCTCACTGCTATAAATTTGTAGATAATAATAACAAACTACACTTACAGACCAGTCTAGTTGATAAAGTTCAGTAGATTTCATTGGAATTCTACAAAAATATAAAACCAAAACACATTTGCACCTTTGCTGCATCTGAAACAGTGTCCCAGTTGCCTCCACTCAGAGAGAATTTTCCACTGCCTATCCGTACTAGGATCTCCTCAGGAGTATCATTGGGACCATTGGCAAATGGAGTATAGCTGTTGAAAGAAAAAATACATAAAAACACCTTGTTATAGGTAAAAACTGCAAGAAATTGGTAAAATCTTATTAATCAGAAACGTATCACTGAATATATATACACACAGTATTAAATACTATCAATATTTCTAATATTACATGAGAAGTACAGATTTATCAAGAGAATCATTTCCAACAGACAGGATTTAGCCATAAGACTAAAATCCTGCTGGGTTTCTGTTAGAGCAGAACTCAGGGAACATTTCTCATTTGGCCACTAGATGCTTCCTAGAGCTTCATCAAGTTTGGAGGTTTAGAAAACTCCAGAGATCACAACCCGGAGTGTTTCCCACAGGGGCAGGAATCCAGCCTCGGGCAGGAGATACAAGACGAGGAAAGGGAATGGGATGGGAGGACAAGAGGCTGGAGGATACAAATAAAACCACCACGTGTTTTCACAGACTCAATTCTCTCCTGGAAACTGGGGAAAGCCTTTGGCACCCCCAATTCCTGCACTCTGGAAAGAGAAGCCTTGAACCTCCTTGTAAGACAAGCCTGGTTTATTTGGCACTGACTCAGAGCTCCCTGTCCCACCTGAGGGTCTGTGTCACTCAGGGAGGCAATGCCTCACCATTTCTATGGAAGCAGGGATTCAGGCAACATTCTGGAATTTGAGGTAAACAAAACAGCTCAGAAAATATTCTCACCCTGCCAACATTGTGTAAAGGAGAACTCCCAAGCTCCATATGTCACAGGCAGCATCATATCCCTGTCTCATGAGAACCTACGGAATAAAGAGTGGTAAAGACTTGCCATATATTCAAAAACCAGCCCAAACCAACACCACAGCCTAAGGAAGGGAAGTCAATCCCTGGATCATGTCAGACATTTGATTTTATACTCCTCAAAATACAGGTTACAGTAAATACCAATGATATTTCTTGTTACCAGAAGATCTCTTAAGATTTTCAACAGGCTCACATTTTATTTTGGAGGGTGGACTCTGCTGTTTTTAAAGCAGGTTTATAATAAACACATGCACCAGTGTTTATAAAGCATGTGTGATTATATTTAAAGAAAAGTAGCAGAATTTTTCTTCTTTTTTTTCCAAGCATTGCYGAAAAGTTTAAGAATTTGATGCATCAAGAACAGCATAAAGAAAACACAGAGAAGCTTCAAATACCTCTGGTGCCACGAAGTTTGCAGTGTAGCAGGGAGTTAGAAGTAGTCCATTTTCTCCTCGAAGCTGTTTTGCAAATCCAAAATCACAGATCCTGATGGAATCAGCATTGTTTGAGTCATCCGTGTATAAAATATTACTGGGTTTAAGGTCTCGATGCACCACCTTTAAACAAAGACGTTTGAAAAGCCATCACTTAGGAGCAGCAGGTACACTCGTTTGTAATTTACAATTGTAATTTACAATTTATAAAAGCTGTTCTCTAGATGAATACRCTCATGAACAGTTCTAAATAATTATATAAAGTACCAAAAAATTCTAGTTCAAGTAATATAATAAAAACCCTCCTGGCTCATAATGCAACTGGAATTAACATCACCAATTGGCAGCAGAATAAGAGGACAATTATCTGATTTTAGAGTCAAAAGGCTTTGCCAGAATAACAGGATGAGTTGTTTCTATTTTTCACCTTTGTGATAAAATACACAACCTTGCAGCATGAAAACAAGCCAAGCAAAGCACAGAGGAGAAAGGCTTGGTAGTKTTAGAGGTGTGGAAGGGCTCACTCACTCCCTGGCAGTGCAGGTAGTCCACAGTCTTGGCGATGGTGAAGAGCACGGCGCTGGCCTCCCGCTCCGAGAAGAATTTCTGCCTCAGGATGCGGTCCAGCAGCTCCCCCCCCTTCATCAGCTCCGTGACCAGGTAGATGAACCTGCCATCATCGTACACCTGGGGAGAGGTTTCACATGAAACACACACTGATCTATCAAAAGACAACATCTGTACTTCCACATCCTCATAAATCCAAGTTCCAGACTGCTCCGTTCCCCTGTCCCGTGGGCAAACAGCAGGGACTGCCAAAGCATGGAGTGCAAGGCAGCTCAGGTGTCACCCTGGGAGATGTGGAGTTCAGGACTCAAGGTGTTAACTCACCACTCTGAATTTAATTTTTCAGTCTGAGAACTTCTGTTAGAAGAGCAGAGTAGCCCCAGCACTCCCTACTGCTCTGCCCTCCCAGGGACCGTTCTGGCATATACAGGACWACACGTGGGCCACTGCTTTCTCAATTACCAACACATTGGGTGCTCAYTTGAAACAAGAAGAAATATGGCATTTCTAACCTTTACACCATTTTTCACTTCAAGTTCATGAAACACCCTTTAGAAAAAATTAATATCAGGACAAGGTTGTATTTTGAAATACCCTCTCTATTATTATGTACTGCTCTCACAATAAATTTTGCTATGTAAAAGAGAGTTAATGAATCCCAATAAACTCCCTACATCTGCATTTATTTTTTGAGCACCGTTCTARTAAGAGGTAGCAGAGAGAGGTACATACATCCTTTAAAGTAATAATATTTGGATGTTGCCCATAACGCATGAGAATCTCGATTTCTTCTGAGGGATCCCTCTTGCTTTTATCWATTATCTGCAAAATAAAACAGGAAAAACAACTTGCATAAACAAAGTCTATTTAACAAAGACRTTTTTTGTATTTATATTCTCATTCCAACAACAGAATAAAAAAATTCTAGAGTTCATTACTTCTTATTAATCATGAGTAATTCATCTGCCAGCTTCACATCCCATTTATTCATTTCTTGCTCTATCCTTGTTAAAATCCTACCATTAATGCAGCCTATCCTGCTYCAGTGAACAAGGAAATGCACTGCACTGTCTGAACCATCACTAATTCCCTGCAGTCCAGTTCCACCCCTGGGAATCTCATTTTATTTCAGGTGTTCTCATCATTGTACAGCATTTTCAGCTTTCAAGACTGTAACTTCTAAACAGCCACAATAACKGGACAATTCACAAACTGAAATGTTCAAATCTACTACACAATATTTTCAGAATGTCAGAGTGGAATTTATTCAARTACCTTCACAGCAAACTCCATGTTTGTAGCTATGTGGATACACCTCTTGCAAACAGAGTAGGAACCCACACCAATATCTTCCTTCAGTTCATACACATCAGTGAACTGTGCACTGTTTCCATGAAGCTGCTTTAAAAAAACACAGGCAAGTTGTTATCTAAAGCAACAAGAATCTCTTTGTCATGACAGTTTCCAACAGAAGTTTCTCCTGCTTGCACATGATTTCTTTTTTGAAATTAAAAATGTCCCATGGAAGTATTTAATAAGGCACATTTTGTAATAATCTCCTCAACAAAAAACCAACTGTAAATACTAAATATTGGTCATTACATGTCAAAAGAGTGTCCCAAAAAGCAAAGCATTACCTGGACTATGGGCAGGATGTTGGTGAGGGGTGATATTTTATGGTCTTCTACAGTAGTGGTTGCAACAAAACTAAATCCCTTGAAGAGCTGGTGGGCGTTTGCACTGGGTGGGACCCCTGGAGAATCTGGGGGCAGACAGACAGACAGACAGACAGACACAGGATTAGTGTGGCCACATCCCAGCAAGGGCTTTTTAACATTCAGGACAGGTATTTTATTAAAACTATCTTGAGGGAAGCAAGAGGAACACCAATGTTAAATAAGACTTCTATTTGTTATCTGTCTTCTCTTACCTCAGTAACAAACACAAACAAGTGTTCCAGGCTTTTATCTAAAACTGCACAGCACTGCAGGAATTTATGCATGAACACAGGTTTTAAGGAAGAAGTTTATTGAAACACAAAGCTACTTATGGAAAAGAAATAAAGATCATTGTCTTGTGCTTCATAACACAGAGGAGCAACCCCAGATCGTGCTRGTTCAGTGGGGAATGTGCTGCAGGCAAGGCACAAGGGAGGCAACACAAGAATATCCAATTAGTAATATCACTGAATTATTAGAAATAAGTTTTCCTCAGATTATATTCTGTGCCCCTCTGAATTCAAGATTTGAAATCTCACAGTAAGCACAGCTTGCTGATTTTGTGTAGCCTGTTAAAACCACAGATCTTCTCCAAACAAACAGGACAAGAGGGTTTCAAAGTTGGATGCAGCAGGAAAGAAAAACATTCACGAAAGAAACCCTAAAGTGAAACYTGAAGCAGACTAAGCAATAATAATAATAATAATAAACGTTTCTTAAAGCAAGCCATTCTCAATGAAATACTGACCCTAAAAAGAACCACTGCTACAACTGAGTTTACTTTTAGTATTAGATACTTCCCCCCAAACACTGCATGTCTGTCATTACACATAACTAGAAACCCTATTCCAGCTGTTAATATTCAATTTATTTTTTTTCCTGAATCAGAGTTCAGCAGAATATTTCAAAGACCAGGAACCTGCTGAGGAGAACATCCTCCTTCAAAGCACTGGAACCCTGGTGCATCCCTTTGAACTTTGTCACTGGATTTTTGCTTGTTGTTTTAACATTAATCTGACCCTCATCTCACAAACCTCACCAATTTAGAGCCATGCACAGTTACCTTTTGGTGTTTTTGCTGTGAATTCTGGATCRAAACAAAAAGTATCTTCTGGCTTTCCAGAAGCAGGTTTGAATGGAGGCTGAATTTCTCTTCTGAACAGTTTCTGAAGCAGGACAAAGATAAGTAAGAGTCAATGAACCTTCCATGGGTGCTGTAATTTTGCCAAGATAAAGGGTAAAGGACAAAGCCAAGGACAGGCAAGCCCCTCTTGGCAAGGAACTGCCCATTCTCAAAGCTCTATTCCAGGTTTTTCCTAATCCACCAAACTAAATCAGGGAAGGATGGGAAGGCAGAACAATGGCTCTGCTTTTTTTTTTTCCCCTTTACTCAAAAAGCTTTAGAAAAATGCAGTGCCCAAGTGATCTCAAATCTGCAATAAGCCCAGTTAAGGAACAGAAAACTTCATGTCAAAAGATGTTGAATCCCCATGCAAAATTCAGGAAGTTCTGAGAGCATTTCCTTGCCATTTCTCTCCTCATTTCAGACCTATTTTTTGCAGGTTTTTTTCATTTAATCTTGCACCACAAAAATACAATATATTTCAGTTAAAAAAAAAAACAAACCAAATACAAAAAACCCAAGGAAAACAGACCAGAATTCATCCCAAAGAAATAATGAGGTAAAATCCAGAAGTGTCATCAACACCACCAGAGTGAAATAAATACAAACTATTGTCAAATTAAAAAAAACTATAAAGAAAAAAGAAAGAGCTAAGTCAAGCCAAAACAAGACAACAACTTATGAAGTGTATTCATCTAAAACAGTGAAGTTTTACTGTTACTCAAAACTTTTGTTGCTGCATAGGACTCTGAGGTAGATGCTGCATAAACACAGCTAGAAAATGACCTTTTCAGAAATAAATACAAGAGATAAACAGATGGATAATGATGAGTCTTGACAGAAATAGGTGAGCACAGCACTGGCCTGCATGGCTGCACAAGCAACATCTCATTTATTACCTCTCCCCTCGTGCAGCCTCACAGCAAAGGGAGTTTCAGAGGGGATTTACTTCATACAGAACATCCTGGCTTGGAGAATGTTTCTGGGAAACAGCTCAGAGGAGGAGTGAACCACAGAGGAAAATCATAAAGTGCTCGTGAAAAACTTAAGGATGGAGTCGTGATCTTGTAGAGACTTGGGATCATCTTGGAGCACCAGAGTCAATTCCCAAACTGTGAATGGGATGGGAGTGATGCAGAGAGAAGCCCAGGGCAGCTCAGGCACAGGGAGCTGGTGTGCCCTGCATGGAAGCACTGGACAGACACTTCCTGAAGGATTCCTGCACCCAGGGAACACCAGCAGCCTCTCCCAACTACAAATGCTCTAACAGGCAATTTAAGCTTGAGAACGCTGCAGCTCTTTATTACTGAAAAAGTAAATGCACAATTTATAATTAATACTCTCTATACTGTCAATACTGCAGCTCCAGATGCCAAGGAATTCTAGCAGAAGCCAGGATGTGCCAGTCAGCACTAATGCACTGTTTGTTGTGCCCTATTCACATGCAAATACTTACAATGCCACAACACACAGAAAAATTAAGAACAGCTTTCTAATTCAGATACTTTTGTACTCACATTCCAGTCAATAGTAGAAAAAAAAGGATGTCTCTTGATTTCTTCAACTCCATCTGAACCAGCTCCTGAACAGAGAAAATACTGKATTTAACACACTTTTGGGTAAAGTCTTTGAAGATTGCACTACAAATTAGTTGATTTCTAAAAAGTTTACACAGACATGGTTATTTGAGGGAGCTGTGAACACAGAAATATTCCAAGGATGTAAAATACTCAGGAAGGCAAACAGAGCACAAGAAGCCCACAAATACAGTCAATATTCTTTTCTCTGGCAYTGTCAGAGCTTTGGTTCACTACTAAGAGTCCCTGATCCAAGAAGTGACCATTCCTTGGCCAAACCCAGGAATTCATGATCCAAACTAACAGGACATGGTATCTAAAACCACATGGCACTGATCACCCAGAGCCTAAGAGTCTCTAGCAACTACTTGCTTTGAAATAAAAGTAGTTAGGGTGAATTGATTCTTTAAAGATCCAAATAAGTGAACCAACCTAATCTATTTGATGGGTTCCTTTTAAACAACATCCTCAGGAGACTTTGTGCTTCAGAGCTGAGGAACTGAGGCATCCCAAGCTTTGCTCTAAAAGAAAACAGACAACAAGTCAGAGGAAGGAACTCTTACTCAAAACTGTCCACACAGACTTCATTGCAGTTTGATGTATCAAGGATCTATTTCAAAGTCTTGTAGAGTGCACATACTTAATTCATCAACTTTAAAGTTTCATATTATATGAGTGGTTTGMAATCAACAAAACCTAACCAAAAACCAACAATGAAAAAAACACATCAGACCAAAACCACCAAACCCCACCCAAGCTCCCAAAGCAAGCCTTATGCTGAAACAGAGTAAAATAATTATCTCAGGAATACGTAAGTATTTTCAAAGATATCTTCATGTCATCAGGAGGTTTTTACTAAAATAACTGCCAGTAACTAGAAGAGACTCMTCAAATCCCCAATTACCTGCCCTTGAAGTGATTGCTGCTGTTCCTCCAGTGAAGGGCCTCATTGAGCCATCATATAMAAGCTCACTCACTCCACCATTTATTTTATTTAATGAAAACTCTCATGCCAAGGCATGAAATTCTTGTGCAGAGCTGCAGCATCACTGGGAGCTGCAAGGGAGGCAGCTCATGGTCTAATCCATCCTTTCACCACTACAAACTCCCACTCAGGGCAAGCTCCAAGTGCCCTGTGCTGGAAAGAACAGAGTTTCTCCCTCCTTCCCTTCCCATCACCCCAAGGCTCTGCCCGTGCTCCAGAGCAACCTCTTTGTTAGCTGAGCACAAAGACAGACAAGAACACATTTGCCCAACAGCTCCACTCACTGAGCACCAGCTCACCCAGTCTGTCCAGTCCAACAGCTTCTGGTGTAACTGGGGTAATTTACGATGGGAATCTGAGCACGTAAATGCTCTCCACACATCTGTCCACAAAGCAACACCTGATCAGCTGCTGCTTACAAAACAAGGTGTGCTGTAACAGTAGCAGGGAGTGTAACAACAGCAGTGTAAACAATGCTGCTCTAATCCACTGTGCTGTTCTTATCTTTATTATACACCTACAATCAAAGTACAAATTCAGCCCTGAGAGTTTAATTGCTGTGGCTACTTCGTGGTATTTCATGGTCTGGGATCTAAACCTTATCAAGGGGCTTTGCTTTTTTGTTCCTGTTCCAGCTCAGTGCTCTTAGAACCAAAAAATGGTTTGGCTTGGAAAGGACCTTAAAGCTCATCTTGTTCCACTCCCTGCCACGGGCAGGGACACCTTCCACTACCCCAGGCTGCACAAGGAGTTATAACAAGCTCTTAAAGCATGTTTAAAATGACATTTTCTGAGTTCTCAAAAAGCARGGAGATATACTTACTTCAGTATCATATTCATAGTCTCATTTCGATCTTTACCTTGAAATGGCAGGGTACCAGTGAGCATTTCAAACTGGAAAGAACAAATGTTAGTCTAAATCAACACTTCTTCCCCCAACTGCTGAAACAAAGTGTTAAGCACTGTACTCTTCCCTATCTCTACATCAGACTGGCTTGAACTTTGAAAAGATTATGAAAATGATCACAAATCTAAAATTCTGTTCTCATTTGCAGTTTACACAATAACAGTGGCAAGTGCAACTTAATGATGGTGGAGGAGTATTTTACATCAAGAAGCTACTTGCAAGTAATAAAATCTCCCCCCAACCAGGTTTTACAGGTTGCCATATTCTGAAATCTGCAGGAATAATAAATTCTAGACCAGTACTTCATTTTTAAAGTCCATCTGCATGTCAGGCTGATGCTCTAACCCATCCCAGCAAGGGCAGAAGTGGCAGCAGTGACTGGCTTATCTCCCTACTCCACTGCAGCATTCCTTCCACAGGCTCACTCTGACAGAAATGCCATTAATATTCCTTCAAACCAAGCCTTCGAGTCTGCTTTTTAACTTCACTATCAAGTAACATGCAAAATAAATATACACAGTGCAGTTTCACACTGTTTTAAACTACTAAGGGATGGCACACAGGATTTTTCTGTTAAACATTCCTTAGAGGTGTAAAGTCGATTTTACTCCAACCAGCACCAATTCAATTATTGATCGTCCCCCTTACCCAAGCATTCATAAATAGATGGACAAGCCTATTCTAAGTGCATTTTTGGGAGCTTAGCAAGGGAAGCAAGAGGCAAATACAGTACCATGAGGACCCCAAAGGACCACCAGTCAGCACTCTGGTTGTGCCCTCGCCTGTTTACCACTTCAGGAGCCATGTACTCTACAGTACCACAGAAAGAATAGGCCTTCTTCTCCTGGTCTACTGATTCCTTGCTGAGTCCAAAGTCTACAACAACAGCATCACAAGAACACAGCCAGTAAAGAACTCCAGGGGAAAAATARTCAATACATGGTACTTCAAAATCCAAGGGTTGACAGGGTTGGGGTGGTTATTTTCAGTGTGGTTATCACAGCTCTCCATGAAACGAGAGGCTGCAGGTATGTGGAGAGACCACATTTAGTTTACTACACACCTTCAAAATCATTAAAAGCCATTAAATTGATGATTAGCCATCAAAATYATTATTGAAATAACTCAATATTTGAAATACTACACATTTAGAGCCTTAAGATACTCAGAAGTTCTCATTTTCTCTGTTTAYTGTGTGCTTTATTCACACCAAAAGTTGGATAGAAGTAAAAATCAGTTTCAAAGGGAATGCAGCCTGCATGGTCTGGTCTTATTGACAGATGAATAAATGAAAGCACACTAAAAATATTGTTGTTACATAAGACAACATGGTTCTGTAACCTGACTCCAGTTCAGTACAGTCCTGCATTCCCAGAACACTTCATTCCCAGAACACTTTTTTCCCTAGTTTGAATCCAGTGGATACACAAATCCTTGACATTGGCTCAGCTCTCATGGAGCCTCTCAAACATCCTTTTTTTCATAGGGAAGATGATTGTTAATSAAGAATCCCATCCATTATTATTTCCAGTTTCAGAAGGAAGTGAGAAGTTTAGGATTGAACTGTATTTAAATACACCATGCAGAATTTKAAAAGGGATGCATTTTATAAATATGATTTCCATCACCATAACTCCATCAAGTCTGAGTCTCAAAAACTTCATTTTCTCTTGGAACCTAACAGCAATATATTAGATCCAATATACAATGGAAGCTATAGTATCAGAGCATCAACTTAAATGTAATTTAAAGCTTTCAGAACTTTACAGTAATTTGGTTTCCAAATAGTCAGTCTTTTGTATACATCATTTCCTAGAATGTATGTATTGGTTTGTTCTCACAGAACTTTATTCTGCAATTTTATATGCATTTAAAATTGATAATACAGGAACACAAAAAAGCTTATAGAGAAATATGTTCAGAAAATGCTGTATTAATGAGTGGTGCCTACCTGTTAACTTGATATGTCCTGCTTCATCAAGCAAAATGCTGAAAATTAAAATTCACATTCACCAAAACACATAAAGAGCAATGTTTACATATAACATTTAAAATATAAGTTTAAAATTTTGATATCCAATTCTGTTCTTACTTCAACAAGTAAATATTATTTAACTTAAATCACAAATATGGGTTTTACATTTGATATTTATTTACACAGTCTAACAGAAATAGTTTTAATTTTTTACAGTGGAAAAGGCAAAGCAGCAAGCAAAATACACAGAATAGTGGTAAAATACATTTTACTTTACTTTTCTGGCTTCAGGTCCCTGTACACAATTCCCAAGCTGTGAAGGTGATCCAAAGCAAGGGCCAGTTCTGCGAGGTAGAATTTCACATCTTCCTCTGTAAACATAACCTAATAAGAACTGTATAGATTTACCTTCTGATCTTGTCTTCAGTTTTTAAAACTGCAATCTAAYAAAAATATAGTCCTGTCTGCCTAAATTTCAAACTTAAGTTTCAAAAGTCCCTTGTGAACTCATAATTCATGAGTTCACCCAACAGAAAYGATTTACTAATGTATGGTAATTATAAAGTACACAAAGAACTACCTGCAATATTTAAATCAAACCATCAGCAGTTATTGCAGAGCATTAATTAACTTTTAGATAATAAATGTAATTGTTACATTTGGTGTAACTGACCCCCAGCACTCCTCCTGCCACAATCCCAGACAGTTTTCCACTGCACCCTAAAMTTTAACACATGGCTGCTGCATTGGGTGAGTGTGAATTCACCATAACAATATTCAGAAAAAAAGTAGAAATTGTTTAGGAAAAAAAGATGCAAAATAAAACACTCGTGACAAAATGACAATCTGGGAGTAGAAGAACCTACTCCGCTCTTAGAAAAAAAAATAAAATTAAGGAATCCTGGTGAAATACTGAAAAATTGATGTTGCTTTTAGATGCACTTCTGTCCTAAACMCTCCACAAGTTGCTTCTGATTTAATATACAAAAATTGTACCTGCTTTGGCTCTTGCCATGTTTGACAAATTAGAAATTCCTGGACTGATTTTGGGCTTTAAGTGAACTCTTCCCTTATTTGCTGAACGCAGCAGGAATGAGGAGTGCAGCCAYCGAGCTGCAATGAAACGAAGTACCTGGGCTCCCTATTTAGTGCCACTGCTCTGTCCTTGGAATTGCTCATGTCTGATCCGTTCTCCAGGCACAGAAATGTTCCCTGACCTCCATAATGACAGGGGTTAACCCCGGGTGAACAATGAAGCTGTTCCACTCCACACTGTCACCCTCACCCCTTTAAAGAGCAATGTTGATGCTGGGTTTCATCTGTTTCAAAAGAGCAACAGGAATCCTTGGCTTTCATCACTCCCTGCACTTCATTATTCCTTGGAGTAGCCAAAATGCAAATCCCAGAATACAATGATGCTCAATGCTAATCTCTCATCTCCCCATAATGACACTGAAAGCTGTTCTCTGGGTCAAGTTAAACATGATGCAAGTCAACTTCATTAAATATTACCAATAAAACCTTCATTACACACTCATCTGCCTGCCCCAGCTGAAACTCTCTTACCCACATTAGAATTTAAAGACCAACAGAAGTCTTTTAATAACCCCATACTAAACCAAATTAATTTAAAATAATCCTTGTGTGCAAAGTATGAAATGCCACGGGGAATTTATCCTCATGTGCATTGTCCATAGGCTTTTTGCTTTACTATGGACTTTTGAAATTACCTCACATTCCCATTAGAAAATAAAAACCTGATTTTTTTAATACCTATATACACAGCAAATATTTAAAAGCCACCACAGAAGGTAGCAGAAGTCTTCCAAAAACCAGGAAGAGTCTTAGCAGTGAAAAAACCTGGCAATTACGACTTCTTTATTCCCAAAGGGAATATATCCTTCTTCCAACCCCCAGCTACAGTGATTATGGATAGCCTTGCATCTCTTATTTCGGAATGTTGCCTACTGGATAATCCCAGCTGTGTGAGTGCAAGAGAACTCTTCCAGCTCTTCCTGCTATTCCAGAATTTCCTCTGTAATTAGACATCCATATCAAAGCAGAGCCTGACCTCTTTCCTACCTCCTGCTCCAATAACCTTTGACAAGTTGGTCACTTGAAGCTTTTGACAGCCATTTTAGCTTCCAGATTAATTAATTTTGAGCTCAATTCTTGGACATAATCACTGTGTTACCAAGCTCAGCTTTTTATGAAAAGAGAAAACAAAAATGCCTTTAAATTCTTCTTTTTCTTTTGCCTGTTCCTAAAGTAAAATCTTTATTTTTATGGAAAGCATATGGGGGAAAAAACTCTCTCCTGGCCTTACATACTGGGAATAAACAACCTCCTTCATGTCTTGAAAAATCAGGCAGATAACACAGTTTTCTCATTTAGGAAAGTGGCTTTTCCTGTGCTTTAGCAATATAAGTGGATTTACACTGGTGGAAACACTGAAAACCTCTCTTGCTGTGAAGCTGTTGAGACACTGCCATTAAAAATTTAGATGTTTATAAAAGGTTTGCCAAAAGAAAATAAAAGTCTCCTAAACGTGTTCATAACACTTAAGGTAACATGTAATAAATATTTGATGAGAATTATTTAAAAAAAACAACAACAGGCTGTGGCTGTATCACATTCCCCCCTCTGGAGCTCTCCCTCCAGAAAACAAAAATAGAAATGAAAAATTAAAGGTCCAGTTGTGTGCCAGGGTTTAATGGAGGGGAGTGGGCTCAAAAACCACTCCATGTTCCCACTGAATCCCAGGATTCAGGATGAGGCTTTGGATTGCAGCAGGAGGCAGTTTCAGAGTGCAGCAGAAACCTCTCAGGGATGCAGGATTCCAGGAGCACCTAAGCTGACTAAGAGCATGAGAGCTGCACATCCCCTTCCTTCAGTGCTAAATATTCATTTACTTCAGTTGTGTTTCCAAGCAACAAAACATTTTTAGACAAAAGAACTGCACTTTGCAGATGCCAAATTAAAACTTGGGCCACTCATCAATACACACTCGGGTTTCTTAAGGATAGAACTGAATCCAGAATATGTAAGGAAAGCCCAACTAAGTTATTAAAAACTTGACTATGACAAGAAATATGGGGGAAAACAGCTTTAAAAGACAATCCTGTACCAACAAAACCCAACCCCTGACTAAGAGTGAGTGCAGATAAAATTTTAGGTACTTACCTCTTTGGATAATCGTGTGAATACATCTCCTCCCCTGAGAAAATCCAATATTAAATAGAGCTTCCCTTCAGTCTGAAAGGCTTTAAAAAAATAAAAAATAAATAAATAAAAATCAATAGTCGTATGACAAAGCTACAAAAAAAAAATCTGAATGCTACAACTAGGAAATTTCAGTCACAGGCAATACTTTTGTTATGGAACTGAAATAACTGAGCAGCACATGAGGTAATTTACTGAATGATTCCTCACTTCTTCACTGAAGAAAATCTTAGTCATGAGAGACGATTAAATTAATGTTCTTTTACTTCTCCTTTGTCAAACAGGGAAACAGCAAGTGTGTCAGTTACTGTGGTTTGGCTTTAAACAATGAAAAGTAAAATATCTCTGCAGAACTCGCAAGAACTTTCCAAATCTTTAATTTCAAGAGGGCTCAACCTACAACTTGTGTATTTACACTGCTTTTTTTTAGCCCCGGGATTGCTAGAACCTAATGTGGCCCCTCCAAAGGTGAGAAAGAACAAGAGCAGCTGTGCCTGCAAGCCATGGAAGAAGTGCAGCCCAGGAAAAAGGGATTTATACCAACCATAGTGCAGCTTGACGATGAACGGGTGATTCACTTCCACCAGGATGTCTCTCTCCATCTTGGTGCGGACTCTGTCCCGAACTGGAGGCACCAAATAAAAACCAGGCTGAAACAAATGCATTTGGTGCAACACAAGCACAGCACAAAGGCTTTGCTGTCTCAAGAAATCTCTTTCCTCATCACCTTGTTTTCATGTTCAAGTCTCCCACACAACTCGTTCTTTCAGGCAGCAAAACTGTTTTCTCACCTACCCCAACTTTATTATTATTGTATTTCCAACACATCCCAACTTCAACTTCTACATTAACTCTCTGTACTGAATATATAATGTTTTTAACATTACTTTCTCCTCTTTAACAGTAACAGTCCTATCTACACACAGYGGACTTGCACCCATTTAATGTCTCCTGAAAGCCAAAACCCTGAGTTAACTTGTTATGGCTCCCAGAACAAGAGGGAATGACTTAATTTTAACCACAGCAGAGTTCTAACTTAACCAAAAGACAAAAGGAAATCTGTTTATGAAATTAACTTGTTTTCATATAATGAAAAGTCTAAACAGAATTAAATAATCCAATTTTGAACTTTGAAAGAGTATTTCTGACCACATAATTAAAACTAYCTGGCCAGATTTAAAATAATACTTCAACATGAACTTACAAGTTACTCTAAAAAAAAAAGCTACTGCCAGAGAAGAGTTATGAGCTCACTGACAAATATTTAAAGATTAAAAAAAAGCTTTTAAATACAGGTGCACTAAACCCCACGATCTAAAGCTTCAATTCAAAGCCAGACCTACCTTTTAAAGAAGCTTTTTTCAACACTTTCATTGCATAAAGCTGTCCAGCATCAGGCCCAATTATCTTCCTCACGAGGAAGACCTGGCAATACAAAGCCCATTTTTAAATCACTGCAAGCTTGGTAATCAAATCCAAACCCCCACAAAGCATTTGCAAACCTCCCTTTCCTTTCAGGCASCTTCCAGTGCTCTCTGCTAAGCTCACACCTTTAAAGGAAGGGCAAACCTGCATTCCTYGATCAGATCAGAGCTGCAGCAGCACCAGGCTCTCTGGAGCATTCCACTGCCCAGAAACTTTGGATTCTTTCCTAATTTCTCAAACAAGTAAATACTGAAAGATGTTTCTTTCTATCACTTTCTYGGGGAATGACAATTCTGCCTGCTCTGCCACCTCCCAAAAGATTTTTGAGGTTTAAGACCCAAGTCTCAAATACAGAACAGGTTTTATTAATGAGTTCTGTACGAGTGGTGAGATGAAAGCAAGGAAACCACACCATTTAAGATCAAAGCACCCTTTCCCTCTGGAATAGCAACTCCAACAGGTTTTTCCACTCTTTTTTTCTCCAGAAGAGTTTTAAAGATAGATGGGATATAACTTGACACTAAGAAAAGCACATTAGATAAAATACTGCAGTACAAATACATGGAGTTCCTCTAATTTCTAACTACCAGATCTTCCAATTTACACAATGGTTTGGGGTATGTGCTTCTGTTGCTAAACTGCTGATCTTGTAACAGCAATTATTAGTTATGAATTATTAGGTTTTGCTGTAAAAAACAACATACAAGTCACAAGAGAAAGCCAAGAGCTACCCAAAAACTGTCTCTCTGATCTCACCTTATCCAGACTTTCATTAACACCTCATTTATTTACATAGATGCTGTGTTAGAAATCGTTAACTATCCAGAAATTATATGTATTTTTTCAATAATCTTGTCAAATTTTCCATTCTAGAATCAGAAATTCAAGCACTGTCATGACTAAATTGTACAGGGTTGGGAGAGGGGTTGTTTTTATTGTAAGCTCTGGTTAGAAGAAAAATGTCCTTGTGTTTCAAGGTTGTCTGGCTTTTTGTTTTAATAGGTTTTGCCCAATAACTGACCTACAGCAGTTCTCTTCTACAGGTCATGGTGATGCTCAAACAGTAAAGGGAGTAATTGGAACACCAGCAACTAAGAAAACATCTGCAGATGAACACAATCACCATTGTAAAAGTAAAATATTAATAATAAGCACGTGGAAATATTTTACTGCTTAATAACTTGTGAGAACATAAGGAATTAGCACACAAGGTACAAATTTCAGCTAATAAGGCCCAAAATAGCTGAAAACTGCTGAAGCACCACCTATTTATTTAATTGATTTAATTTGCAATCAAAGCCTCCATAACTCCACACCTGCCTTAGAAGGATCATTCCTCAAAGGATGAAGAGACAAATTCAGTAATGGACAGAGGGTTTAACCCTTCATTTCTGTGCAGGTGTTAAATCCTGCACTGATGCCAAACCCAGGCTCCAGCAAAACAACCTTGTGTTTGCCAAGCCCAAAAGAAGAGCCCTGGGAAGGAGAAACTGGGAAGAGAACTCAGACACCATGAAGGCAAGAGCCACTGATCCTCCTTGTTTGTTTTCACYTTTCAGTGGAAAGCAACAAAACCAAAAAGATCTGAGCTCAGCAGTGCAACAGGCACCATCCAGCTCCTAAAGCTGCTCCTGAACCAGGCACTGCCAGATTCCCAGAGCTCCAGAGCATCTCTGGCCAGGCTGCTGGGATTCCAAGCAGGAGCATTCCTGAGGCTGGCAGAAGCCTGAACTCTGGGAAGCCAAGTGTGAGTCAAGGCTGGCTGTGCCAGCTGTGCTGAGCCCTGAGGTAGCTGAAGACATCTCAAGTCAGGAGTAATAAATACATGGAGCCTTTCAGGCTCTGACAGTGAGGAGTGTGTGAGGGAACTGGCAACCAACATTCCCAGATAAAGAAATGCTTCTGGAGCCTCAAAATATTAAGAAGTATTTAAGATCTGTTCTCTACACCATCACTTATTCACAGAATGCCTTCCTAATGTCTGGTTTTTTCCCTCTCTCATTCCACTCCATGCAGAGGTTTGCTCTTGCCTAGACACACACAGAACCAGCAGAGGAACAGGTAAATTGGAACATATGTAAAGCTGATGGACTACTTTTCATGTGTTGCAGAGGATTTGAGTCTGGTTTTAAAAAATTAATTACCTTCTTATACACTAGGATTAATATTTCAGCTCCTGTGTTTCAACACAGTGACAGAGATCAGATTTTTTAACTTCACTTCTGCAATGTGACACCAGGTGACACATTACAAAAGGAAAACATTGTACCAAAACCCCTGGCATACTTCTCTGTGCCTTTTGAATAATTAGTGTCTTTTAGCTGCAGATGACTTGATAAATACAGCCAAATAAAAAACCTGAAGTAAGTTTCCCTGGTTATTTACTTTACTGCTACTTTGGTTCAAGTTCCAAACTGTCACTATCAACTCTTCTGTAGCTACATAAATACAGATTTTGTATCTCAAAAAAAGCCAGACATTCACAGCCTCTCAAGTCCCATCATTAAAAAACAAACCATTTCCTTCAGAAGGTTCTATCCGTGGCACTGGAGCAAGATTGGAAAAGGATTCAATTACTCAATACGTTTTCAAACATTCCCAGCAACTCTGCTAGGCCACAACCTTCCTGGAATGTCTGGAAATGGAACAAGTTTATCATCTTACCTTTCCAAATGATCCCTGTCCAAGAACCTTAAGCAGTTCAAACTGTGCTGGATCTGCTTTCTCACATCCTTCTTTCACGTGGTGTGTAATAGGAATTTCTTTCACACTTCCTTCATCCTGTGATTTCAAAGCAAACAAAATACAACAGTGAACAGGCCTGCAGTAACCAACTCTTGCAAAAGTGCATGTAAACACCTGGTTTTTCCTTTGTTTAGTTTTATTTTAATAAAATATTTGAAATTCTAATAAGGCTTAAAAGGAAGTTATTCAAATGAAGATTTTCCCATCTATCCTTTCTTAAACAGATGCATCTAAAATTTCTAAACTGAAGTAAAATTCTCAAAGAATGCTCATTTCCTTTTGCCATAAATATTTCAACTATAGAAAAGCTGGATTATTTTACATGAAAGGAATAAATGTACAGATTTTTAAACCAAGACTTCTGTGCTTCACCTCTGCRTAGCAGCTTTAGTTTTCCCAGTGATTACTCTTCTCATCTTTCCCCTTCCTGAAATAAGTCTTAATGAAAGCCAAATTGAATTTCATCATTTGGAGTAATTATTGCTTTTCACAGCAGCAAATAATAACTCTGGTCATCCATTTGTAGCTGGAGGAACAGGCAGCATTTGAAGACCATAAATAAGATATGAGTCATCTTAAGAACTCTGAGAATTCTTGCATCCAAGAGAAGAAACAGCTCTGGGGTGCAGAGCTCCTGGGAAGATTATCCTGTGTGGAGCCCTCCTTCAGAAAGCTGAGGGTAATTCTGAGGCAGGTGAGGGATTTAATGTTCTCTTGACTTTCTCATGTCCCTCTCATCTTTAGCAAAGCAGGGCCCAGCAGCTACCCTTGTGAAAAGACAAACATTCCTGATGACAACAAATCCCATGATGGATTGCAGCTTTTATGGTGTAAGAGAAGTTTCTGGGAGCCAAAACAACCAAGATGTCAAAATAAGCACCCCYGGAATTAAAACCCAAGGCCTACAACAGCAACCTCAGCTTGCAGGTAGARAAGGAGCAGCACCCTCAGACTTAGCAAGAATATCAATAAACTTCTTGTACACAACCCAATTACAAGGGAAAATCCCATCTGAGTTTCACTTTTAAGGCGTCCAAATGATCATCAGCTGTCTCCTACCCTCTCTTCAGGTCTTCATCTTGAAAGCTTTTCTTAGTAGAGACCAGAAAAACACCCTAGCAACCTCCTGTGAGTTACTGCCCCTCGATGAGAAGTGCAAACAGCACCAGGAAAGGACCTGACCCCGGGGTGGAACAGCTGGCTTTTGGAGAGAACATCACCCTACAGTCAGGTGGACTTGCTGCCCAAGACTATGCACTGAAACTTATAACCAGCTTTATCACAGTTGATGAACAGAAACACCTGGACAAAATTCTTTAACTGGTGTTGCACAGAAATTCAGAGTGCAGGTCTGATGATCTAAATTTGCACACACTGCAATCACCACACTGCATTAACTGCTTCTGCCTTCAYTGCTTCGTTTGTCCAGAGGGGGAAAGAAAGAGTTCACACCAACATCTTGGTGTATTCCCAAACTGCAGCCCAGCTGTTCCTGCACATGAGTCCTTTCCCCTCCTCTCTCTCTTATTTCATCCTCTTGCTGGGAAAGGCCTGTTTGTTCTGCCTGCTTCCCACACAAAGGTGGGTATTAACGCCAGGCACTGCTGGAAAACAAAGTTAATTCCATAATTCACACTCCAAGCTACTTTATTTCCCTCTCTGGTCACAAAGCCCAGCTGACATACACTGATGAACAGTGTAAACATCCCAACTCCACCTCACCCATCCACCTTGGTGACTCTGCATTTATGTACTCAGAGGAAAGATACACCTATCTTTTCATTTTCATTTAGTTTTTAAACACATGCCTAATTTAAGGCAGTAAGAACAGCAGCATTTTGAAGTCATCCGATGACAGATGAAAGCAGCAAGTTGTCTAATTACACACTGAGTTGTACAACAGAGTGGCTGGCTCTTGCTATGAAATATGTAAATACTCTATTTAGAAGCCTTTCTTCTTCCCCATCCTAATTTGTATTCCTTAACACTGTGAACCTTTGCATGAGAAAAGATCCTTAAGAGTTCAGCCTCTCCTGTGTTTATCACCCACCTCGAGCCATTAGCCTGTGACATCACACGTGGTTGCTGAGGAGACTGAGAGGATTTCTAAATGTGAACTCAAGGGAAAAATGTTTTCTATGCAAATAAAGATTAACTTGAGATGGATGAAATGAGKTKKTTTTTTTTTWAAAGTGGTTTATCTTCACAGAAGATGTCTATATAATTTCACTTACTTAACTATCATTAAGGTACTAGAAATTGGCATGACTGAGSTATAAAGAGACCTCTTCATCACCACCAAGGAATGAGCACACAAGGASCTGAGCAGCTCCGAGCCACTTCCATTTTCATTTCTACTCTGGCCTCCATGAACTGCAAATTTGGATATCTGACTTTGTGCTCTGCTGCTTGAGCACCAGATTTATTTCTGAGCTGAGGCACCAGCTCCCACTTTGACCTYGCACAAGGAGGAACTATTCCCTACTCCCAGCAGGTTCACCAGGAGCCAAGGAGCTGAAGGAAATCAGGGATGAGTGGTGGCTTTGTGCCCCCTGACTTTGTCCCAGCCCCCTGGGATGTGGCTCCAAGCACCCACCGAACGAGCTCAGCAACCTTCTGCTTCCAGAGCAGTGGAAAACTGAGACAATCCCCTGCTCCTTTCTTTGCTACCTGTGAGACAACTCTGACACTTGATTTACCCACCCCACACCAGGAAATGTCCAGGCACCATATGGTTCTATCCCCAGCAGTTTATTCTCCAATCCCTTACTTATAAATATTACTGCAGCATAAAGCAGTGGTTACAACTGGTGATAAAATCGACTCATCACAGAATCCCAGAATAGGCTGGGTTGGAGGGACCTTAAAGCCACCCCCTGCCATGGGCAGGGACACCTTCCACTATCCCAGGTATCTCCAAGCCCTGTCCAACCTGGCCTCRGACACTTTCAGGGATGGGGAGTTCACAGCCTCTCTGGAAAACAGATACCTGACACCCTCTTCAAGACCCTGCTCAAAAATAGAAGGATGGGTGTGTTGAAAAATGCTGGGCAATATTTCCATGGGAAGTTGGGCATTTCACCACGTACAGGATTAGCCTGAAGTTTAGTCCCAGGTTTAGCCAGCACACAGCACACTCATCTTCAGCCTCTCCTCAACAGGCACTGGACAAAAACCATGCTCAATAGGGCTTATTTGGGGTATTTCTACATAAAAGCAAAGTTAACAAACTGGTGTAAAAATTCTGTTCTAAAATAGCAGAATTAAGTACCTTTGAGCTGAATGTACGGCAACTACACTAAAAACTACAAAGGAAGAACAGATGACAGSGTAGCAGCATTCAGCACTCTGAATAAAAGGTTCAAGGTTGGCCTGAGCATTTCTGAATTGAGGGATCAGCCAATGCTCCCTCCAGCACACGGAGACTTTCCAGAAAGCTCTGCCTCGTGCACATTTTCCCAAACAAGGCACTTACAGTCCCTACCCAGGTACTAATTTCCAAACCCAGCTTTGAGACTTAAGAGTCTCTTCAGATATTGTTCAAATAAAATGATGGGTTCAGAAGTTATTAAAGAGCAGGGAATGCATAAATTTTGCTTCAACAGGAGGTCCTGCTAATGAATGYCTGAAGTGAAAAGGTACCCAACACTTACGTGGTAGGAATATGGTTCACCTTCTTCCATAGGCTCATCTGCCATTTTAAGGCCATTTAGCTGGAGAGGGGAACACGGGGGGGGGGGGGGGGGGGGAGAAAGAGAAAAAAACATCATTAAGACCCAGCAACTTCAAATTAAGAGAGTTCATAATTTGACCAATTTACATTTCAGAGCACACAAGTGAAAACTGTGGTGGTGTCGCTCTAATTTAAAGCTGTAGCTTCAAACAAACACTACTCAGTAGTTATATTTAGCATCTCCCTTATGTATCATTTAGCATCTCCCTTTGTAAATGCCATCATTATTATTATTAYGCCAGTGTTATTTAATTGGGATTAATTTAAAACTCCTTTAAGAGCTACAGATACCATCCACACAGGATGACACTAACTTAGAATTCCTCAGTTATGCACAAAACTTATGCTGCAGATACTTTTCAGAAACCTAAAATCCTAAAATCTTCTAGTGAAAATTTATTTGCAGTTTAAAGAGAAAAGAYTCAAAAGTGATTTCAAGTCTTTTTGAAAATACCAAGCTGCAGTAAAAAAAAAGTTTAAAAGTTAGTTTAAGCTCTCCCTAAGTAACAAACAATTCAGTGCTGAAACTAAAAAAAATACCAAAACCCAGAAATACGAAGGACATGCTCTGTTCAGACATGCAAAGCATTAATTAAAAACTGGAAATACCTGACAAAAATGGGTGAATCCCATTATGGATTTTGCTGGTAATAATTGCTAATTTATTTATATATGAATTGTTCAGCATCTCTACCTTTATGTGGCACAGGTCTCACACCAAAATATTAACTAGAAATAACACCAGAAAACTTAAAACTAMTTTTTTTCCTGAAAACAGAAGTTGAAGCAATTAAGTTCTTAGGCTGGCTAGTKACTTTTTTCCCTTGTACTTCTGCATGTATCCAAAATCCCTGCCTAAGATACCAAAATATGGTGTTATTGCCAGCGTGGGAGTTGGTAAAACACAGGACCACAAGGAAATGCCACACAGACCGTTCCTCTGTTCAAAACCCACCCCAGAATGTGGAGAACASGTGGGGCTGAAGGGACAGGTTTGTACCACGACTGGGTCACCCCAGCAAAGCCCCAACCACTTCCACTGCTTCCACAGACTCTTGGTTTTAAGGAGAGCTTTTAAGACCTAACTCATAAATTAATGATTTGGATAAAATTAAATCTCCAATTTTCATAGCAAGATACTGGCACTTATTTTTGGACTATATCCTCACTGAAGAAAAAAAGACCAAGGGTCAAGCATGAGGCTTCATTTACTTTCACTCTTCAAGTTTCTATTTATCATAACTCAGTTTAACCAGTGGTACCTCCAACCCACGTCCATCATTCATCTCTCACGTGTTGCCACCCCAGCTCTCAAGGCCAAAAATCACTCCCCCAGTTCCCTGGATTCAGAAACCAATGCTAATTTACTACACAGCTTATTTCTTTTTTTGCATAAATATTTTTTCCAAATCAGATACTGGGAGGGACAAGACACCCACTAAAGTTGTTATTGTATGAATTAACCGAATACATCRAGAAATAACACCAAAGTTCAGCCCAGCTCTGACCTCCACCCTCATTCCCAAGCAATTTCTTTTCACAGTACCACAAGATTACACTCAAGTGTGAACCAATGTGAAGCTCACCAAAATTGCCCAAATAACTTATTTGGACAATAAAATGGGTTTCCACTCCAGCTGCTCAGAAATGTAATAACGTTGTTCATTCACGGACTTCAATTTGAAGTGAATTCAGTGTGCATTTCACCTTTTCTTTCTATAAATATGGGCAACATTTTCCAAGTTTTGTTACTTAAATTTAAGCTCTGGAACCAGTGCTACCAGCCAGAAGAACTGCAGATACACTGAAAACAACAGATACAAAAATGGGGGTTTGAACCCCAAATCAATGTGTTATTTGATCTCCATCGTTCCTGAGCACAGCATGCAATGTACTTTCAACCTGCTGGCAAATCAGCTACACTAAGCTATCGGATTTTTATGGCAGGTAATCATCGTAATTAACAATTTCCTATCATACACTTTTCCCTTTCACCGTTGCTCCTTGGTTTGCATTTGTTTTTTCCTGTCCAGTCCCTCTGTGCTGATACAGACTGGGACACCTGCCAATTTTGAGTCCAAAGAATTTGATGTTCAAGGGCATGAATCTGCTTTCACTGCTTGCTATACACAACTACACTTCTGCCGTATCTGTTTGTGAACTCTGCTCACTGTCCATTAAAAAAAAACCCCAAGTAACAAAACCCACCAAACCTGTTGGAATACAACCCAAAGTCTGGTAGCTTGCTAGCTGTTCAGTTAAAAAAAGGCAGTGACAAAAATCAAATCATTACTGTCTTGTACAGTCATTTAATTGGCCAAGTTTCAGTAACTAAAAGCTGGCAAAAAAGAAAAGTGACAGTTAATACTCATTTCCCACCACTGTGGAAACCAGATACAAAATGCAGCTTCCATAGCCAAGTGAGGCTCCTTTTAGTGATTTAATCATGAATATTTATGCACAAACATATATAGAACAGAACTATTTTAACCTCTCAGTCATTACTTACTAAATATCTACAAATACACAAATTTAATTTATTATTGAGARTTAAAAAGCACAGCCCTCTATAAAAAAAAAACAGGTGAAAGAAGCCAGGACTATGACTCTGAAGGAGATTCCTTCATCCTTGGATCATTTTGCAGTTCAGTGCTGCTGAAGTCCTACAACTGAACATTTTAAATATTAACTCCCATGAGAACACAAACTGAACTCGGACATTTAGGCAAACACCAACAATACTTTCCAAACACACATTTTGGAATTGACACAAAGTACTCCACGTTGTTGATTAGGAAAAAATAACACAAGAAACTATGTAAATAGATGAGCTCAAAGTTTAGGTCAGAGCACCTGGCAGGTGAGACACTCACTTTTCCAGAGGTGCAGGCTGAGGGATCCAATGCTCCGAATCCCAACYGCCTCCCAGGTAACAGAGAACAACGTGTCCCTGGATTTAAACAGTGCCATGGATCCCATGACTGGGACTATACCCTATTACCTTGGGAGAATATCCAAAGGGCTTTTGTGGGCTGGGAAAAGGCTTAACTACTATTGCACATGTTTTTCCTCTGATAATTACAGCAGAACAGAAGAATCCCAGTATTACCAAAGATCTGAACGATGTTCCCCCCAAATTAAGGATGTTTTCACTGTTTACATGGGAAATGCCTTAGGAGTTGGTGGGTCTACAGGTTTTGGTTGAAAGAAGCCAGGGAAAAGGTCAGCAAAAACGCCAAATTACAGAAAAGCAAGAGAAGATGTAAAGCAGGTTCATCCTGCTCTGTTTTTACATGTCTTCACTTAGGCATTCAAAGAGAATTAAAACATTTCTAGAAAAAGCAGAACTGGGAATTTTATCATCAAACTATTATTAGAAGTAGACAGCAGGATTCAGCACCACTCAGAAAATCTTGTCTGGCTTCAAACAGATAAAATTCCACCTAAGGATCACCAAGAGCTCCTGTATCCTCCACAGTTCCTCCTTCCCTGAGCTCTATTCGGGAAGTCAGGCAGTGACACCAGACCTGCACCTCAGTTCTCCCAAAAGAACACAGGAACAACCAGTTTCCTTCCCACCCCACAAGGAACACTCTAAATACTTATTTCAAAATATTCAWGTGGAAGCTTACATTGGAAATCCCAATTATTTCAAAAAGACTTTAAAAAAAAAATCCAGTCAGGATGACCCGACCACATTTGTTCCTCATTTATTCTTAATTACATCTATGGAGAGTTTGCATTAATTTAATTAGCAACACAGTGGCCTACTGAATATTTCCTGAGATAGGGCTGAGGAATTTGAGGGTTCTGGGCACATCCACTCCCCACCTGCACAAACCCTGGGCCAGTCCCTCAATTCCCCCCACAAAGGGAAGAGGCCTCCTAACTCCCTCACACTCTTTAACACACCAAGTAAAAGAGGAAGATAAAGCAATCTGAAAAACCTGAAACCCGTAATCAATTACTAGGGAGAGCTATGAAGTTCTTTTCCTGTGGCAAATAAATCATACACTCAGGATACCAAACCTTCAGCAACATATAATTAGTGATTTTAACAGAACGTTTTGATCCTTCCCATTATCAGATCAGGGGAGAATTACGTGGGCCTCCAGCAAGGTACAGCTCTGACAAGACACAAACCTGACCCCAAGCACAGGGAGTACTGAATTAGCCAAGGCCTGGAGGTCTTTTCACTCCTGCCTATGAAGACGATCATAACTCCAGAATCAAAGGGCAGAAAGCAGCCAGTTTCAAAATCGAGTCTGATGGCAGGTAATTCTGGGAAAGGACAAGATTTAAACTTGATGAAAACAACTATTTAAAATTTTATTCTCAGTGTAGTGAAGAAGTACTAYGTATATCAAAATTCTACCTATGATGAGTTACCAAACCATACCATTCTTTGGATTTAGGGTTATTGGGARGTCTTTCCAAAGGTATCCTRCAGGAAKCAAGGTGAGCTACCTGCAACAGATTCCTGGCTCCTTTCAGAGACTCAGAACACTATAGCAGATTTCCAAAATTAATTTCACAAGTGGTCTATACCAAACCAGGATCATTATTACTGTATTGCAGCACTTCTCAATGCATAAAGACACTCATTGTTTTCCCTTTAAGAGCATTAATGTGCATACTTTTTTTTTTTTTTTTTTAAAGGCAACTTGTTCTCAAGGGTCTTTAGAAAATCTGTACATTGTTGCAATGGCTGAGGGCACTTAACTCAAATTAGGGGCAATATTTTMCTTTCTTTCCTTACCAGAACACCACCCGATTGTGGAGATTTGGAGAGATGCACAAAACTAGGTAGAGCTGAGTCATCCACGTCACTGCCAGTAATTACTCACAAAGGAGTTATGCAACTCCCAACACTGACAAAATTCAGTGGCCTTTGACAGAGCGGGCTCAGAACGTGCTCCAGAGGACAGGCTGAAAACACTGCCCAAAATCAAAGATGTATTTATGTAAACTGGTCAAGGCAGCAGCTTATGTACAACAGCAGCAGAGCTCAACTCATGAAATGCTTTTTGGAGGGCAGCAACTTTCAATGCAGCCTCGTTTTCCAGCAGAATACTTTAGTTTTCAGTCACTTTTTTGTTTCAGCCTTGTCACAATCAGGCAATTAAGCACTGGTTCTGAAGTATTTATTGCAAAAACAAGTATTTGAGTATGAGGTTGCATTTATGCAATTCACAATATTCATSTCTTGCAAACAGCGTGTGCTTACATCAATTCCACAGCTCCTTGTAAATGCAATCCTCCCTGTTCAACAGGCAGAAAATTCCCAAATTACTGTATTCCACCCAATTCCAACTATTTCTGAATTTCATTCAGCTTGGTCAACAAAATGTTAGTGTCTACTTTCCTRTTTCGTTGTAGACTGTAATCATATTTTAATAATCTACAAGTTGATTATAATCAACACCCTCATACCTATTTTTATTACCATGAAAATACTTATTAATCCAATACCCAGGAGGAAAGAAGTTCACTGAGAATTTGAAGCTTAAACAGCACAACACTGATCCTTCCTACCTAGGCTTAAGGAATTCCCAGAGTCACAAAACTGCTCCAGAAGTGATGCTGTCACAGGAATATAAGGACAGGAACCACACAGTGCACAGCCGAAAATCCTCAGCACATCAAAGACACACACCCCCCCCCCCAAAAAAAAAGGGCAAAACAATTCAACTCTAARTTTAAATAATTTATTTCAAAAGTTCATGTTGTTTTTGTGACTTGAAGCATCAAAATTTGTCTCCTACCTTCAAGATCACATCCTTTCCTTGCCAGGTGTTTTTACTCGAAGTCAACACAAGTGCTACTGGAAATGCACTTAGTGCTAATAACATAATCCTAAATTGAGTCAACAAGCAGAGTCCTCAGAGAAAACCATTCCTCAGATTTTTGCTCCTGTGCCACAACGGATGGACRAGAGCACCAGGAGGCACAAGTTAATCTTTAAAATAAAAACCTATTTCACAGTAACTCTGTTGACTGCAGTTCCAGCAAGGCCAAGGTCAGAGCTCTCTCACACTGCCAATACCAGGCTGTAGGAAGTACTTTAATTCTATAAAATTTAAGTGAAACTCCAACCCCAAATTCATTTTAACATAAAATACAGCTTTGTTAAATCCCCAAACCACGTGAATGTAGAAACCCAACAAGTGACCAGTACAGCACACCCCTGAGATCACTTATAAAAAGGGTTATGACAAGACAAGTATTTGTTCCTGTAAATTGGGAACTTCATACTCAACCTGAAGAAACTGGTTTGGTACAAACTGGCTTGAACTGCTGCTGGCCAAACGAAACATGGACACAACAAACACGAGGCCTCCTTTCAATCAGAGCACAACTGGAGGAGCTTTCCACAGACCTTGTGAAATAGTTCAAGTACAGGCCTGGGGAAAACACAATTTAAAGAGTGACTGTTGCAAACAGTTGCCTTTGGATGTTACACACACAGAGCCCTTTCAGCTGCACATCCCTGTGCTCTGCTGGCACCCCTTGGTGGGGGGATTGCTCCAGGGATGCACATCCCAGTTCAGCTGCAACACTCYACACTYGATTATTTTAACACTGATACATCAYAATATTCCTGAAGAACTGATCAATGGGACCAAAGTTCTCAGACCTTCACCGAGTTTCATACCTCAACTACAACATACTACTTTTACAAACCATATGAACAAAYAAGCCTTACTGYTTCTGCTGACTTTCTAATCCTGTAGCTTCACTAACATAATTAGGATTTTCTAATATTAAGGTACAGAGACTGCATCAGGTATTATTAGRTCATTAGAATATTTTAAAGTGTTAGTGTAGCAGCCACAGCATAAAAATGTATATCCAGTAATTACAGTACTTGGAACWGGTACTAAAAAACCCCTCGAATATTAAAAACACTAAGAAATTCGGGGGCAGGAGGGTTCCTTTATATTTTTAGTAGAGCAAAAACATTTCAACAAGACTCTTTAAAGGACATCCTTTCACTCTTGCGYACTTTGTACTTTGAGATGATTTTGCTACAGACCTTTTCACTTCCAATACGAAGAGCCTGGTGCACCACAGAAAGCAAGTCTGACCAGTTTGAAGCAGCTTCATTTAGATAACATCTTTTGTGTGTCTAACAGACCTAGGTGTAATCTTTTATTTGTCATAGCTGACGATACCTGATACGCAACCCTTCGCTTCTGATTTCAAAGTGCAAGAGTTTTAATACTCGAGCACCACGTCCTGCTGAGACACAGGAATCATTGCAACAGAACCAGTTTTACCTTTTATTTCCTTTTAAATGGCATTTGCTCCTTGCTGATGAAGCACCTCGAGCACTAAGCAATACCTCGAAGTCGTTCCTCGTTCTTTAACACGTTCAAGCATCCAAACCTCCGCCAAGCACTCCTCGTTCTCTCTGCTCGTTGTGTTTATGATAATCAACGTAGAGTTAGTTATTCAACGTTTAAGCATCCAAACCTCAGTCAGGCACTCCTGGTTCTCTCTGCTCGTTGTGTGTAAGATAATTAATGCAGAGTTATTCCAGGAGAAGGCAAAGGGCCCTCTGTAGTGACAACCTACCTGCATGCGCAGCCACATTAGCGCGAGCGAATTTCCAGCAGAACTTAAAAGTAACTTTTCACAGGAGCTACGGCCATAAAAGTGAGTTTACAACCGACCCCCCGGGATGTCGCGCGGGGACGGACACCTGTGACACGGAGCAGCCGGGAGGCGACACAAAGCGCCGGCCTCCCCCGGGCGCCGGTCCCGCTACCTCCACACGTGTCACGGCCCGCCCGGGGGGCACGGCGGGGCCCGGGGCGGCCGCGGGGCCGCGCGGCGGCGGCGGCTCGGCCCGCGGGACGGCGGGGGCGGGCGGGGGCGGGCGGGGGCGGCCGCCCCGGGGCCGGGCCGGGCGGCCCCGGGTCGCGGCCGAGCGCAGGCCGGGGGGCCGGGGGCGGCGGGGGCGCGGCGGGCGCGCCGAGGGGGCGGCGAGGCGAGGCCGGCGGGGCCCCGCGCGGCGGCGGGAGGCCCAGCCGGGCGCAGGTGTCGGCGGGGCGCGGAGCCGGCCCGCCCCGTCCCCCCCCTTCCCCCCCCTTCCGCCCCGCACTGACCTCGGCGCCGCTCACGTACAGCTCCATTTTGTGGCAGGGCTGCGGCTCGTCGTCCAGCGGCGCGCACGGCACCATGTCCCGGCTGTGGGGCCGCGGCGGCTCGGCCGCTGCCGGGGGCCGTGCGGGGCGGCGCGGGGCCGGGCGCGGGGCGCGGAGCGGAGCGCGGGGTGCGGGCGCTGCCGGCCGGCGGGGGCGGCGCCGCGCTGCGCTGCCCCGCGCACGCCCCCAACATGGCGGCCCGCGGGGGCGGGGCCTGCGCGGCTCCGCGGTGACGTCAGGGCGGGACGGAGAATCCCCTGCATGGGGAGGGGGGGCAATGACGCGCGCTGACGTCACCGGGGCCGCGGGCGGGCGGGCGGCGCCGCGCTGAGGGGGATTGGGGATGGAGGCGCTGAGGATGAGGGACGGGGAATGAGGGGATTGGGGGATTGGGGGTGAGGGATTGGGGATAGAGAGAGTGGGGATGAGGGGACAGAGGATGAGGGGATTGAGGATAAGGGACGGGGTGAGAGGACAGGGATGAGGGACTGGGGGTGAGTAGACCGGAGTGAGAGGACACGGCTGAGGGGGATCAAGGCTGAGGGAACAGGGGGTGAGGGGACGGGGGCTCAGGGGATTGAGGATAAAAGGGTCGGGGCTGAGGGACAGGAATGTGAGGACAGGGACGGTGGGGCACGGGGCTGAGGCACACGACGTGACAGTGATCGGGGCTGAGGGACACCGACTGCGGGCCCAGCACGGGGCGTCTCTTCCTCCCACGGAACTGACAGAGGGGAAGGAAAAAAAAAAAAAAAAAACCAAAAGTTTCGTTCGGGTTTGTTTTTGCGAAATCCCGAGGTGTGGGGACAGGAAGCGCGGGCGGCGGGAGGCAACAGCCCGGTGCCCGGGTGTGGGAAGCCAGGAGGGGCCGGTGCGGGAGCGGAGCCGCCTCTCCGCGGTTACGGCACCGCCGGCCTTTGTTTCCAGCGTGCGTGCAGAGAGAAACGCACCAGCGCTGCCAAACGGGACAGGGAAAACGCCACGGGGGACAAAATAATAGTCCCCCCTTCACCGTTCGATCTTAGGAGCTGGAAAACACTCGATGACACTGTCAAAAGTGTATCTTTAAAGGATAGAAAGCTGCCTCAATGAGTGTTTTTATTTGAGCACGCTGGATGACTTATCAATAAGCCCTGCCCTTTAGATAAGCCAAAGACTCAAACCGTTCTTAACTGCCGAATCATTTTGATGAAATAAGCACAAGCCAGAGAACAAGCTGSTGCACCCCATAGCCCAGAACGCTTTCCGTGCTGATTTTTTTGACTCAGAAGTCAAGCACTGCACAGACAAGTGTAGGATGCTCTATCCTTGATTAAATCCCAGCCACCAGTCCCATAAGGCTCCCAGCTCTGAGCCTGCTGAAGAGTCGCCTATTGTGGATGTGTCACTGCAGCAGCAGCCAGCTGGCACGGCAGCGTTCCCATTGCAAGCCTATTTTTAAAGGTCTGTAACTCAACCAGGGGAGACAAATGTTTTGGAGCGTGTATGGAATGTTCGTCCTTCAGAAAATAAAAATCAGGTGAGGAAATGGAGGGCCGGAGTTACAGGTGGTTAATGTCGACAGAGAATTGATGCTTTAAATATAGAACTGCTTAGGCTGGGTCGCTTTATTTTGGTTATAGTAGGAGTGTGTGAACCTGGAGCTTTTAGAGCAATTAAGTGACAGGAGATGAAAGGACAAGCCCAACTTCGGGGCTCTTGGTGCACACAGCCATACCCCAGTGCCTCTGCTGGTGTCATTGGTGTGTATCCATGAGCCAAATGGCCAAATCTTCAGTGAGATTAAATCTGTACATACCTGAGCAGTGCCATGAGGCAGATCTTAATTTAAATATAAAGGAAATCAAGTGAGGAGTGACTTTTTGAAAGGCCTTGGAGTGCTCAACAAGAACTTGTGTCCAAAACTCCTGTGGCAGATGCTGTTTCCCTGCGTCTGACTTCTCCCAGTGCTCCAAATAATAACAGGCTGCAAACAAGTGCTCTGCATCCCCAGGGATTTGAGAAGTTCAGAGGAAAGCAATAATTAAAGGAGTTAGGGTTGTTATTTGTGTCAAAGGCTAGAAAAGGGAAATTATGTTGTATGTAGATATAAGAAAAAATAAATTCGGAATTTCTGTTACTCTGGGTCTCACAAGCAAACAAGCAAAAAGTATTCTTTAAAAAGGCAATGATATGTAAAATGTCAAAATTAGCAAGATCCCCCTCAAATGCTCTTTTATAGAGAAATAAACAATCAAAAATACATTAGCAAATCATTGATTTAGGAGGACCAAGGCCTCATGTCTTGTGTTTCAAATGAATATCGAAATATTATATACTTGGATAGTATCTGCCCCTATTCCTAGAGCATCTAATCTGCCTGCATGGGTGTCAGATCTCCTTTGGTGCCCAGGTTTCTCTGGGGGTATCACATCCCTGGTGTGCAGTTTGCAGCTGGATATTTCTGACATTCCAGTACCTTCAACAATTCAGCAGCTTCTGCCCATCACATCCCTCAGCAGTCCTTGTCTGAGCAGCATGAGAACCTCTGAGGGACTTGGATTAGATGAAGAGTTCAAAATAATTAGTTCCTTAATATATATTCACTTCGAAATTAATTCTGCAGCTTGGTAGAGTTACTGAAAATAGTATTTGACTGAGCCTAATAGGAAAGGAATAATAGTAATAATAGTAATAGTAGTAATAATAGTAATAGTAGTAGTAATAATAATAATAATAGTAATAAGAATAATAGGGATCTGCAGCCAAAATTTAGCTTGTTCAGTATCAATAACATAAAAACCAAGCACTCAGTTGCCCCTGTGATTCACCTGCAGCCACCTGACAACATCCATGCTTACTTTACTTATTCAATTTCCCTGGAAGTGTCAATCACACACTTGAACATCTGAACAACAGATTATTTATGAATTAAAACAATCCCTGCACACTTCCTGCGTGTCATTCCCAGCAGGACATTTCTCAGAGAGGCCAATTACAGAACGACGTTCCCTCTCCAGTTTTCTGCCAATATGTAGCAACCCTAAACAAAGTTATTTCAGAAGAATCCTACAAACTTTGTGTTCATTCACACACAAGGTTTTACGAGAAAGGAAAAATGAGGATATTATCATCAGGCCAGTGTCTTTTGCCCTCTCCTTCCCCCTGTTAGTGACACTGAATCCAAACCACGGCTGGGACAACTCAGCTCTACCCCGGAAAGCCAAACAGTGGGAATGGAGGGATATGTGAATAGTGCCTCATTCAGCAAGAAGGAAGGAAACTGTGCAAAAATCAAAGTTGGAGGAAACTGCCCCTGCTTGTTTTATTCTGGTTTTGTGATGCTGGCAACGCCCTGGGAAGGGAATGGGCACAAATTCGGCTTTTGGAGATTGCGTTCAAGGCACACTGAACTCTGGCATCGATTGTGAAGGTTAATTTCTGATGGAGTTTATTCAAATTCATCATCATTTCACCTTTAATGTGTTGTACCATATGATTTAACCACATTTCCAGAGTCGGAGCAGCACAGCCCTTCCCTGTTGCGTGGATGAATGTTCGTGGGGACAAAGCATGTTCTGTTCACGCCGCTCGCTCTCCCACGAGGAGGAAAAACAACTGTCCTGGTGCAACAAAAACGTGTGCCTGGATCCTTGTGGCTGGGCCAGAACTGTTCCAGAGGAGGGACTGCTTCACACACAGGGTAGGGAGCCCTCTCAGGGGTTCAGTGGGACATTAAAATGTGGAAATCCTCTCCACACAGAGGAAATTGCTCAGGTCTTAGAAGGTAAGACCTTCATATCCCAGCCTGTATATGCTGATATTTAAAATATGTACCTAGAGCCAAGCTCATGTGTGTGATGTTGTACCAAATACAAGCAGTGTGACATTCTGAAACAGTTCATTGTACACTTTGCCCCATGCCCTGAAGGCAAGAGGAGTGACTTAGGTGAGGAAGCAGCCAGAATCTCTGTCACACTCTGTTGTGGTCACGTCACTGCACGTGAGGGAAGGGCCCGTGGTGATTCCCTGCCTCAGCTTTGTTGTATTTCTCCATCTCCATCCCTGTACTTTGGTAGCAAGGTTTTAAAAGCTCACTTATGGATAAAAAAAGGAAGCCAATTGGAGATGATGCTCCCAGATCAACACCTTAAGAAAGATCTACTATTTCCTTCTCACCGTCAAAGCGAACACTCTTTTTGGGGGGCTATTTTAGAACCACGGGACAAACTTAGCAGCAAATTTTGCCACATTTATCCAAAATGAGCTCAAGAAATATCTCAGCCATATGGAAAATACAATGAATTTATCTCTGCTGATCGCATTGCTTTGACAGTAGGGGATGAAAACTGCAGATAGGCACAGTGAAAGAAGATCCTGCTAGAGTTTTTATGCCTATATGTGCTTGTTTTCACTTCAAACCTTAGAAAAGCTCAGCAGAGGCCACGGAAATCCTGCAGCCTCTACATCATGACTCAGTGAAAACACCAAGGCCCAGCTATATCCAACCTCCTTCTAAGGACTCCTCAACAAGAATTTCTTTGGTAATTCATCTCTTTCCAAAAGCTGCTGAAAAAAACCACAACCAACTGTATTTCTCATAGAAACTCCCAAGGTTAGCTGAGCCAAGTGCAGTCAAAAAACGTAATTAAATACTGAAATAAGTCACTGCAGCAGTGTGCACACACCAACAGATGGCAAATCTACCACAAGCCATTGATCCTTTTTTTAAAAAACTGAATCTCACATACTTTTGTCTTTTTCCAGAACTTGCTTCGTTATATTTCTTCAAACCTGTTTTATCCTTGAAGCTGAAACCAAGCCTGAAAAATCCAACTGGAATTTGCAGTGAATTTTGCCTCGGAGCACAGAATAAACCACTAGGATGTTCCAATATGCAAATGTATCAGCAATGATGAATACTTAAGGGATTGATTGCATCCAGAATCATCGTGATCTCAATCTTCAGGGAAGTTTTTGTGACAGCAGAAGGTGTTACTTCTGCAATGAGAGCGAGCCAAAGATGTTGCCAGTTCCTAACTTTAGCTAGGAGCCCACATACCATGCCTCAAACCAGTATCCTAATCATCTCAGGTGAAAATTCTTCCCATTTTGGAAGATTATAATTAACTTCCTACTGAGCCCTGCTTAGAAAAATGCCTCAACCTGGAAGATTAAATGAAAACTTAGTATCTGTCAGAAATAATCCAGCAGTAGCTGTTTGTGTCTTGCACTATAAAGATTCTGATTTAAAATTATATATTTAGAAGTTGTTTTCTCCTTATCGTGTAACAAAAGGCCTTGGCTGGATGAGTGATAGCTGCATTGCTGGAGCAGAGAGGAGGTCGTGAATGCCACTTCAGGAGCATTGGTTTGGGTCTTCAGGTGATTGCTGCAGCAGCAGCGAGTGCTGAAAGGGTCCCCACTCCTGCAGGGACAGAGATCCACATCCTGCCCAGCCTCCTGCTGCTCTCCTGGCTCCCGGGGGTCACCACAACCCCACTGCTGCTCCTTCTCCACTGTAATCAAGGTTATTTTCAAGCTGTCTTGACTTTGCTCCCGTTCCAGTTGGGGCACAACTCGACTCATCAGTTCTTTATTTGGAACACACATCACATTTCTGCACTTCATCAGTTCTGCTCCCAGTGAGGTCACTTGTTTGTGGCCATTCAATACTTCCTGCAAGTGCCCAGCTCTGRGTTTCACCTTTTCCCACTGCCCTGTGCCTGGAGCCACCCTTCAGCCAAGGGTGCTCTTTGCAGCCCTGTGACTTTGGGTTCAGCAGGACACGAGCTGAGGACATTCTGGAATATGTTTCAGAATCAGTAGCTGAAGCCCAACTAACTCTTTTCCCACTGACTCTGGTGACAATATTCATAACAATTTCAATGGGAGCATGATAATTCTGTAAGTAATTGCTATCAGGAATTTAATTTAAACCTCATTTGACTGACATTTCTTGTTTGCAAGATATCTATTTTAGGAACAATGTCTTGCTAGTATATCTCTCTTCATCTTAGTCATGACTGATAACAGAATAATCATCTCAACCACTTTCCTTTTCTTTTCCTGCATAATGGCTTTACTGCATTTTTACATAGCAAACATACAAGAATAGAAACAATTAGACAAATAACAGTATTATATGGAGATGAGCAGGTAAGTGACTAGAACTTGCCTGAAACTCTTTACTAGGCTGGATGTGAGGCTGAGGAGCCTCTAGAGCACACACGGAGTTGTTGAAAAGACTAAGGAGAGGTGGAAGTTGCCTCTTAACTCGTGCTTCTCTCGGCTGGTRTAATAAATATAGGATATCAACCCAGGTATGATAAATATAGGATATCAACGTAAATATTGACAGACGAACAGACTTTCAATGATAAGGAAAAAGTCTAATCCACGCCATGTGAGAGGCACATTCTCACCTGCCTTAATGGGAGGGGTTTTAGTGAATGTTGTGAATTGGCTTTGGTGAGAAACACGAGCACTCAGCAGAGGAAACATCTCCCAGAATGAGGTCAGACTTGTGTACAGAATGGCTCTCACCCACCGCCCAGCCCGGAGCCAGGGCTGAACAGAAAATCAGCTGCAAACAGGAAGAGTGATTCTGGTGGGGTACCTCAGCTCAGCCTGGTTTCAGTTTACATTTCACCAGTTTGTGGTGGTTTGAAGCAAGTTGGAAACACGTAATTCCGAGCATCAATCTGTATCTCGTGAAAGGAGGAGGAGCAAACCTTGGTATTTCTTCCTGTAATCAGCACGGTGTGGTATCACCTCTAAAAGGCCATAAAAAAGCCTCAGGGCAGGACCCTTAAAAAGAGGAGGATCTGCTTTTTTAGTGCAAAAAAATAATAAGCCTGACTTTTTAAATCTGCTAACAGTAATCTTGAGGAAAAAAGAAATAATGCTGGGTTTGTGTGGGAAGGAAGCAGATTTCAATCTCAAATGAATGACGTACCTGGTAATTACAGGAACCATTGAAAGAGATAGTCAGAATTAAAATACGGCCAATATTCACAGCGAAATATTAATTTGAAAATTGTCAGGGATGGATAAATGCACATAAACAGAGGCAGATGAGCAAGGGCTGGAGTTCAAATTAACTCCAAGAAAGAAGTCAGCCTTGTTAAATGATACCTAAAATTGTCACTGAGCTCCGCGGCGAGGGCTCGAGGCAGCGTGTGGCTGGGCGAGCAGCAGCTTGGATTCACCGGGAAATTGTGCCTCTGCGAGTGCCACAACTGCCTGCCAACGATGCCTTTCTGCAGCACATGAACTCTGAGAACGCTTAAAAATTTAAATTAAAACACCTTTCTAATTTTTCAATCACCAAACAATGGGTGATTAAGCACAATCATTAAGCTGGCAGCAACAGCAGTAATGTATTTCTTCCGTTATGACAAAGTCCTCTGTGCTTAATGCATTTTAATAAGACAGTTATAAAGTACTTTATGTTTTTACAGACATTTTTGCACCTAGCTATTAATATTGGTTATTTAGCTMGCTAGGTGGAAGATGTTTTCACTCRGAGATGCTTCCATCTGTATTCACAGCTACAAATAAAACTATGGACCTATTTAATATCAATTGGTGGCATTTTTTTGGACCCAGTGGATCCAATTGACTCAATTAATGGCATTTTTTTGAACCCAGTGGACCCAATGGCCTGAATTAATGTCATTTTTTGAGTGATCACAGAACCAGCAGGAGACCCCCCAGTGCCCGAGTCCCCTTAGAGAGGATTTCAACAGGATGAAACGTTGTTATCATTTTTCCGTACGGGAGAACATTTTGCCGCCAATGTTTTCTCCACAAAGGATTTTTCCTCCCTCAAACGCTGCACTGAGCGCTCAGCATTTCCCTGTGGCTCCCCTCGTGTCACTCTGATGGATCTGCCGAACCCTCCGAGAGCTGCGGAAGGCTCAGGGGAGCCCGGGATTGTCATTCCCTGTTTGCCTGCTTGTTTGTTTAACTCCAACCCCGCGGCTCTGGCTTCTTCCAAATCCGCTTGGAGACTCCGGGAGTGCTTTTTTACAGCTCTTGGCTTGTCACGGTGACACCTCCACTTCATCCTGCTCCATGCAGCTGGAAAACAGGGAGAGCTCCCCTGCAGACCCCTTGGCTGCCGCTCCCGTTCCCGGCACGGCCACGGAGCGGGCGAGGGATCCCACGGGCTGGGGGCTCACTGGGAAAAGCACCTGCCAGGGCAACTGCTGTGGCATTTCAGGATTGAAATATTCCAGAGGAGGCACCAGGATGATGAGAGGGATGGGGCAGCTCTGCTGTGAGGAAAAGCTGAGAGAATTGGGATTGTTCGGCATGGAGGAGAGAAGCTTCAAGGTGACCTAATTCCAGCCTTCCAGGACCGGAAGGGACCCACAGGAAAGATGGACAGAGMCTATTTCCAAGGGCCTGGAGTGCCAGGACAAGGGGGAATTGCTTCCCATTAACAGAGAGTAGGTTTAGAYGAGATATTAGGAAAAAATTCTTCCCTGTGGGGGAGGTGAGGCCCTGGCACAGGTTGCCCAGAGAAGCTGTGGCTGCCCCATCCCTGGGAGTGTCCAAGGCCAGGCTGGATGGGGCTTGGAGCAACCTGGGATAGTGGAAGGAGTCCCTGCCCATGGCTGGGGGTGGTATGGGATGAGCTTTAAAGTTCCTTCCAACCCAAACCATTCCATAATTCTGTGTCCTATCAACACACCCCCCCAAAGGACCTAATGCCCTCCTCCCTCAAGATGTTTTCGAGCTGGAAATCATGGTCTGAACTTTCATGGTGTCCTTAACCCCCCATCAGGTTGATCAGCCCTAAACACATTTATAAGCCTCAATAGTTACATTGTAAACGACAAACCAGTTCAAGGAGTCACCCAAAAAGTGGAAATTAAAGTTATGAAAGGTCAGATCTTGGCTTGAAAAAGCTGGAATGACTCAGGTTATCCAAAGCATGAGTTGGATCAGTTCAAGCTCTCATACCTTGAACTAAGAAATGCTTCCAGAAAAAATACTCACTATTATAAAATCTTTAGGATATGAAAAAGAATAAGTAACTCAATATTATTAGTAGATAAGGGTAAAACCAGCTTTTAAAACCTCTCGAGTAGGGGATTTTCTAACGGATTGCATTTTAATTTTTGCTCGTTACTACCCTGCTTTTCATACAAATCATTATTTTGTGCACAGATTTTCCTTTTCTTGCACGTATTCCATCTAAAACGTTCCAGTGAGAAGGCCACAATATGAAGCTCGTAGTGAGGCTTGAAGCAAACAAAAAAAGGTTGGGTTTTATTTTTTCCTCATGGAGCCAAAAATCCCCCGTCATCCCAGCCCACGGCTACTCCCACRGGCAGCGCCGTCAGCGCTCTCCCTCCCATCCCGCCCCTGCCGCTTCCCGGGAGCTGCTCCCGCGCATCCCGGCCCGAGCCCCCGCAGCGGCCCCGGGGGACACCGAGGGACACCGAGGGACAGGTCCGTCTGCAGGTGACCGCCCTGACCCTTCTGAGAGGTCAGCCGGGGTCAGCCCCTCGCCCCCAGCAGCTTGTTGGGCTCTGCTCCCATCCCCTGCCGCTCTCCCTCTCGCCCCCAGGGCCTGGATGTTCCTGGCTGGCGCTTGGATTCCCGATCCTTCTTGTTTTACCAGTTCTCCTTTCTCCATTTYGTCCCCCAGTTTGACCTTTATCACCTGCAGTTCCAAGCTGGATTGGTCCCGTTCCCTTCCTTCCGTGGTCTCCTGCTGCTACCCACGCCCAAGGGATGGATGAAAGGAAGATTTCACGGAGTCATTTGGGTTGGAAAAGACCTCTGAGATCATCGAGTCCAACCCTTGACTGAAGTGTGATCTGGGATTTTGGATCCCCATTTTAAATCCAGATCCTGATGGTGACAAACCAGGGAGCACACAAATCCAAGCCTTGGTTTTATCTCTGTATTTATTGTATTTTACACTTGTTTTGGCCTCAAAACAAGGCAAAGCTCTGCACTGCCCAACCTGCTCATGCCAGGCCTTGGGATTCAGGGGAGTGTTCCTCTTGCTCCAGCAGCCCAAAGCAGGGATTTGGGGAACCCTGCCTCTCTGGGCACTTCCTGTCATTCCTGCTCAGAGCTGCACCTGCAGAGCCAGTCCCAGATGGGGTGACCTGTGTGTCCCTGTCCCCATCTACCTCCCGGGCTATCCCTGCCTCTCCTGCCTGCTGCAGAGCTTTCCCATATTCTACATACACAAGTTTTCCTTCCATTCACTGGAAACCCGAGCTCACGAGGTGTGTGTGCAGCTCCAGGCCTCATCACATTCAACCCATTCAACCAATATTTACATATTTTTTTTCGTTGGAAGTCCAGAGGGAGATCACAGCAGTTTCCTCTCTCTTCTTTGGAAATTTCCTTTATCCARGAAGCCAACGTTCACCACTGGAAGGGAGTGACCCCTGTGTGAGCTGTGGCAGTTGTGTGGAGATGGGGAAGTGATGGTGAGGAACGGCAGGAACAGCGAACAAAATGTACCTCACCTGGCTGGACCCATCACTGCCCCRGGCTGGAAAACCTGGAATCCCTGTTGTGAGGGAAAATCTGAACTCAGTTTTAACAACTGCTCATGGCCTGGCTGATAACTGGAGCTGCACTGAACTTGGCATGGTGGAGCCAACAGCAGCTCTGCTGTATTGAACCATGGTGAGATGTTGATTGTGGGGCGACCCAGAGGGACCCCACTGCCCCCAGCCCTCAGTTCCAGAGGGACCCCACTGCCCCCCGCCCTCAGTTCCAGAGGGACCCCACTGCCCCAGCCCCTCAGCTCCAGAGGGACCCCACTGCCCCATGCCCTCAGCTCCAGAGGGACCCCACTGCTCCAGCCCCTCAGCTCCAGAGGGACCCCACTGCTCCAGCCCCTCAGCTCCAGAGGGACCCCACTGCCCCATGCCCTCAGCTCCAGAGGGACCCCACTGCCCCATGCCCCCCACTGCCCCAGCCCCTCAGCTCCAGAGGGACCCCACTGCTCCAGGCCCTCAGCTCCAGAGGGACCAGCCCCTCAGCTCCAGCTGCCCTGCCCGGCCATCCCCGGCCACCTCGCCGAGCCCATCTGAGCGTGGCTATAAATACCCACCCGGATCATCCACCGGCATTTCGGTGGAATGTACTGCCAGAGCAGGGGGCTGAGATATCTGAAGGATGTGGTATCTTGGAAACCGATTGCCTCGAGTCGCCCGAATCGATGACAGAGTGAATCAACACACGGCTCGGGCGTGGGAGCGGCGAGCAGCCGGCGCTGCCTCCCGGGCCTGTCCCCGGGCCTGTCCCCGGGCTGRGGGCACGGCAGGGAACGGCCCCGGGAGCGCCTCCCGCTCCCCGCCCGGGGCAGGACTCACACGGCCTGGAATGGYTTCATCCCTCAGCTCGGCTCCTTCAGCTGAAAATTGATTTAAAGAGGGGGAAAACAATTGGAAATCATCTGCAAAGGCGGTGTGAGTCTTTATCGGGGATGTTTGCACAAATTAAGGGGTTTATCAGCTGGTTGCTGAGCAAGGCTTGTTTCTCAATATTTTCTCAGGCGATCAGCAACACTTACTCTGAAAATTGTGTATCCTGCTTCTGGATGAGGACACAGATCACGGCAGGCATCGAGTCAGCTCRCAAGCCCTGATAGCAGCAAGAAATGGCATTTTCAGCCACACACTCGCGGTTTTATATGAAAAAAAAATTAGAYGTATTCGTATTTTAAAGAATGGAAACTCAGAAAGTCGTATATTTCTGAAGTGTGATTGTAGAATATCCAAAAACGTGTCCATGCTGTTCCTGTGGCCCTGAGCTCCACGGTTAGACAAAAGGCACATTCCAGCAGGATTCTTCCCCARAAAAGGGCGGAACAGGGAGCCTGTGCTAGTGTTACCGAGGTGGGTCAGCCCCTGCTGCCTGGCTGGGCAGGTGTCAAAACCCTGAGCCCCAAACAGGAGCTGAGCACGTTCAGCTGTTTCATGCCTCTCTGAGCAGTTTGGSTTCCTTGGCCAGGCTCTGTAAAAAGACTGAAATTTTAAATAATGGTCCAAAAATGGGAAGATGCAGCCGGGAGAGTGTGGGCTGCTCAGAGAAGAGAAGGCTGAGCTAAATATTTGGCAGAATTAAGCAAACCAGGAAAGACATGTGGGCATAAAGAAATAATTCAATATTCAATTTCTGGCAGAAGTCATAAAATCTGTTTATAGCTCGGATCACAGTGAGCCATTTATTACTATTATGGGAATCAAGGTCTAGGGGGGTTTGGTTGCAATGGGTTTGCAACTGTCACAGAGGGAAAGTATGAAGAGAACATTAAACCCTAGCTAATTAACCYGTGGCCTTCGACCTGATGGGGTGTCTATTCCCAGGTGCCATCCCAAGGATTTGGCCTTCCCAAAAATGGGCTCTCCCTGTGTGGTTCCTCTCCATCCTTGAGGGGGTSAGACCTGCTGGGTGATTTCTTCAAATTCACTTCAAATTCCCCTGAATTTCGGCTGAGCCCAAAAYGTTCAAAAGAAAAAGAAGCTAAAGGGCCTTTAACTGAAAATTTCACATTTAACGGAAAAGAGGAGGAGACTGCCAAGGGAAGATTGAGGCTGGTGAGAAGTTTTCTTTCGGAAAAAGTCAAATGAGCTTTTTCTAGTGAAAAATTCTACACAGTCCAAGATTATCCCACATTTCCAGCAAGAAACAAATAGAAAGCAAGATAAAATAGTAGATAAAGTCTGAAAATTTTCGACTTTCCTGCCCTTTCCTCCACCTTCCTTCCCCACTAAAATAAACAACAGCAAGTAAATAACTGGAAAACCAGAAAACACCTTTTTTTCTCCTGTGTTTTTTCCCTTCCATGGCCCTTTCCCTCAGTCCCTSCAGCAGGAACTTGGAGCTGGAGCGGCCACCCCAGCTGCCCCTGCTTGTCACAGGTCACTTCATCCCACGGAGCAGCTTTGGTGCCCCCAACCCCAAATCCGTGTGGGAAAACTAAACTGGAATATGCTCCCTGTTTATGGCTGCACCTCCAGTCTGATCTCAGTCTCCTCTGTCCCCGTTTTTAGTATGAATTACGGGGACAGTTCGAGGCAATTTTCCCCAATTCCTGGTTTTTTGCCACCAGGTGGCAATGGAGCTGCAGCCACCACCCCGCTYGGGGTGAGCTTTCCCCAAAACATCCGAGTTCGGGGTCACACTTACATTTGTTAACAAATCTTTAGGGTCACACAGATTTAACTGCTCTCCATTCCTGTTTCTCCCTGGTTTTTTACCCTCCCTCTCTGCAGCCGGAATTCCCAAGCCGGACGGGGGCTGAGCTCGGAGTTTTGGGTGACTTTGGAGCGCCGGGAGTTTTATTCATCAGGTTTATGCACATCTGCAGCGCAGGGAAGAGCCAGGTGAGCGTGTCCCGGTAGGATCCGCATGGATGCGGCCACACTGCCACCTGCCAGCCTCTGCCAACCAAGGCAGCCTGCGATTGCAGGGATCCGCCTGAGCCTGGCTCGGCTATCCCTGCCTGGCACCAGCCCGGGATGCTCCAAAGCCCTTTTCCATGGGATCCTTGTGGCTCCTTCTCACTATTCCTGGTCCGAAYTCAATTTCAATCCTGTCCCTCAGGCGCGGCACCACGCTGGGAGCTCCCCGGGACACCCGGGATAAGGATCCACAGCAGCACACGCAGCTCACATTTATCCTTAAAACAGCTTAAAAACCACAACTCAAACCCCTTCACCGGAACTGTCTGAGCTGGGTCAGCGCTGGGTGTGGTTCCATTGGACACGAATTCCTGTTGTGGGAAGGGACAACATTTCAGTGTTCTCGGGACAGAGGGCTCCAAGTTCTGTATAAGTCTAATTCTGAAAAGCCTCTCCTTAAACAATAAATGAATTTATATGGCGGGAACTGAACAATTCGGGCTGAGCCCTGACGTGGATTTAATTCTGGTTGCTCTGAACAGAACTGAACATTTCCAAGGCCATAATAAACACAGAAACGGAGAAGTTCATATAGGAAAARGAGTTAGTTCACCTTTATTTCATTTCTCCATAGTCCCAAACTTGACAGACGTAGAAAAATATCCTTGAGTCAGTAGACAAATTTACCAATGCTAAATAGCCCTTTTCTCTGACCATCTGGGCCACCCTAAATACATTTGTACAAGCATTACTTCAGGGGGTTTCAATAAAAGGTTCTTCTAAACTATAAACAATAAACTACAGAGGAAAAACTCGAGCTACCGAAGCATGCAGATGAAGGGATCTTCCAAAACTTCCAAAAAAAAAAATAAAATTAAGAAAGCAAACCAAACCTTGAGATGCATTCGGAGAAGAAAACAAATTAGAAGCATTTGACGAAAAAAATAATTAACGAAAGAGAAGTCAAAGCAAACTCWGTAAAGGATCTGTGGATAAGTTAAAATATCTATGGCACAACTTTTCACCAAAAAAAAATTAAGGCGAAGACCAACGTTTTATATAAAAATAGCTGAGCAGGCTCCTAAAGCAGGAAATCAGCATTTCCAACGATGACTCTGTTCATCCAAGATTATAAATACCCTTTATATACACAGAAAAGCAACTCAGTACAAAGGTCTGGAGCGTTCCTCTGGGCATCTGTGACCCCAAATGCCCAGAGCAGCGTCCTGGACCGCAGTGGAGGTACTTCAGTTGAAGGTTTGGAGTCGTTTGCTACACATACTGATACAAATCATAAAAATGCAACATAAATAGTGATCTTCACAGAGAAACTCAGGGAGACACTCAGGTTACAAAGCTTAAGGAATTGGCCCAGAAGGAAATGATACAAGATTTTAAATCATCGATTCTCTTGTTTCGTAGGCTAAGGAAAACATCCAAGTTATACAATAATATTTAAACTTTCAGAATGTTTTTTTTTTAAATCAAACTGATTCCTACAGTGAAAATAAAGCAGAAATTATCATGGCAGAAAACTCATTATCTCTTCATAAATACAGCAGTTTGTTTATTTGCCAAGATCACTTAGAAATATTATCATTATGGGCATTTTCATGAATTTCCAAGCCTAGAAGTTGCCAGTTTTGCAAGGAGATAAACAAACCATATTTGTATGGATGTATTTGACTAATTTTCAGAACTATGTCATTGTTATACAGTAAGACATGAAAATAAGAGCAAACCAAATGTATTTGAGAAGAATTACATTAATATTTCAAGTTAAAATACCTTTGTAGTTGCTATTGTGATCAAGTTCAGTGTATCTGTGCACATTGTAAATCTGTGTTTCCACACACACTCAGTAATTCCAGAAATAACCCTAGAAATGATAAAATTCCTACTGGAGAAGACAATTTTCCCCCARCACAAGCCAGTGGATTTGCCAAGGACTCTTTGAACTGTATTTCACAAAATCTGCACATAAAGCAGAAGCTCTTGACTTCCATGGTGCAGAAACCTTTTAATTTATTGAGATTTTCTTGATTAAAACCCAGAACCTTCATTTCTGCCTCCTTGTGCCTCTTTCCCTCCATCCCCCTTGTGCATCCTGCCAACCTCCCCTGTATTCCAGGGAGAGGAATGTGAGGGGGGGAATTCAAGGGACTCTTTTAAAGTGAAACCTGACTACAAACAGGGTCTAAACCTACATTTGACCTCAGTTTGTTACTGATCCATTTTCAAAGTTGTTTCTACGAGGTCTCTATATATTTATGCCAAAAAAAGGAAACAACYGAAACAGAAATCTGAGGAGATATTTATGAACTGTGATGTCTCAGAAAGTGTGAAGTCCTTTTTCTTGCAGTGCTGAGATCACTGATTGCTCTCTCTGATTGATTAATCTGATGCACTGAGCAATGCTACAACAATCATTAATACCAGAATTAAGGATAATACCCATTTCTCACAGTAACTGCACCAAACCCAGCACAGCCACCCCATCATCCTCCAGCTTTAATTGAAATATTTACCCCCCCCGTTAACATATCCTAATCTTTCTCCCCAATATCCCATCATTATTTCCTTGTCCATGGAAAGATACAGAAAAAATAGCACTAAAATAAAACCAAAGTGAATGGCTCACACTCAGCTACAACCAAGCACAAAACCGAAGGATGCACGTTGGAAATAATTTATTGCCTATAAAAGGTTTAAAAAAAAAAATCCTAAATTCACATTTTCTGTGTGGGTCTAAGGGGGTGTCACATTTCAGAGGTAGCRTTGTGTAAAATGTAAAACAGAGCTGGAAAAGAATCATTGACTCAGTTCAGCGACACAGGAACACATTCCCAGAGCCAAAGCACCGAGCTGAACCGTTTTCCTTACAGGAACATCCTGCAGCTCCTCTCCCAGCCCAGGGGATTCTCCTCTGGGGGAGCAGAGCCCCCACCAGCCCAAGGCTCTGCCCCGTTTCTCTGTCACCTTCTGACCAAAGCAGCTGCTGCTCTCAGAGCAATAAACACTCACACTAAACCCCTATCCTGCCACAGAAAACACCCATTTTGCAGTGCTGCTTTGTCTATTTTTTTTGCTCAACACTTTTCAGATTTCACATTTGGCCSATGTGGTAAAATTTCCCTGATTAGAGAAATCAACCACCACAAAGAGTTCCTGTTCCCTGGTGACCAGGTGGAGTTTCCTCACCAGCCACTCCCTGCCTTTGCTCAGGCACCTCACAACTGTGGGAGGATCTGGGGCAGAAAAGGCAGAACCTGGACAGGTTCCAGCCCTTCAGGTCCCTGCTGGCCTGGGGCAGCTGGGCAGGGGGCTGGAGGTGGGACACCAAGCTTTGGCTTGGACTMAGTGATGAATTGCTCCTGTTTCAGGAATTCTGTGCTGTTCCCTCAATGCATATTCTTGTCCTTCCTCACACCAGCAGCATCCTGAGACCAGAGACCAGCAGGAATGCTGAGGGGAAGGTCAGTGCTTGCAGGAGTCTGTGTTTAATGACARGAGTACAGCAGTGCAAGAGATCCCAAACGGGAGAGGGGATCCATTTTAAGCAGTGATTCCCATTCCCATTCCCAAGCCAGGATGTCCACGRTGCTGTTGGTTTGTTCCATCCCCTCACCTGCATGAGCCCAGCAGCAGTCACAGCCTCTCCCTTTGGAGAATGAATTCCACAAAGCTGCTGCCCAGATTGAGGTGAAGACAGAACCAGCCCATTCCTTTCCTCACAGGGCTGCAAAGCCCCACCAACTCCTCATTCCACACTTTTTATTGCCTTAGTGAAAAGAAATACTTGGAAAGATTGAAGTGCAGAGCTGCCTCCAGGGCYGGGCACTCCAGAAACCTCGCACGGTTCATCTGCTCAGGTACCTCTAAACCTGCCCCAAATCCCCCACTRGAGTATTCCCCATTAATCCTGCCAGAGCCATGGATGTGCCTGAAGCTTCAGCAGCAGGGAKAGGAAAGGAGGCAGAGCTCCAGCAAACAGGGTTTGAACCATGAGCAAACTTTGCAGCATCAAAAACAGCTCCCCGGGCAGAGCCTGTCCTCTCCCTGGTTAGAGAGTCTGCTCTGAGCTACCTTCCCACCTGGGATTCCTCAGAAAGACATCACTGATGCTCCCAGGGATGCTTTAGGAACAGACACCGCCAGGGAAGTCACTGTTCATGGGCAAAATTTGCAGGATGAGAAAACACTGATCGGTGGCCACAGAAAGGTGACAAAACCATCAACACGTGGCCCTTCTGCTGCAGTGATAACTCAAATCAGAGAGCATCGCTGAAACAGACAGGGGGGATTTCTGCCACCTGAACAGCACAGGATTGCCTTTATCTCTTAGAGAAGGTTATGAAATGATGAACTGGGAAATACCCAGAACCCAAATCCACCCCAGAGCCACCCCCACTGCTCTCCACCAACATTTAAATACCACTACTGCTAACACTCATTAGATTTTTGTTGAAAACACACAGATACCGAAAAAATCCCAGCCGAGGAGCTGTAGGGTATTTTCCTCCCCAGCATTTTGTTTCTGAGGGATGGAATTTGTCCTTTTTTCCTGCCTCTCCTGTGCTGTTGTGAAGTGCCTCGGGCCGTGGCAGCGCCGCTGCCTCGCTGGGTTTGGTCTCCCTGCAGGGGAAAGGCCCAAAGAACATTCCCCAGGGATGGGGTGGGCGTTGACTGCAGCTCATTTCAGCTGCACATCCAAGAGGATTCCAGCTTCCTGGAGAGCAGGGGCTGACAGCATCGCTTGCATCCAGCAACAGTTCGTTCAAAATTCACTCCTTCCATTTGTTTGGGTATGAAACAGCAGCAAGACAGCAAAATCTGAATCATCAATGGAAGTTTTTCTTGCAGGAAGGTGGATGATTTAATTGACCATGAAATTGAGAACTCCTGTTAAGAGTATCCTGCTTTCTGTCGTGGGAATTTAAGTGGAAGAAGCAGGAAAACAGGGTCCAAATGGTGGCAAATCACAGTACTGTTTTTTGAATTTCACAGAAAACAAGAGGTTTCATTGTCAGTGGCACAAATTTCCTGTCCAGAGAGAACAGCAATAGAAACTGTTGTTGGCCTGGCATAGAAAACCCTTTATAAATGAGTTTTTCAGAGTGAGCAGAATTCCAGCTCAGCTCTCTCTTCCCTGTGAGGGACAGCACTGGGAGCTCTGCTCACCAACCTGAATTTCCACTCTGAGTTTTAATGCCTCAGCTCACACACAGGCCCAGCAGCTTGGAACTCTGGGGGTACTCTGTGGAATGGTAGCTCTGTTGGGAACTTACAGAACTGTACAGGGGGCAGAACTGTGAGACTTTTGGTTTTCAAAACACCTTTTAAAACTGTTCCTGCCCTTTCTGCAGCTGGTATTTAACAGTATTGCTAAAAGCTCCTCCTGCCCAAGCACAGGAGAGACACTCAAAACCTGAAAGAACAGAGCTCACTTCTGATACTAAACAAAAAGAGCTGTACAAGTGATTAGGGAGGAACTGATCAGACTGAGAAAACCTAAAATCTGAGCTAATCCCAGTATTAAAGAAAAAAAAGGTGTTATTTCCTCAACACTCTGGATTTTCTAAGSTACACCTTGGACCTCCCACTGAAATTAAGGGGATTACTCACTGCATGAACAAGGATTCCCCAGAGTCAATTATTATTTGGCATAAAATGCAAAGATCAGGTTTTTTACCAGACTGAAAAATGCTTGCTGAGGGATATCCAGGCTGGAATTAGAGCATCAATACCATGGGCAGGCACCTGCAGCATCACCCAGACCCATCCTGGAGGAAAAGAGCTCCAAGATTGAGCCCAACCTTTGATCATCACCTTGTCAACTCAACCATGGCACCACCGCCATGGCCAGACACTCCCTGGACACAAACACCCCACTAAATCCATCTGAACATCTCTGCACATCCACCCCASCAGAGGAGTGAAGGGATTCGATGCCAGCAGCTCTGGGAAAGAAGGAATTCAGTTCAGCCCCTCCTACAATCCAGATCACAGTTTGGAAATGGCACTTGCCAAAAAAKCCACCAGGCAGGGCTTCACACCAGATCTGCAAAACTCACTTCCCAACACTGGAAATCCTTTTCAGGCTGCCATGAGAGCTCTGGAATTCTGASTGGCTCGGTAAAACGGAGCAAAGTTTGTGGACAAATATATAACCAATAAAGATAATAAGCAGAACTTCAGCATTCAGGCTTTGACAAATAAAAACTGTGACTACAATCATAAAAGCCTAAAGAGTGTAAACATCCAATCCCATTGCTACTGTGTCGGGAAGTTGTGTCCTGAAGCTATCAGGGTTCCCATTTCTACCTCATTTCTTCCAACACTTATCACTGCTTCTTTGCATTAATAATTTATTGATGATAATTCCATTTTTTCCGTTAGCCTTTCAAGGTTTTTTCAGCTATTTTGGTCAGAAAAATGGAAGATTCAACAATCTCAAGTCAGGAAATGAAAAACACTTCAGTTTAATTTCAGGTTTTCAAGCACAACTCAGAGAAAGCCCGTTATTCTATTTGGATCCCCAATTTTTAGTCCACCTACCTGAGTAAAAATGGGGAAAAATATAATAAACAGGCCTGGGGAGCAGGTGACGCTGAGGAATTCGCTGTGTGCCACAGGACAGTGTTTTCCACTCTCGGATCCCTGCTCAAAAAGACTTTGCTACAGAGCCAGAGTTATTCTGGAGAGTCARAAGTTAATCCTAACCAAGGCCAAGCTGCTCCAAGTGAAACCTTCCCTCACCCACTGCTTTGATTTACCAACCCCAACATTCCGAATTTCCCGGCGGTGCGCAGCGCGGCCGCCCTTGAGCACAGGCTCCTCCACCTTGGGCTGGCTTCCTCGGGCTGGAGAACAAGGAAGAACAGGAACGCTGGAGAGCAGAGGCCTCTCTCCCGAGCCCTGCACCTCCCGTGGGGTTTGTGTTTTGTCCCTCCCGAGGAGAATGGATCACAAACTGTCCGAGGCGTTTTTCTCCGACAGGGACGAGAGGCTGAATGAGGTATCGTCGGGCTCTGGGGATGTGTGGTTGAAATCCATTTCTTCCAGGTCAGGAGGTAAGTCTGAAAGCAGGGCCTACAATGAAAAAAACATCTATAGAATATGCCATATACACTATTAGGTGTATTTTTTATGTCAGCACTTTGATGTGCTTTAAACAAAGAGTGAAAAAATTCATTGAGCTTTTCAGTCGTAATTGGAGCCTCTGGAATAAACCCAAGGGAGGGACACAGCACAAAATAACAAACCCTTTCTGGTATTGAACCTCCTCCAGGATTTACCTGCTGCTGTTCCTTATCATCTGATTTAATTGCAAGTATCAAACTCCGGGTAAACGTCTGCAGTTCAAAGTATTTCTGTTTGTGGTTCTCCAGCTGGCTCTCGATGAACCTGACCTCTTCATTCTGGGGGGAAACCAGAGAGTTCTGGCAATAATCACAGAATAATGGAATAATCACGGAGCCATGGAATTCTTTAGGTTGGAAAAACCCTCTAAGATCGAGCCCAGACATTTGCCACCACTGACCATACCCCCACGTGTCTGTTAAATCACTCCAGGGATGGRGACTCCTGCCCTGGGCAGGACAAAACACTGGAACAACCAAACCTAAAAACACCTAAATGTTTTTAGTGATAATGAAAACCAAAGCCCAGGTCTCTTCCTAGAAGTGATCAGGGAACTGTGAGAGGAGACAGCAAATAAATTCCATTATTGCAGCAGGTGGCTTGACACAAAAAACAGGCAAAATAACTTGAAAATTCCTCAAAGCTAGCACAAATTAAAATATAACAACCTCCAGTGCAGCTGGGTTTGACATGGATCAAGTGTCAGCTCCTCAGGATCCCTCGGGTTACAGAATAAACAGGAATATCACAGAGTGAYAGAATGGTTTGAAAAGGACCTTAAGGATCATTTAGTTCCAACTACCATAGAGTTATTTATGGGGTTGGGATTGGATATAATATATTACAAAATGAGGAARTATCAATAATGTGCATACTATGGCTAAAAGGGCATTTTCCCAATCTATACTTGCAAATCTCTTAATTAAAAATTCAGATTTGAAAAGTACTTCTGTTTATTCCAAGTATCCTTTCTCCTTCAAAGTGATTCATGTGGGATCAAAATGCTAAACCCGTTGCACAGTGCAGAGCTGAAATTCACTTTCTCTGCTAATTTACCTTTGCAAAGATCATGAAAATCAAACTCTTCATTTAGGTTACAAGATCGAAGTCATTGCTCGTTTTTTGCAGAAGGGCTCTGCTTAATAGCACCAACTCAKGAGAGAATAATAAAAAAATATGATATTCATGCTCACACTTTCTAAACTGGCTGGAATTGAGCTTTGGTTGATATGAAAAGCAGAGACTACATGATGCACYAAAGGTTTGCAACAAGCCCTTAAAAATGGTTGTGTTTCTGGTGGTTTTTTTCCCCAGAAAATWCCCATTTTTTCAGTGAAAACATTGCTCACCACACTGCCTCAGGTGAGAACAGCTCTGGGAATAAGAGGGGAATATTTGGGCTGCGATTTTGAGGCTTTCATTAAAAATCAGCTGAGCTTCTTCCTGAAGGAAACTCAGCAGTTCCTGTTTAGCACTGGATTCTGCCCAGCCCAGGAAGAATTCAGATTTAGGCAGAAAACTGAAGGACTGATCAGTGCTGTCAAACAGCAGCCCTGGCTCTGCAGGGCACTGTCACAGCAAGCCTTGCACTGTGCTGACAGGTGACATTAAGAAAAGGTCATTCCCTCTCCTGATTCATTCTCTACTGCCCTTCCCAGGAAAACGCTGCTGGAAGGAGGAATTTCTGTCCTGAAGAGATGATCTGTTTATTACTTTGGTAATTGATTATTGTCAGGAGAACTGACCTGGTTTCTAAGGGAAAAAAAACAGCAATGGAGGTAAAGACTCAAGGAAATGTGGAATTGTGGCAACTCTTGGGAGAGCAGCAACACACAAACCCCTCCCCCTTTGGCAGGAGACAGGAGCTGGCAGCATCCAACTGCTTTTCCTCCCTCCCACAACCACCACTTCCAGGCATGTCCTGGGGAATGACTTCTCCTCAGATCCCCCCACTTCATCAGAGCATTCCAGCTGCTCAGTCCCTTCCAGAGCTGGCAGCACCAGGCAGCAGGAAAAGCGTCGCAGCATTCCAAGGAACCATTCTCCCACAAAGAGGAAGCTGTGGTGTAGAGGCTCCAAAATTCCCTTTGTTGGGACAGATGGGGGGAGCTGCAGCTCTGTAGAAATGGGGTTCTCCTGCCTCCCCTTGGGCTGAAACATGGATAATGTGGTTGGAGGTGGGACGAGGGCAGGATGTGCACACCAGGAAAACAGCAGAGGAGCTGCAGGATCCCACATGCTGAATTCCTACAGATCCAGCCCCCGAGCTCCCTGGGGATTATCCTGCTGTCCCTGACACAGCCCAATTACTCACCTTGTAATCCAGAAGAGAACTCATCTGATCCACTTCAGAGTTGCTGATCAGGTCACTCTCCTCATCATCTATGATTTCTATTTTCTGAAACAGAAGCAAACGGTTCAYTCCCAAGATTCCAACGCACAGAGGAGACAGACAAAGGAGGATTCACATCCCAAACGGGCAGGAAGGGATGAAGGAAACAGAACTTTGTGCTGGCTCCTGAGGAATTCCGAGCCGWGCAGCCCCCGTTAGATGGCAATCATGCACCTCAGCCAGCAGATCCAGCGGGAATCCAGCGGGAGCTGCTGCCATGGAGACTCRGGATGTTTACAGGGAGGAGCTCCCTGTTCCCAGGATTTTGGCATTCAGCTGCACATTTATCCCCTCAGAGCCCCTGCTCTGCTCTGGGAGCCTGCTGTTGCAAAGGAGGGTCTGGAAGTTTATCCCTCTGGAGCAAAACTGGCACCACTGGAGCAAGTCCTGACCTACTCCTTGCCTAAAAAATCAAGGAATTCTCCTGTGGCCTTCTCTGGCCCCAGTGCAAGTGAAATGCCCTCAGCTGTAGAGGATGYTGATCCAAAGGACAGCTCCAAATGCATAAATATGGACATTTTTACCTAATTCACAAAAATTTGGGGAGCTTTTAATATTGGGTTTCTAAAGCTACCTAAAGCACAGTGTTGAGGCCARGCTTAGCACTGATTAAAATTTAGAAGTATGTCCCAAGTTTTTTTTACTAATTTTAATTGTTTTGACAGTTGTAAACATTTATGAGCCTTTCTATAATGAATTAAAGGAATTTTACTATTTTTTTTAGGATAGTGTTTAATCCAGTGTGGGAAAGGTCTCCTACTCCAACCCATGTTCATGGGTCATTCCTGAGGTGTCGCTCCAGAGGTTTTCCCTGCAAGATGTGGTCCCTCCCGCCTGCACACCAAGAATTTCCCTGAAAGCACCAAGAAATCCTTCCGGAGGGGTTCCCAGCTCCCCTTGGCAGGTCCCACCAAGCTCCCAGGCCCGTGCTGAAGGCAGGGAGGATAGAGCACATTTTGTGTGCCCCAGTGTGTGACAGCCCAGCAGAAGTGACAACGTCTCAGAGCGTTGATGTCCCCGAGTGCTGCTGCTCCATCAGACCCCCAGTAACACTGTGACTCAAATATTTTTGTTTTTACACTCAGCTTGAGGAAAGAGTCTCCAAATAACTGCCAAACATTCACACTCTCTTCCTGAGACACGCATTTTAAGATAGGAGGGGAAGGAACAGACTAGAATTTCAATTAGGAAAACTGCATCTCTTATGCAAATCCCGTGGATTTTAGCCCAATTTTAACTGCATTTTTTAAAAGCTTTGTTGCAGAACAAAGTATGAAGAAACTCTTCCTTGKTTTTGCTCCCATTATTATATCAAATTACACGATCTGGGGTTCAGGTGGACTGGAGAGCTGAGGTTCTTGGGACCATCTCTGCAAACAATTTCTACTGAAGGTTTTAGGGTTTTTTCTGCTGTTTTACTATTTTTAGTACAGTTTTCATGCTCAAGAAGGAAGGACTTAACACACACGACTGAAGTTGTCACCTAGTGAAAAACACAGGAGTTGGACAAGAACCTCAACATTAATTAAGGAGTTATTAATTAACTGGTGGAAAAGGAAAGGTATACATACCACATTATCAGTGGAAACTGGATTCTGGTCATCATCTTTGTGACCAATTTCTTCATTTTGAAGAGCTTCACTTGTCTCTTCTGCAGAAATAAATTGGTTTTGTCAGATTTCATTCCAATTTTATGCTGAAGGAACATTAATGGTGTTTACCACTAAATGTCACAGCTGCTAAATCCAACAGCAAAGTCATGGTATCAATGTCTATTCATGAAACAGAAGAGCTGCCTTATTAAAAAGACATCATGTCACAAGTATTTCAGGGCAACATCAAACCAATCAAACCAACATCAAACCTGAAACAACCACAGAACTCTCAGTTATTCTCTTGCAATGTACCCAAACCTTCCTATTTTACATTCAGGTTGGAATATCCAAAGGTGATGAAGAGTTTCACATCAGAGGTGAGCAGAATTTTTTTTTTTTTAATTAAAACAAATGACTACATGAAAAATCCTGCATTCCCTGAAATTCTAGGGTACATATCCAAATCCCACCTCCCCCTTGCAGACACTGATGAGTTTTGAACCGAAAACTGATCAGATTATTTCCTTCTTGTGCAGCAAATGTTTACCCCTAGTGAGCCTAAGGTGGTGTTTTATGTTTAAGCACTTGAAAACAGAGCAGATTTTACCCTGATATTTCAACCACAAGCATGAGATGATTCCATTGACCTCAAAGGCCAAGGAGAAAACACAACCCAAAGAAAAATAAATCTGTTCATCCCTAAAATTTAAGTTTGTTTCTCATATTTACTTGAACACTCCAAATTAAATTATAAATCTATTACATATATATGAAATAGGAAAAGAGGGAAGGGGCAGCAAGGTTCAGGTGGGACACTGGGAGGGGCAGGTGGTGATTCCAGGGTCTGTCACCTCCACACAAACACAGGGATAACAGGATTTCCCTGGGATTACCAATGCTGGCAAAAGCAGGGTAATATTTAGGCCAGACCATACAGAGACAGTTACTGGTTAATGGTTTTAAATAACTTTTCTACAAGTTTAATATCTCTAAATGGAGCCAATTTGATTTGAAATTGTTTCAAATGAATTTAATCTGCCACCAGTCACAGTTTTAGGGACAATTTGTGCCAGGAGCACCAGCACATGGGATCAGCTGGGAGAACTGGAGAGCAGGGAGCAATGAGGGATGAGTGAAGGTCACTGAGGGTGCTCCTCAGGGACTCTGGGACATTCCAAGGCACCATAACCCTGACAGTCACCCCTTGGATTCAACAGTYGAACAAAGCAGATCCCTACAGCATTCCCAGCTCCTTAAATATTCCCCCTCAGCTCATGGAACCCAGCAGTGCCCCAATGGCCTCACAGGAGAGCTCTAATGCTCCCTTTTGCATCACAGCACAGCTTATTTTTTTATATTTGCACTGCCTTTTAAAGGCAAGAGCAATCAACACTGTCACTCTAATTAGTGACCAAAAATTGCTTTTATATGCCTTTCAGAGTGGTTYTTTGTTGTKGTGGTTTTGGGGTTTTAACAGATGAGGACCAAAAGTTACAGTTCTGAAACATTAAAACAATTCCCTATCTGTAACTGAACAGCACAATGAGTACTGGGGGAAATATTTTCCAGGAAGTTCAAAACCAGCTGAGCTGCAGCAGTGAAACCTCCTCTGAACTGGAGAAATGAATAGAAATAATTGCTGTGGGAGAATAAAGGAATGAAAGTGGGATTCCTGGATGCTGTGGAAATCCTGTCGTTTCCTTGCACWTCCTCAAGCTTTGACACTAATAATCCACTGCAAGTGTTCAGCCTCATCCTGTTTTATGAAAGCCTTGCTCCACAAAAGTGATGTTATTCCTCACTTTAACTACAGACAGCTCAGACTCTCCCCCTGTCACCATCTTCTTTCAAGCAGATCTGACTTAAATCAGCTCCTTCCACACCTCAGGCAAATCAAGGACTCTSAGATTCCTCATCTCACTTGGCTTTCAATCATTTGACCCAATTCTTTATCATCTTATTCCCTCTACAGTGGAATATGACAAAGCTCTCCCAAACTCATTCCCAGTTGCTCTCCGTTCCCCTGGCTGTTCCCTTGAAAATTGTTCTGATGAAATGACAGGATCAAGCCTGGCATTCTGAGCTGCAGCAGCAGGCCCGAGGTCAGACTTTCTTTTAGTTTGGAGAGGAAAGGCTCCATTGATCTCTCCCAAGCAGAAGCACTGGGAGCAATTAGGGAGCTGGGATGTGCACGGACAGCAGGGCCAGGGAGACATCGATCCCAGGTGCTCCTGGGGGGGGGAGGAGAAGGGAATTCAGTTCAAGGCACTTCTCACTCCAGATCCTGCAGTTTGCTGAGGACACCCYCCCTGTGTGCAGCTCCAAGGCTCCTGAGCCGTCCCCTGCTCCTGGCTTGGATCTGCTGGCAGAGACAGCAGCAAGAGGCCTGGGCAGCTCCTTGTTCCAGCCTGAGCTGAGGGGTTCCCTGCCAGGAGAACTGGGAATGCTCAGCTCTGCTCAGCCACAGCGAGCAGCTCCACAGTGCCTGGAGTGACTCAGGATCGCAGGGATGGAGCCATGGAATCACGGGATGGTTGGGGTGGGAGGGACCTCAGAGCTCATCTCATCCCACATCCTGCCATGGGCAGGGACACCTTCCACAGACCAGGTTGCTCCAAGCCCCATCCAACCCGACCTTGGACACTTCCAGGGATGGGGTGTCAAATGGAATGGACATTCCAGCTGCCTGGGAAGAACCGATCAGTTAGGAGAGAGCATTTTTTRAACCTGGCTTCCTCAGGAAGTGAGACTTCCCCACCTGTATTGTCTGTCCAGTTAGTTCTCACTYGCACCAGCAAAATGTGAACTTGTGACTTCATTTCAGACAAATCTGGCAGAAATGGGGCTCCTACAAGCAAAGGTTTCTGCAATCTTTGTGATACCAAACCCAACAAAACTCAGAGACAGAGAGGTAGAAGAAAGAGACCAAACAGTACCTGCAGCCCAGGCGGGGTGGAGCACTTGTGACTCTGTCAGACGTTTTTGAATGTGTACAACAGAATCCAAAGCATGCACACTGCACAAAATTGAAAATATAGGCACAGTAACAAGTGCATTCCAAATACCTTGTGAGCTTCCTTCAGATAAGCAGATTGATACTTCATCATTCCTATCATTATCATCCCCCACTTCAGTAGCAGTTTCCTCTCCTGGGTTAAGTGCTGATTTAGAAACAAATTCAGATTGATCAGAGAAATCAGCAGGACCTCCTCTAGGGGGTGGGACCTCAATCCCCATTAAACGATATTTCCGTCTTCGATTCCCAATCCAAGTCTTGTAAGAGAAATAAACATGAATGATATCAGAAACTATAACAAAAGCAACAGGCCCCCAACCAAGTGACAGCAGCACATCTGGGCTACAGGAGCGAGGGTGCAGCCAGCAGGTCAAGGAGCTGATTATTCCCCAGTATTTGACCCCTGCGAGGCTGCTTCCCAAAATCCTGCGTCCACAGGTTCAGTTTTCCAAGGGAAACAGGAAGGTGCACAGCTAAAGGAAAAGAAGCAATAGGCACAAGTGGCAGCAAAGGAAGCTCTGATTGGAATTGAAAATAAAGAAGTGCTTTACAGTGAGGCACAGGGGCAGTTTGTCCATAGGAACCTTGGCACCTCCACCCTTGGAGAGACTCARTGTTTTACTGGACAACATCCTGAGAAACCTGACCTGACTCCGAAGTCAATCCTGCTCCAAATACAGAGCAGGACTAGGTGCCCTTGTAAGGTCTCTCCTCATCTAAATTATTCAGCAGATTTAACATAAGATCTTTGATCCAGGTTCTCCTACTCTGCAACTTCCGTAAGGGGCCTGAAGCATCCAATGACCCAAACGTCCCCCCTGTTCTAGGATTTCCCTCAGCACAGAGGGAAGTGGCCAAGGTGACAGATCTGCATYCCTCCCTTGGAGAATGGAACTTGGCAGAATTAACTTCACAGCAGCTCAGCCTTCAGTCCCCTTTGGCTGGAAGACCAGGCTTTAGGAAGAGTTCTTGGCAATAAATATAGAGGAGCACACCAGGAACAGTGCTGGGAGGTGAAACAGGAACCTGGAAACCCAGTCATGGACATGGATGCTTTGAGTTCATTTTACATCAGTAAAACTGAATTTCAAAGAAGGGAAAAAAGAAGAAAAAATCCCACATTCCAAATTCTCCAGGTGGATCTGTACAACTGGTCATTAATTTGCTTTCTCTGATGAAGAAAAGTCTACACTAAAAATTATTAAAGACTCAAAGTTTAACATGATGCAATATGGATTGTCTGCAACTCTTCACCTCTTAAGGCTCTCCCTTCCCTGGCATTACTCAGGCTTTTGACTTCTCATCTCAACTCTGCTCAAAGCTGTTGTACCCCAAACCCTCCATTCCATCCAAGCCAGTTCTCCACTGGCATCCAAAAATCCTTCCCAGAGCCAGGAATTAATTTCTTTGCCAACTTTCACTCCCATTCTTCTTGGGCTGGCTCTTATCCCCCTTCCACACCCCCAGAAACAGGAGCAGCAGTTCCTGGTTTTGAAAACATCATCAGGCCATGGCAAATGCACATCCTTTCTGTTCCAACTGAGCCTCCCAAGACATTAAAATATTACAGGATTTTCTTCTTTAGAGACACACTAAACAGAAATACCTGCCCTGCTCCTCATCCCCATCACACTGTCTTGAACCAGGTTTCTGATATTTAACATGAAAAAGTTGAGTAAAAAACTTTTTGCTTAGAATACTTTGATTATCAAAGAGAAAAAAATAAAGAAATATTAACAGCAGTCCCAACTACTAAAYACAGTTCCATGCTGTGCCAGCCTTGGAAAAAAAACCCCGTTAAAGCTGCATCTCTAACAAGCTAAAAGATAACATGCTGAACACTATTTTTGGCAAATCATTTTTGTTGGTTGATATTTGCTTTCCCAGCTTGCTGATTTTCCTCTTTGAAGAATGCACAACAGGTATGCAGAGAACTGCCTAGATCATTTTTTTGTGTTATCTACAGGTTGGGAAAAAAAAATATTCAAGGAACCCCCCCCCACAAGCAGCCCTTTGAGATCCAGGTCTCTTTTTTCCAAGCAGTGCATTGTCATTCTTTAGATTTTCCTACAATCTTGGGATGGTAATAAACAGTGCTAACAAAAAAATTAAAATTGTGTCTACTTCTGTTTTAGTAAAAAAAGGCACTTGGGAAAGGCAGATCTTGTCTCTTTACACATCCTTCAAAGTAGAAAATCTTTCATTCAACGTCCTGAGCGTGTCAGAGAAGATGAACATGTTTCTGTAGTGTCTCAAATTAAAGGGGAACAGAAGGTTCCACATCCTGTGTGCTCTGCTGAACAGAGAACATTCTGGAGCAGCACAATGGTGAGGGCAGGAGCAGACTGGAATTCTGTGCAGGAAACCAGCTTGGTAGTTATATCCCTAAAATATAGTGACTTTTGACCTATTATATACAAAACCTCTATGTCCTATGGATAAAAAAATATGAATTTGTCATGCAATTTTTTTATAAACCTTATTTACTTCTGAGGACTTTGATAGCTCAAATATCTCATATCTCACTGCCAAAAATAGCTATTCTGCTATTCTGTAATGTGTAAGTGACAAAAACCTAAATGTAATCAGCAATGACGATAATGCAAGCAAAAGGAATATTGTAATTTGAATGAAGTATTGGCCAGAGTTCACAAATTTCAATCTGTTGTGGGTGTTATTTGATGTATGTATTTACCTGGGTTTATGCAGATGCTCAGTGCTATCTTATAAATGCTACGTTCATTTTTTACCTCTCAATTTTTGCTACAATTCCCAAGTCTGCCATATGGGGAACCACAGGCAGAGGCAGGGCAGTTACTGGTAACACCAATGACCAGGAAGAAAGGAAATCTTTTATTCCTTTGTGTGTCTGCTCTGATTCAGGCTATGCCAGACCCCCACAGCTGCAGAGTGCTGCTGTGTCTGCTCATTTGGGACACACAGGCAACAACTTCCCAACCTCTGGAAGAGGGGATGTGCAGTGGTTTTTGGGAGTCATCTCCAGCACAGCCGTGCCTTCCTCAGCCACACCTATAGAGACCATCAAACCCACAATTCCTCCATCACACCTCAACCTTCCTCAAGACAGTCTTGTAAAATATTTTTTTCCAATTTTGGAGCATTTTCTTTCACACAATTTTCCCTGTAAGCATGAATGAGAAATATTTCCCCTGTATCTTTAGAGAAGCCTTTTTTCGGTATCTCAATAGAAATATAAATAGCACCTTTCAGTCTTCTAGGATCTCCCTAAAAAATGTAACACTTCTACTTAAAATCTTACTCGAGAGAATGTCGAACAGCTCGTAGTGCTGCTTCTGCTGCTGATCAATAAGACTCTTACCTGAGGGCTTTTACTAAATATAGACTGCAGAAAGAGCAGGAGAGCACTTCCCAACATGGTCATTCATTATGTAATACGTGAAATCTATTTCAAGCTTCCTCATGAAATTTTTAAAGCCTTTCATCTGTCCTATTTTTGCTCCTGCGACAAGATAAGGGAGGACCGGGGGTTTCTTACCCGCACTATTTCACAGTCAACATTTAACTCTGCAGCCACAGCTTCAATTTTCTCCCTGCAGACTGAGCCCAGGCTGGTCATGCCATTGTCCCAGTATTTCTTCAGGGTAGCCAAGTCTCGGTCACTGAATTGTGTGCGGTCCTGTAACTGCAAGATAAAAAAATACTGTTAGATTGAAAAAAACCCCTGCTTATTCTGAGCAYTAATGTCCAGCGGTCTCACACACAGTAGCACACACATTGTACTCTCTCCATGGCTCTTCTTCTCTTTTAGCTCTCCMTTAAGAATTGGTTTTTTTTTTAGTTGGGGGTTTTTATCCAGGGCACTTCAGAGTTCCCTGGGATTTGCTCTGCAGGCAGTGGCAGTGCTAACACAAGTTTAAAGCACTTCAGCTTTGTTTCAACTCCACCTGATTTTTTTGGTCATTTGTTTTATCTCATTCTGTAAGGCCTTACTGAAAGTAACTTTTTTTTCCCCTTGTGCTGTTTACTCTCTCCACCCAATTTATGCAAATTACTCCTTAAGGCTTTTCAAGTTTCTCACCCTCCCCCCTTAAAGTTCTTTTATCTTACTGCAAACTACAATACATGCATAATTCAAAGGATTCTGACTTCCTAAAGGGAATACTTTAATGTTTATTTGGTGAGCTTGAGTTTAAATTGGTTCCACTGTTTATCTGCGAGCTCTTAAACTCTTTGTCTACATTTACCAAAATATGTGATAGTGGATCAGTGATAAAAGGAGTAACACTGAAAAAGAATTCCTGAACATCCTACCACTGTTTGAACTGGTATGGGCATAGAGTATATTTCCCTAGCAGAGCTTCCAAGCTGTATCAAAAGCTTTTCACCCAAAACTTTATCTAAAATCCACAGTTTCTTTACACTAACCCATGTTTTTCACCTCTCCTGCTTTTCAGAGCACAGAAATTCAACCACAAAGTCTGCACTGGTAGCTTGTAGCCCATGTRCCACATCTGTCATTACTTCAGTAGCTGAATTGTGTTCACRATTTCAATAGCTGAAATCTGTGTTTGCTCACTTAAAAAACTGTTAAAAGTTAGAAAGAAATAATTTTAAGTGGAATAAAAAGAAATTTTGCAGAACTAGGATCATTTGACAATCTTGGACAGTGCCCAGTTCTAGCTTTTGTTAATCCTCAGAATATGGTAATTGTTGCAATTTTCCTCTTTTAAAAATGACTATTTCTTAAAATGCTAGAAGCACTTGAGTCTCCTTAATGTATGAACACAAAGTAGGGGTATCAAACTTTGTCTTCTTAAAGGAATCCCAGTAAAAAGATGTACCAGACATATTCAAATATGGCCCAGTTGGACTTGATGACCTTAGAGGTCTTTTCCAACTTTTATGAATCCATGATTAATCAAGTTCTACCAGGCACACAGAGTTTCCTGGCTATCATTTGAACTCCCAGTCTGGAATTAGAGGGACTGTTCCCATTCYACCCATGCCACAGCTGCTGGTACCKGGGGCTGAGCACTCTGGACACCTCCGAGCTGCTCCACTCCCGCACAGCCCCGAGCAGCCCAGCACAAAGATGCTCCCAGGCCCCACGCTCCAGGCTGTGTTYATCCAAAAGGAATCCACTTGGCACATTTCAGGCTGCTCCAGGCTGAGCAAAGTGCAGCTCCAGACCCGGGCAAAGCCAAATCCCTGGAGCCGTTCGCCCGGAGCCRCCGCCGCTCTCCCTGCACGCCTGACCTGAGCTCCTCCTGCCTCCGAGCCTTGTCCAGGGAACAAAGTACAGCCCTCTCCCGGATCACTGCAGCAGGAACTCCTTCTGTAGCTGCTGGCAAAATGGATTGGGAGCTGGGAAAAGCTCTGCTCTGCGGCAGCCCAGCCGAGGAGATGGAAGGCAGAGAGGAGTGACAGCAACGCTCCAACCACACGGAAAAACAGGGCCATTCCCCGGCCATTCCCCATTCCTGAACACTCAGGGCAACCTCTCCTTCTGAAGGACAGGGGGCGTTTTTTAAACATAAATAAATAACCTTGGCTGCTGGTTCTGCAGAGATCACAGTGCTGCAATCACCTCCCACTGAACTCYCCCATCTCCCCGTGCTCCGTGCTCAGCAGGACAGAACACACAGCACTTCCTCAAATTTAACAGGCACAGCTCAAAGACCCTCTGCAACAGCCGGTGGGAATTCACCCTCCCCAGTGAAGTGAGAGAAGCCCATTGACTCAAGAGYTGGACTCAATGATCCTTGTGAGTCCCTTCCAGCTCAGAATGTTCTGTGAAATTCTGTGGAGCACCAKGAATCTGCCTGGTGTTACCATACAGGTGAGGGAGAAACCCTTGCTCAGGTTGTCTTCTCCCCCCACTCAGTTGGTTGTGTTGGGCAGATTAGAACAAAATMCAAAGAAATTCCAGCTGCTGCTGGGGGAGGCTCAGGTTTCTGTTTGCCCCACGAGGTTTTCCMGTTATCTCAGAAATGCTTCTCCTGAAAGAACCCACGGCAAGGACTCAGTAACAGGAAAAGTGATATGCAAGAGGATCCTGCCTTGGACAAAAGACATGCAGTGCCTGACTCGAGTTCCCAGAGGGATGCTGCTCAGGGAGGCTGCAGAGCCTGCTCAGCTTTTACTTACTCAATAAAAGGACCTAACCTGGAGAAAGCAGAATTTAGCAACAAAACCTGTCCTTCAAAAATTTTACTTAAAAAGCAGTGTTAGATCTTTTCCATTTTAGGTAGATAATTGTTAAATCTGATGACCTATTACAAATGTTTCAATAAAAATCTTATTAAATACATCACTATTCAATGGTTTTCACCTCATAACTGCTGTATAATTATGCTAATATAACTTTACCTTTTCTATTTTGGAGTCTGTATCTCATTTTAGCCATTTTTTCCCACCAAGACCAGCACTGAGGAACCCACAGGACACAGCCCTGTGCACTGCCAAGTGAGCTGCTCCCTGAGACCTCGGAGATCCCAGACGATCMTCATTTACACACCCTGCTCTCCCTTGCTGCAGCAGCTCATGGGATCAGTGTCAGCCCTTAAGCTCACCAGATGTAAATGACACTTCAGCATGTCCAAATTTCCAGATTGGAGTATCTCCAAAGCTCCAGATTAAATGCCTTCATGTAACACATGGTGCCATGTGCCTTATCAGCGATTTCTTAGGGAAATCACAAACCACCTTCAATTACAGGATCATCCCCTTGACATGGATTATACCCAAGTTTGACTCCTGCATTATAAACTGCTTAAAAATTACATAATGGCTTTTGTCAGAAAAGAAAGGGTAAAATTTCTACATTATCCATGTAACTATGCTTCCATCAATTCAGTTAATAATCTTCTCATGCTTATTATAATCAGAGGAACTGAAGGAGCAAGAGGAAGCACTCAGTGCCCTACAAATATAATAGTCACACAGAAAAAACATCAAAAGTTAATATTGGAAAGCTTCCTATTTATGAGAATACTTTCTATAGCTGAAGAGAAGCCAGTAACTCAGTTCTTATTTTTACTTCATTAACTCGGCTATGAACACAATTCTCATTTCCTCTCTTCGGATCCCCGGCTCAAGGCTTGGCTTTATCCTTGACAGTGCTGTTGCCTGAATCCTTTACATTCACCACTGCTGCTGTCCACAGCTGAAAAAGCAGGAGAGGCTTTGTCCAGCAGAAGCCAGACCATGCATTCCCAAGGAAAAGCAATCCCGGCGAGCAAAGGGAACGAGCGGTTCTGCCGCGCAGGGTTAACCCCGGCTCCTCCCGACCTCCCAAGTGTAACAACAACAACATCCTCCCAAGAGATGACCCAGTTTATTGGAGACATTCCTGGCACTCTGCCGAGCCCCTCATGCCCCCGCTGAGCAGCAGTATCTGCGGTGCAGATCCGGGGTCTATAATTGGGATGAGTGATTGCCCGGCGTGGAGTGTCCTCATCCTGCCTTTCCTCTGAGCCTGCTTTTTAGAGTGGGTTTTAGGCAGCAGTTGAAAATGTTTTGGGCCACGTGCACAAAAGCTATGCACAGATTTCAGATTATTAATCAAAGACATGCTCAAAAATGGAAGAAGTAGAGGTTTAATATATAACTTGCATTTATGTTGCAGCTGAGCGCTGTGTGCTGTGTTYATTTCAATTGCAGTGAAATCATCTTAAATCAACATTCACTTCTGATGCCTGGTGATGAAATGGGCTGAGGTAATGGTTATTTTTAGCAAACAAACCTCTCACAACAAATTTTCCATGCCTTTGATCCCTGTCACTGCTTCTCTGTTATATTTTGGGAGGAATGGCAAGTTCAGAAACGCTCACAGCATTCAAGGTATGAACAAATCCCAGATCCTCCYGTACAAGCACAGTGTCATTTTGCCTTATTCACCTTTCCCAGTGACACCAGCATCCAGCTCTCTGAACCCTGACACTAATTAATGTCTGTTTTCTTCTGAGGAYTATCAATTCCTATCTCAAGATCTTATTTGCATGTATTAATAGCTATTTGTGAATCATTCCACTCTGTTTCCCCTTTCCCATCTGCACCATTTAATACCATTCTTGCTTTTCAGTTTATTATTTCTTCATTTCCCACACACAAATTCTAAAGGTCTGCATTTTCCCTTAACRCACCAAGATATTTAAGCTCATTAAAGCTGTGCCAGATTACACATTCCTTCAGCCTGAGGTTTTAGGTTCAGGTTTCACCAGTGCCACAAAGCTGCCCCCCTGGCAGTGACAGCCCATCCTGTGCTGAGGCTGGACACTGCTGCTCACACACAGCTGCACAAACCTCAGGCACAAAGGTGTTGGAAGGCACCCTTAAACTCTTTTTAAACACACCATTAGGGCACACACTGCCAGATTTCTGCAACAGAGACTCTGCATCTTTTCCCACTGGCTGGGTAAGCTTGAAGTTTGCTCTGATGGAAGCAGAACTGATGAATATTTCATTGTACCCCAGMGTGAGAAGAACTGTAACTGCTACAACACTCATCCAAAATTACAGATATTCTGCTAATATTTGTTTCTAAATCAAACTCACCTAAAAAGGTGAAAAAAAAGATAGCAATGCAATGAACAGTCCAGCTAAAAAATTACACTCCGAACTCATCATCTCACTCTGTAATTTCCAAACCAACCCTCAAACCACACAAACTGACAACTCACCCTTCTTGAGATTTTGAACTAACTCGTCAAGTAGTGAATGTTCAGCCTCAAAGCAAACTGATTTTAGATGGTAATTATCATGATTCTTACTTGATCTATCACTGTCTTCCCCACATTGGACCAGGAAGTCTGTTTCTCCAGCTCCTGTCCAGACAGGATGTATTTCTTGCCTGCAGGTTCACAGCACACAATAAGCCAAGGTGGCACTCGGGTGCTGCATGTCATGTAATAAAAAGATGACCAGACTTGTCCCCCTTGGCATTCCTTGAGGATTGCTGCTGGACAAGGAGTGCTCTTCCCAGCCAGAAGGCCATGCCATGCTACGGATGGTGTTACCATCTAAAGTAGGAATATCTTCAGACACATGGTGAAACATCTCACACGAGAGGAAACACTTTAACCAGCATTCCAAAGGACACCAAGCATGAACAAGGACAGTGTTCCCATCCAGAGATCTCCAGGCTGGTTCATCCCCCACTGCAGACCCTGACTGCCTCACTCAGACTCCAACCAACTCGGCTAAAGCACAGTTTCCTCCCGTCCTGGGAAAGCAGAGGGATGTGCAGAGAACTCCCCAAGTTCACCCTGGAATAGTTTTACACACAAGGCAGAGCTGAGGTGCTCCCTGACTGCAGGCAGCTCTAATCCCTGCCGGGGTTTCACCGTGGAGCTGCTCCGAGGTGTTTGCTCTCAGCTCACGTCGGTTTTCCTGCGGCACCGCCGGTTTTCCTGAACCTTCCAGMCCCCAGGCAAGGAGGAATTTTCTTCAGAGCTGTACTTGTGTCTCTCCCCCCACGATCCAGCTGTGCTTCCCGTGCCCAGAACAGCTGGGAGCAGGGCTCACCCCTCAGCTCCTTCACCTGCCCAAAGTGTGCCTGCACTCCTGGGACAGCCAGGACTCGGAGGGGGAAACTTCAATGCCTCCATCTCCAGAGTTTTATTCCAAGAGACAATGTGCAAACAGTGATATAAAAATCAGTACCTAGCACGGGAACTCTCTACTCTTTCACACATTTCCCATCCCCAAACACATCAGACTGAGAGCCCAGAGACCCCAAGGGAAGCTCTGGGTACACAAACCCCCTCTGTCCCCTGAAATAAAACTTCACCACTAAGGCACAGCTCACCCASAGCCACCACCTGTGTGACAAATGTTCTCCATAGCACACCAATACCTTTAAACCTACCACAAACACAAACCATTCTGCTCAGACCTCAGATGACACAGAACTGAAGCACAGTCAGTACACTCAAGACTTAAATACAAGGACAAAAGTGAMGATRTTTTCCCCCTTTTAATTCTCYTTAACCGGTGCCTTCRCTGCTATTTTTGAATCCTTGTTATCCTTCCACCACCCTGTGAAAAACCAAAAATCAATGCATTCATAAAGTCCACTGCACATGCACCAGAACAGAACACAGAACTCTGTCATTTCTAAAGACACTCTCACGAGTAACTGAGAGGGGGATATTTCTAGACTAATATTCATTAACAATCAGGATTACATCATCCTACAGCAGAGCTGAGCAGACAAGAGTTTCTGCAGAACTGCACAGCTTTTATTTCTCTCCTGATACAGTTGAAGGACAGGGCAAGGAAAACAAAACATCACGGCAGAAGATTAAAAATTCAGAGCATCTAAAAGACAATCTTCTCCATTTTAACCAAAATACAGATTAAGCTTTTTCCTGTCTGAATGGCAGTAATTGCCATAATGGCAGTTCTACAATTCTACTCATTCTATTTCTGTTCCCTCACTCTCGTTCTTCAAAAGAATTTCACAGTAGAAATCAAAGTTTCTAGGAAGTAGGAGCTTTTTCTCCTTTGGTTGTCTCACACCTGTGTGCACACAGCAGTTCTAGAGTGCCAAGTCCTCAACTTGGCTCCTTAAGAAGGCTGATTCAAGCTGGGAAAGTGCACCCACAAATCTGGAAACAGATGTCAAATCAGATTGCATTAACCAACGGGGTTTATGCATTTTATTGATTAAAAAGACAAAGCAGTAAAGGTCTAAGGAAATAGAATTCCCTAATAACAGTCCTTAATGGTCTCTCACTGCAAGAATGGCATTGAGGGGCTGGAGCCAGAGAAGGGACAGGAGCTGGGGAAGAGTCTGGAGCAGCAGGAGCAGCTGAGGGACCTGGGTTAGTGGTGAACACGGGGGTGCTGCCGGGCTGACGATTGGCATCAGTGATCTTAGAGGTCTTCTCAAACCTTAACAATTCTATGATTAATAAACAGGCACCTCRCATCCTTGAAGCTTTACAATTTACCACAGAAATGTCTTCTACAGCTGCTGGCAGGTACCCAGCACAACCATGATGCCCAACAAATCCCCAGTGCTGAAGGCAGGAGCCAACTTCACCCCACTCCCAGCTCCATGCTCCCACTGCTGGCTCTGACCCCACAACAGCATCCAGCTCCCTAAAAACAACCCCAGCAGCAGAATTTGTACCTGACAGGTCACACACTCGACCTGGATTACCTTGCAATTGGATATTGGCTATGGATGGGGTGGCAGGGTACTGAAGGGAGGGGGAAACCTCCCCCTTTAGCAGTGAAACTGTACCCGAGCACACTCCCCAGCTCCTTGGTGAGATGCTCTAAAAGGTCATTAAGTGAGAGAGGGGATGAACCTTCCAGAAAAGAGCTGCATTTTAAAAAGCCTCCTCAAGAGAATTAGCACTTAGGAAAGAAAAAAGATGGATTGAGCACAACAGGATTTGTATAAAAGTACCAGTTCCTCTGGGAGATGCTCTTATAAAGTGCTCTCTGTATAAAAAGAAATAAGTGATTGTACCAAACTCTGCAGAAACTGGAAGTGCTACAGCTGAGACCTAGAAAAAGTCTGAGAGAAAACACAATTAACTTGATGGTCCTTAGATTTCTACTTGTACAGGAAACACTACCACACTCACACCTTTTGAAAACTAAAGAGAAGAACTGAAAATAATAACAAAAGGAAAAAYACAGGTTACAGCAGGAAAAAGCAAGGGAAGGTTTGTCCATTGCCTACACCTCACTGCCAACACAGCACCCACTGCCAGGACATAGCTCCAGGGACTAGGGGCTTTGGTGGGRTAAGTTTGGTTACTATGACAGACACTTCCCTGCTTACTGAAAGCTAAATAATGGAGCAGCCTCTGGAGAGCCTGGCTGTACCACCCAACCCGAGGGATCRTCATGGGAAGGAGGCAGAACTGACACCTCTTCAAAGAGGAGCTGGAAATGCTGAGCAGTAAGGGTTGGGCAGAGGGTTTTTTCCTGACAAAAGCTGTTTCATACCTTGTGTTATGGTTTGGAGTCATTTGTGAATTGAGGACACCAACCTGGCTGATTYTGCTACTGTGAAATGAGATGGATGTGGATAAAATTAGACTTGATCAAGTTCCTACAGCCAGCACAAACCAATTCTGTGCATGTGCAGAGAAGCTGCAGAGGGAGTTACTCTCTTAAGCCTTCAGTTGCCTCAACTAACCACCACTTCACTTTCAATAAAAAGACACATTCTGAGCTCCAAACTCTCAGTCCTTATCCATTCAGATGTTATACCTGAGCTAATAGCACAATTCCTACCTGGGCATCACATCACTTCACGCTGGATTGTGACCTTGGCTTGCTTTTAAAGATAAACATCAACTTTACCTCAACTGAAACACTKCACCTGCAGATAATGTTTGTATCAAAGTGAAAAGGAAAAAAAGCCACACAAGGTAAACAGAACTGACATTTTCAAAAATGCATTTTTATCAACTTTCCATTGCTTCACTTGATGCATTAGATACTTAAATGGAAATGTACTTACTGCTCTTTTCCTGGAACAACCTGTAATCCAAGGCACAGTAAGGTTTCCTGAAATCTGCAGAGGGGAAGGAGGAAACAGAACAGAAAACAAGAGCAGCTTAGGTCGCTGTGGGAGCCAATACTGAGCAGCTTCACGAGACTTCAGCACTGTGCATTCAATTCTGACACCAAYGTCTGTAAACAGGTGAAGATTTAAACCCAAAGTCACACCCAGCCTTACTGTTAAGACTAAAACTCTGTTTCTTTGGGTGAGGACAAAATAACACGGTGGCAACTTGGGTGTTTCTGTACTTTTGGTACCCAAAAATTTGTATTTCACAACAGCAGTTTCACTTTCAAGCTGTCCCAAACCAGTAGGATAAGCAGACTGGAGTCAGAAAAGTGCTGAGGACAGAGCTGCCCTCGCATCTTTTTCAATTACATCCCTTAAACTTTCAGGAAAAATGCTCTCRTGTTTGTCACTGAGCTGTTCAGTGTCAGATGTCAAGGATTTGAGTACTAACAGAAAAATGAGGGATATCAGGATGGAGAAGGAAGGGGTGTGAAGGCAAAGGTGAGCTGCCTCCATTCCCATTGCTTCTCCAGCATTCCCACAGATCAGGCTTTATTAAATAATCATCTCAGACTGTTTTCCCTGACCATCTCTGAGGCGTGTCATAGCCTGGAATATTTTAGGCTTATTTAGGATTCCATGTTCATCTTCTGATACAGACAAGCAATGCTTGAGAGACTAAACACAGCTCTGGAGAGATTAATCACCTCAAGTCATTACACACACACATGTGAGGAAAAACCCCTGTGCACTTCTGCTGCCTGAAGCAAACTGCACTGATGGGTTTTGTGTTTGCAAGGTGCTCTGCTAATGGCTCTTGCASCATGAACACAACCAAGTACAGCATCCCTGGTGCAGGTGTTGGGTGTACAAGCACATAAAGACACTTTTATTCTTCAAGCTTTTAGCTGGAAGCACTTGGAGGTCGCCCAAGGTCAGACCCTTTCTCATTACAGCACAAGGAGGGTTGAGAGGGGCTTGAAATGAGCACCCTCTCCTCCCAAGAGCAGCCTGCATCAGGTTTTGAGTCTAAAATATTAATTTCTTGGCTGCACACACACACTTTAGAAATTCTGTAGAGAAAAGTTTCGCCTGTTACAATCCCACATCCCACACAGCAGCTTCACACCACGGACTCCACTGTAAAGCCAACCTGAGGACCCACCCAGCGGCTCCTCCTCACTAATTTAAAGTGGGGCTACAAAAAAAAAAAAGTGTTTTTCTATGGGAATAAAGCAAAATCAGCCTGGCAGAGCATTAAGGGTTGCTGGGAAGACAAATGCACACAGCTGTGACAGGGATGAGGCCAAACACAGGCAAGCTSATCTCAAGAGAACCCCTCAAAAACAACGCACGGCAGCGCTCCGAACCGCCCTGGTGAAACAGGAGAAGGGCTGGGGTTGGCAACAAAGTAAATAAAAATACACAGATTTTCAACAGTGTGTTTGTCTCTTAGGGTCGGGGGAAGAAACCAAGACTAAATCCCAATTCAGCCTCGAGGACAGCAGAAGTAACCTCTCTACTTCACCACACTCAAAGTCAACTAAGACAAGCAAGGAGGCTGAAGAATTTGTTTACTGAAACTGCTCAGGCATTAAAATTGATCACTTAATTAAATTTAGTCTTAAGTTACACTAACATGAATTTGATTAATTGAACCAGTAAGGAAGCTATAACTAATTGCTAATTAGATACCCCACCAATATATGACAGTAATTACTTCATCAAAACATGAATCACACAGTCCTGACTTTGAAGAAGCATCTRCTTGGATGTTCAGCTACTCCAAAAATCATTTAGCTCAGGTTTAATCTATTTTTAAATTCAAGAAGATCTCCCCAAGTTTAAGGATTTTCATCGCTGTGCTGATGGATAAATTAGATAAACATGGGCAATAAAATTAACATAAACTGACTACAAAAAATGAAGTATCATCCTGTGTAAGTCTAAAAGGATTCAGACAGCACCTTAGAAAGTGTCTAATACTCAAAAGTGTCACCTCAGAGATTCAGAGGGTGCATGCTCACAGCAATAAGGGAATGAACAGCAACCTGCTCAGCTTTTCCAAGGTTTAAAACTCTGCAGTGACAAGGGATATGACAGGAAACAGCAGCTCCTTCCATCCACATTCCCAATCCAAAGGACAGGGTGCCTGAGACAGGCACGGAGGTCAAATGGGGTACAGATGAATTCCTCACTTATCAAAAAATAGGTACAGTKTTATAACAGGGGGAAGTAAAAAACAAACCCCAAAACAAAGTTCCAGAAATCTTGTTCTGATCCATAAACCACCACATGGACAGATAAAATATCACCTACCAAAAACTGTTTTAGCTCTTTAAAAAGACTCTGTCCCTACCCCATAAAACCCCAAATCAAAGWTATTCTGAATTTCATTTWAAAAARTTAAAATAGAAGAAATCAATCTCTCTGATGCTTTTTCAAGAGTGAACTAAAGCACAACAAGCATACAGCTGATGGAGGCATCAGTAATGGATTTCCTTTCATGAAACTTAAGAAAAATGTCCTTAATTCCATTATAAGCACTTTTACCAACCCTTTATTGGACTGAGCTGCTCATTTACAGCTTTTCTTCTCCTGTGAAACTGGGATGTCAAAAGTAAACAGCATTTCAYGAATTTTATAACTTAAGTAAGAGCAGTAACAGCAAACACTGACAGTCTATGTGAGAGTAAAGGAAGGAAGCTTGTCTGATGTGCCATTTACTCCCCAGAATTTACTCCAGAGTATCTCTGTTCATCAAACCTCTGGTTTATCCAGAAAAGTAATAATTCAGGTGAAAAGTGGCACTTATGTGGACTCAAAAGCTTTCTTTCAAATGGTCACATGAGATGGGAACAAGTCAGGAAAAAAAAGGAAAATAAAAACTAAAAAACTAAAAAACATGACTCACAAAATCTTGTTCTCTATCCTGGTGAGYAAAGCACAGGAAAAGCTGATCTGCTGTCGACATGGTTTATTTTCAGGATAAATTAAAGAGGCAAAAACAGGCAAATGCATGCAGGTGAGACATGCAGAATCACATCCTGTCAGCCTTAAAGACTTTTATCTCAGTGTCTCCAGGCTATGTCATGCCARATGGCATAAAAATCCACGAAAAATATCAGTTTGGATGTTTTCTGCACAACTGTCTCTCCTCTAGCAAAAAAAAAAAGTGTGAAGTGTTGCGGTTTCTTCTGAACATCTTTTAGTTCTTCAATTATCTGCATTTAATTTCCCCTCAGTATCACTAAGAGGACTTTAATACAGGATTAGGAATAAAGGGATTGAACGTAACACTGATTATTTGAATGAGATGCTGGGGGAAAGGAAGCTGARTGTCTCCCATGAGGTTAACTCCCTCACGGGGGATCCTAATCCCTRACACAACACAGGTCCAGAGATCGGCACCTGCACAGGGGGTACAGGAATCCAAGCTGACATCAATAGGGGAGAGCAGCTGCACAGCACACCAATGTCAGCATGAAGCCTTGTCTTGTGCCACRTGTGATGTGTCCACAGAGGAACACCCAGGGTATGGCCATGACATGTGCTGGAAATCCAGGGCAGGACAACACAGGCTTGAGCAAGGTAGGTATGAGCCTCCTGCAGCCAAAATTTAACCACGGAATCCATGAAATCCTCACTGATCTTCAATAGATGGCTACCAGGGGCTCAGCTGGACAGGTGACAGYGCCACCTCACTGCAGTGCTGCCTGCACTGGCTTTGAGAAGGAATTATCTCCACTGAAAGGTGTAAAAGGAGCACAGGCTGCAGAAAGGCGAACCCATCACTTGGGCGCTACCGACTCTGAGAGAAAACAGCGTTTATCTACAACCTTGGCTTCAAGGCCCGAAGACAGAGATAAACTGACGGATTACCTGGTAATTATTTTGGTTTTGTGACAGCCTCAGTTGACTTGAAGACGTAAAATGAGGAGAAAAGGTACTTCTGGCCGCATTCGCAGCGTTATAAATCGTAYTGGAAGTTGTGTGCAATGAGGTCCGTGCGGGCAGGTGGAACTCTCTGCCGTGGTAGAGGACGCTGTCAGGCCCGTCCCTGGCGCCGCCCAGCTGGGACCCGCAGCCCCCGGCGCGGCCCGGCCCGGCGCCCGCCGCGCTTTGGTTGTCGGCGCGCACGGAGCCGCCGCCCTCGCAGTACCGGGAGTAGCTGTGGAGCTGCGCCCCCATGGAGGCCAGCTCCTCCTCCCGGGCGTACTCGTCGTCCGCGTCGCCCGTCTCCATGGCGATGGACAGGCAGCTGCCCTCCAGGGAGGAGTGCCTGTGCCTCGCGCCGCCGGGCACCAGCCGCTGCGGCCGGTCGGTGACGGCCAGCGAGAACACCTCGCGGATCTCCAGGTTCTGGGTGCCGCACGCGGGGTCCCGGGGGTGAGGCCTCTGCCCGGGGGMCGCGTGCGGCGCCAGGGCCGCGTGCTCGGGCTTGTGCGAGCGCGGGCAGCCCGCGGGCTCGGCCTTGCACGGCCGGTGGCAGATCAGGGGCTTCTGAGGTAACACCAGCTCCGCCGTCTGCACCGAGGAGCCGCCGTAGCTTTTCTTCGTGTGGCTGTAAATGGAGTTCGCGGAATTGAGCACGCTCGTTTGCCTGGATAAAATAATGGTCTTTTCCCCTACTAATAGGGAAGCGTTTTTACAGTGGGGGACTTGTCGCCCCAGAGGGATGTGCTGCTGCTGGAACTCCGCGTCGCTCTTGCCCGGCAGCCGCGGAATGGAGGTTTTATGCAGCTCTGCCACGGCAGCGTTCGTGTGCTTGGCGGCTCCCGGGCGGCCCGACGAGCTGCCGGGGCTGTAGATACCGGTCACTATCACGTCGTTGTTAGAGGAGCTCCAAGAGGATTGCTGGCTTTGGGATCGAGCAATATTCACCACGTTTCTCACCGCTGCTTCCGGGGGCACGGAGGGAGTGGCGGGGGCAGTCCCCGGGGGGGTGCCCCCAGACTCCACAGCGCTCTTGCTGCTCATCTTCCTCCGCTTGTTGCCAACCCACGTCTGCGAACAACAGCGGCAGCGACAACAAACACAAAACGAGGCATTAAAGAGGCAGGAAAAAAATCAGCAATTCCATTTTTAAGCAGATCTGATGACATGTTAAGTGTTCAAGGTGGGATCTAAGTTTACAAATATGTAAATCATGTACTGATTATGCAGTGAACGTGACAGGGTGGAAACCCAGGCCTGAACGATTACATGGTAGAAATCCAGGCCTATCCTGCTTGGGACCCACAACCAATACACAGGAGAACCCCAGACTCAATTCCAAGATCTGTGGAGGTTTACATCAAATCATAAATAGGAAAATAGGACTTTTCYTTTTTTGCAGCTCAGCTCAAGATTRGAAGGACTGGACGCAGTTCTATGGGATGAGACTACAGAAATCCTGATTCTGAGAAAGAATGTATTCATGGTGTTACGATATTTGAATTACAAATTGTATTTAGGGAATTCATGTGCCTATTACAATCCTATCTGCAAGTGCCAGCTGCAACTCAAGTATCGTTTTGCAAAGAACTCATCACTGACCAAGAGTTTTATAGGAAAAAGAGCAAAAAAGGAAAGAAGGGAGGATTAGGAGAGGCAGAAAGGAGGGGTGTAAAGAAGAGAATCCTGAAATATTACAAATGCAGGACAAACACTGGATCTGTTTCCATTGCACTTCCTAAGTAAGAAAAAAGTTTAAGTAGTGCAAATCAGGGCTCAGAAAGGGAAGGAAACTAAAGGAATGATACTTGATTGCAGGAAGGGAAACGGAGAGGGAAAGGAAACATGGAGAGAAGTGCAAGGAGAGGAGAGCTGGGCTGCCTCCTCTAGGACATTCAATCAGCACAAAAATAGCAAAGCAGCCCTGGCTGCACCATCAGCATCCAGATTCCTGTTACAACTGTCTGCCGGCCCCAGGAGCCTGAATCCCTGGCTGACTTCCACAACTTCCAGCACCTCGAGCTGAGAAAGTAACTTTTACTGTTTCCGGAGTGTTCTGAGGGAGGGGAATCCGGGTAAGAATTGGGAAGCAGGGTGGTTCTTGTTAATWTACCACTGGTACACCAATTAAAAAACCAACCTAGACTGGTCTCACTTGTTCCTCCTCAGTGTCCAATGTCACAGCAGCTCCTGGGAGCTCCACTGCCCTCGTTGTTTTTCCATCTAATGCTTCGGGATTTCTATTTCTGCTCTCGGACAACAGCCATGTTGCTGTCTAGTGTTTCACAAAGGGATTATTATTTCCTTTCCCCTGGAATTCATAGACTTTGGAAGAGCTCCTGTTAGCACTAGTGACATTCTTGTTTTATAAGAAAAGAATTTCCTCACTGTAAATAGCCATGAGAGACCACAATATTTATGATTGTGATGTAGAATACAAGTGTGACAGAGTGCATCAGAAGAAATAGTTCCACAATTGTTTCCCCCAAATATTTTAATTTCTAGCAACTTATTTAGCTTAAGAATAATTTCTTAATAATGTGACCTTGCTTTGATACAATACATTTTACAAAGTTTCTATACAGCAAACTAATTTGTAACTTAATAAATAGTAATTTTTTAAAATCCCAACAAAAGACAAACAACAAAAACCACTCCTTGTGCAGCCCAGGCCCCTGCTAAATTCAACAGTCATGTGAAGATATTTCAGTGCAAACAAACTCTAAATAGGCTYACTGGGTAAAAATGAATGTGTCACACTGAAGTCTGTTTTAAGACAAGGATGAAGTTAGAGACTCCAGACCTCTACATATTTAATGTAAAGCAATTAATGTGTATGTTTAACAAATTTGGAAGGCCTCAGTACTCACCCTGACCACGCTGAAATCCAGTTTAGTTTCTTGTGCACACTGCAATATGAGCTGAAAGCAATTTTTACTTTGATTTGTCATTCCATTTTCATAATAACGCTGCAATATCCTCTGTTGTTCTACAGTAAATACAGAACGCAGATTCATCTGGAAAGAAAAGAAGGTGCTCTGAAAGCTGGAATAACAACTGTAACACTTGCAGAATGCACAGGCTCTCATTTATGCCTGTGATAACCCTAAGGGTTGACACATTTTCTCTACAGAATCTTTTACCAACACTTCCTTACTTTTCAAAAACACCCATTATAGTCAGCGTTAGTGAGTCCTTTGTCTCAAAGTTGAACAGGTGAACTGTATGTTTGGAACAACCCTGACAGCTTTTCATAAATAAATAAATATTACATGAGATTTCTACGTCTATGAGGCTCTAGTTTCAAAGAAAAAGTTTCTCCCTCAAAAAAATAAATAAAATAAAGGCATTAGGCAAAACAGAGAAACATCAGCACCTCAAACAATGTCGTTAGGGTCTGTTTCTCCTCCCCTAACAACAACAAAAAAGACAAAAGCTGGGATAAAATGACTGCTTGACACGAGTAAAGTTTCCATTGTCTCCAACTTCAGCAAATCCTACACTCCATGAGGTCCTTCTGCTGTGTCAGCACTGGCACTTCAGCTGCAAAGTCACAAAGATCAAGGACTGAAGACCAATGCGGGGGAAAAATCCCAAGGAAGGGCTCTGGGCAGCTCTGGTGCTGCCCACCCAGTGCAAACATCCAGTATTAACAGAGGAGTGACACCCRTGTCCCAGCCTGAGACAGCTCCTGCTGCTGGGACACCACCCCGAGGCTGGAAATCAGGATTTTTAAGAACACCTAAGGGTTGTTTTCCTGGGATACAGTCAGTGCTGGCTACAGGAGCTTGGGATGCATTCCCGCTCCTTGGCTTTGTCCAAAGTGGTGCTGAGGAACTCAGCCAGGATAAGCGACCCAGGTTCCTCCTGGGCCAGCAGAACTCCTCAGGTCCCGTTCCCAGCACTGGGTCCCCCTGAGAGCTGTGGGGRTCAGGAGGTGGCCTGGGCCTGAGCAACACACTAAACCAGACACTGCTTTGTTATGTGTGACAATTCACTCCCTGGCTTGGSAAAGGCAAACAATATTACCAATGTTACCAAGTGCACAACAGACTCCTAATGGCAAACTGGAGCTTTATGCTCTTGTGCATGGTCTATACAGGCAAAGAATACAATCCTCTGGTTAGATATCAGAAAAGAAGAGCCCCATCATCACAGATTTCCAAGACAGGGCCTTTCTTTGTCCCAAACAAGAGGCCACCAGCTGAGACATCCTAAGAACCAGCCAGGAAAAAGTTTTATCCGACTTGGTGCTTTGGGAAGCAAAAATGTCACCAGCCATAAGTTATTTTAAGGCAGTACATGTATCACAATAAACTCTGGAATAAGAAACATCATCCAGTAGGAAAATAAAAGGGATGAGGGAACCCTTTTTAGCCAAGCATTTTTAAAAATTCTGGTTGGAAAGGAGGAGAGTGGTGATCTACCTAATCTTTGCACAAGAGCTGCTTCTAATATAGAGCAAATAAAATYATCCAGGGCTCAAAAGCACGAGCAGACACCCAACTGCTTTCACACCATTCTCCAAGATGATTACACTACATAATGGTAATGGATGTTAGGAGTTCAACAGGCTTGTATAAAGAAAGAGATTAATATCTAGAATTTGGAGTAAAATGCTTGTAGGCCAGAGCTTTGACTTCAGAGTTTACTTTCCTCTCTATGTGAACARGCAATACAAAAATCAATAATTACCCATTTGTAAAAATTACTGTTTCTTTGAAATAATAGTTAAAATAGAAGATGATTTTTYAATCACATTTTTTACCTCTGTTTCCAACTCTTATTCACGCTCTCAATCCAGTGCATTATTAAATGCAGCACCACTAGCAGCACTACAAGTCAGCTTTGCCCAAGTTCTGCCTCCCCCAGAACATTTATTCAGTCACAGCCAGAGCTGGACAAAGGAGACTCTTGCTCTGAATAATCTACTCCTTAAAGAAATTTATAGCAAGCAACAGAGGAGACAATTATTAGTCCATTAACAAATCAATGAAGTTCATAATAATCTACTTTCTCATGTTGAGAACTGCCTGCAGATCTCCCATGTGGATACACAGGGAYGAGGCCACTGACTGATTTATGCCACTTGGGAAGAACACAGAAGAGTTAATTTTGTGACTCCTTTTCCTCCTGCACGATTGGCAGGACCCAGCTTCCACTTCTGTCTGCTCCTCCTTCAGTACCAGTGGTCCTGTTTTATTTAGTGGAGCTCCACTCCCACAAAGGACCTCATCAGAAATAGTTAGGAACCTTCCATCTTTCCAGATCTAGCTCAAGTGTGTCATCCCAAAGCTCCAGCATYTCCATACCCAGGCTCATCACATCATGCTCTCCAAATAGTTCACCAACTGCAATGAACACTCTGCCAATGGCAAGATAAATTTTTAGAGCCAGATCTGACGACCTGCGAGGGAAGATGTGTGTCAGGTCCTCGACACTTTTTTAATTACGTGGATTTCTGTATCCAAGGTCACTTCAGTGTTAAAACACKTTCATTGTTGTATTTGACATCTGTAATTTAGATAAAGACAGGGTGGAGCGTTTTGATTAAATCACTTGAACTTCAGATAAACCTCTGTGCATTGCATGACAGGCTTGGCCCAGCCGAGCTCCAGGGAGGTCACAGGCTGGTTTAATAACTCATTTTTGCAGTGCATTTTCATCACTCCTCAGCTACACCTGCCAACCAAAGCCCTGGTAAGATTCCTTAGTAGCCCCTGCCTTGTATCCAGTAGAGTAGAGCTCAAAGGATCCATGCAGAGGCCATCAAAAAGTGATTTAAATAAACAGCTGACAGGATCCTACAGCCACAGAGTCATCAAAGCTGACTCATAACTGCAGTTTACATTCCAACACCTAAACCTTCAAATAAGCAGGTGAGATTTATTAAAGCTCTTTGTGTCTTGGATATACCAAATCCTAAGTCAATAGTTGTGTACCATTTCCCACTGATTTCACACTGGTGTGAAGGACACTTGGCAATGTTCCGTGTYTGGCAGGTTCAAAGCTCACTGATCTTATGTCACCTGTAAAGTGCAGATGGAAACCAGTTTGCTATCAGCAGTTCCTGAGTGCTGATTCTGAATATCCCAATATCTGTGTTGAATAAACCAATTCCTGGATGTTTGGGAGCTCCCCTAGAAAACCACAGAGTCCAAAGCCATCCCATTAATCCAGGAAGAGCTGCCTCTGCACATCCCACCTTCACAGGCAACAAGATCTGCTCACTTCCCATACCTGTCACACCTGGGAATTTACCTGGAAATTGAACATTCCAACATCTGTAAGAACATAATGTTACTGTCTCTGAGACAAATTAATACATGACATATTCATCAAAGAATTGCACTGATTATTTTTTTGGGAAATATTACCTGTTCAGCAACAGTTTTCATAGGCAGAACAAGATATGAACTCTTACATTTTCTTTAACATAGGAAACAACTTACAAAGTGCTAAAATTACTGAATGTTGAGATAGCCACATCAGTTTGAAGGGAATCAGCAGGTCACACACCTTCATCACAGACTATTATTCAAAACCAACTCAGTAACTTTCAAAGAAATAAACTCCTTTTCCCAATCTGTGCACTTATGGAGCACTCCAGTCTCTTCAGGATTTCTCACCTTTGTCTTGAACCTCAGACTCCAAGTTAGAAATCCACATGGATTTTTATCATAATTTCATTTTGATCTTGACTTGCCAAGCTTAGCAAACATGCATGTGAGCTTTTGGGAAGCCAGGTGTCCAGCTGGTTGGCAACACATTGGCACTGAAAAGAGAGTTTGTTACAGAAAAGAACTCTGTGAAATTTAATAAAAATCAGGCACAGCATTATGCAAACAAATTCCATGAATGTAAGTTGTATTTTTACTTTAACAAAAGACAGAGGTGGCAAAGCAGTACTTAAGGATTCAACATCTGCTTGAATAAAGCAGCCTTGGCCAAGTGTGTTGGTGTCTTTGACAGTGCAGCTGAAAAAGCAGCTTTTCCCARTACTCCCTTCCCCCTGCTACGTGTCCTAGGCCAACCAACACCAGGTAACTCTTCACTCCAGTGGYTCTCCCACTCCCCAACCTACTGTGAACCCAACAACAGAAAGATGTTGGGTTCTGAACACCAATTCAAAAACTCCTCGTGTAAGACCCCTCTGCTGTCACAGTTCAGGAGATGTAAATGGAGTCCAAGTGCTGCCAGGCTCTGGGGACACGTGGGAGATCCCAGGGTGGTGACTGATAAGGACAAAGATGGGAACTCCATGGCCTTCAGTTTGTGCCAAGGACAATTCCATGGACACCCTGCGCCTGTCAGCAGCTCCTCATCAGATGACACTGAGGTTGTTCTTACAGATGAACTTTGTCAGGCTTCTTCAGCTGTTTGAGCAACTTTTCCCCAGTATCCACCTTCCTTCCCTTCTGTGGGAAGAGCGAGGATGAGCGGGGAGGGGAGAACACCTCAATCAGAGTTTGCTCCTGAAGCCGTGGTGCGTTTGCTGCATGGAACAGGTACTCAGTGCATGATCCCAGTGTTTGCCCAGTCCTTCCACCCCAGTTACTTCAGCCAACRTTCACAAATTAAGAATCTCCCCAGGGAGACCTGGTAAAGCCAGGTCATTTATTTATAGCAACGAAGGGAAACAACTCGATGTCAAGGGGTACCACAAAAGAAAGAACAACTGTAAGAAAACGGGAATAATCATGTAACCAAATACTTCAAGAGATACCAAGGTGTTCTGCAATTACTTCAAAGATCTGGTGGGAAAAAAAAGAAAAAAAAAAAAGGAGCAGCTTAAGAAGGAAAAATAATTTCTGCCTACAACATATAGCAGTTTGATCTTAGTCTCCAAAAGTCTCTAAATATTAAGATTGCTGAACGAAGTAAACATTTACAAGGTAAATCTTTATAGAATACTACATTAATACTAATTAATTTGAAAAATAGGAAACGAGAACGTAATTATGCTTCCTTCAAACAGCAATAGAAACTAGTTTTGGATATGAAATAAATAGTAAATAAATCAATTAACTCAGAGTACAAGCCACCATGAAGTAACTAAGTATAAAAATATTTATGGCATAACACATTTTAGAACTGTCAGCGATTAACACTGGTGATAAAAGGGAATACGCAGTTTCTGAGAGTTTTCTTTTTTAACTTCAGCACCAAACAGGCATTTGCTTAGAAAAAAGTCACCTTAAAAAGGCTATTTCTGTTTTAGTGTCTCCATCTGTAACAGGTACGACAAGAAAATCAGCACAGTCCCAATTTATCTTTTTTTTGTTCCCTCTACAGATCTCCAGTGGTAAAAAATAACAAGTCTTGGTGCCAATATAAATCTGAGACTAAACTGGAACTGTGGTAAGAAAGCTACTATAGACATAAATGAAACAAGACTGCAGTAGTGACACAATTCCTCCAGCTTTAGAAACCTGAACTGAAATCACCTCATTCACTTTCCACGGCTGCCAAAAACTCACCATTTTTTGCACATCTCAATGGAAAGAAAATAAACCAACCAACCCCCCCAGTTTACACACCACGTGTGGAGATACTGGATGCACATCAAGCAACAACGTTTAATAATCTCAATTTGTGGGTTGGTGCCTCTTTCCTACACAGGCCAAACCAGTCACAACTACTCACTCCAAGTGCAGTAGATGAGGCTGATGCTTGGGTAGGTGTAATGTACCCACCAGCCTGTAAAACTTTTAAATATCCGTGACTCGCAGCATAATTGCTTCCCTCTCCACTAAGTACAGCGTTTGTAGGATTGTATTACAGTCCTACCTATAAAATGCAGCCCTTTATTAGGGACAAATTAGACCGCCCTCAGTACCTTAATAACATAATAACCCATGACCACAACTCGGCAGGTTTATGCATCCCATCCTGCTTTATTGATGCAAATGAGACTCCTGACTGCAGCCGGATTAGCCACATGTTTTAAATAAAGCATGTACGTGTCTGTAAGGCCTGTGCCRGGGCAAAGGGAAGGAACACTAAAGTGCCGCGTTACTCTGAACGTGTGAGCTGCTTCAGGACTCCAGTTGGGAGGACACAGAACTACTTTGGGTTAATTATGTGTGGTCTTACCCATAGCATGAGAAGCCCCAGGTTAAGAGGGCAGGGGACAGGGCTGGGGAATGCCCGGGGCAGGTGGGTGCCACACAGGCACTTCCAGAGGGGAGACCTCCAGAACAGCACAGCCAAGGACACTTCTTCCTCCTCATCCCCACATATCTGAGGGATATAAGTGCTGCAGCACAAGGCCCCTGTTCAACCACCCCCATGACTGGCTGCGCCTGGCATCACAACAGGACAATACCATGGAATCACAGAGTGGTTCGGGTTGGAAGGGACCTTAAGGATCATCTTCCACACCCTGCCCACATGGGCACACTGAGACACCGGGGACRCTGAAGGGCTGAGGGGCTGAGGACTGATGCAACCAGTGACAGGACGAGAGGACACAGGCTTAAGCTGTGCCAATGAAGGTTTAGGTTCGACAATAGGAAGAAATCCTTCACAAAAAGGGTGAGTAGACATCAGAAGGGGCTTCCCAGGGAGGTTTGGAGTCCCCATCTCTGGAGGTGTCCAAGGAATGCCTGGAYGTGGCACTCAGTGCTCTTGGCTGGTGACAAGGTGGGCACCGGGCACAGGTTGGACTYGATGCTCTTGGACGTCTTTTCCAAYCTCAGTGACTGARGTACCTGAACTGAGGCAATGGCAGTAACTAGCGATGAGAGGACAAAGCCTTARCTTGCCCCAGGGAGGGTTAGGTTGGACATTAGGAACAATTTCTTCACATAAAGGGTGGTCAGACATTGGAAGGGTCTGCCCAGGGAGGTGGTGGAGTCCCCATCCCTGAAGCGTTTAAGGCAAGGCTAGACGAGGCACTGAGCGCCCCGGGTTGGCTGACGAGGCGATGTTCGGTGACAGGCTGTGCTCGGGGCTCGCAGGGGTGCTTTCCGASCTCGGTGTTCGTGAATTTATTCTGTGACTGTGACTGAGGCACCAGGGGCCGAGGGGCCGCCGCCGGGCCCGGCGCGCACGCGCAAAGCCGCCCGGGCCGGCGCAGGCGCGCGGGCGCTCTCCCGGCGCGCGCGGAGCGGCTGCGCGCGCACGCGCAGTTCCCCCGGCGGCTCCCGGCGCGTGCCCGGCGCGCCCCCCCCCGCCCCCCCCGCTCGGGGCCGCGCCGGAGGGGGGTGGGGGGAGGCGCTGCGGCGCCTGCGCGCGCCGGGCGCGTCCGCGCGCGCGAGCCCGCGCGGCCGCCACCCCCTCCCCCACACCGCCGGGCCGGGGGGGGGGCATCGCCGGCATCATCATCATCATCATCATCATCACCATCACCACCACCATCATCATCATCATCATCTTCCTCTTCCCCGCCCGCCGCGCCCCTCCCGCCCGGGGGGGGCCCGCCGCGCCTTCCCCCCCGGGGGTCTCCGGCGCGCTTACCGTGCAGCGCGGGGCCGGCGCGGGGGCTCCGGGCTCGGCCGGGCTCGCCTGGGTCGGTCCCGGCGTCACACAATGAAATCAGCGGCCCCGATCATTAATTCTCATCATGATCGTGACGTGCGCGCAGACAGCGGCCAATGGCGCGCTGCGATCAGCGCGGCCCGGACGGCGCCCGCCCCCGCCGCCCGCCGGGGGGGCGCGCACGGGAGCGCCGGGGCCGCCGGGGACGGGGCAGCCGCGGCGCCGGAGCCGGGCCCGAGCCGGCCCCGCCGCCGCCCCGCACCGCCCCCGGCCTGGGCCCGCCCGGCAGCGCCCGCGCCGCGCCCGCGGAGCCATCCCCGGGAGCGCGGGGAGACGGAGGGAAGGAGCCCGCGATCCGTACAAACATCGCCGAGGGGTGTCAGGGGATGGTGCCAGGCTCTGTGCGGCGGCAGGACAAGGAGCAATGGCCGTGAACTAAAACACGAGGAAGAACTTCTCTCCATGAGGGTGGCAGAGCCCTGGAACAGCTGCCCGGGGAGGGTGGGAGTCTCCCTCTCTGGGGACATCCCAAACCCACCTGGGCACGTTCCTGTGTCCCCTGCTCTAGGTGACCCTGCCTTGGGCTGGGTGATCTCCAGAGGTCCCTCCCATCCCCAACCATCCTGTGACTCTGTGGATGGCTCRTTCTGTGATCCCACCGGGATGTGCAGTGTGGGCACGCAAGGAGATTGTGCCCAGTTCAACCCAAAAAGCTCCGTGAAGAACCGGGGGTTCAGTTGCGTGAATGTTACAGCACTCAAGAAATAAACCTTTTATTGCCTGAGATTGATACGTTTGGTCTGGGAGGKGAGGAAATGCCAGTCTGTCCAGGTGGGCAGCACAGGGCAGGTATCCCGTGTGCCCGGACACCTCCTTGGGGCCACGGTCAGAGCTGGTGACAACACAAACCACACACACTCCTTGTGTCCTTGTGGAATCCAGGTACCACCAGGTGCATCAGTGCCTCCTTCAGGCTCTATTTCCCTTCCCAAAGAAAACCTCTTCAACAAACGAGCAGGAAGGCTGACACTGCTCACCCATCCTCGGGGATTGTGTGGTAGAAATCATGTAAAATCACTGTTGATTGGCTGTGCTGTAGGGGCACTGAGCAGTCTGAATCAGGTTTGAGACCTGGTTGTGTTAATTACAAATCCTCTGGATAGGCCATACCCCTATTCCAAATAGTTTCCTCTGCAAGTCACAACGTTAAAATATTAAACAGGCAATTAATGTTGTGCAATGCTTCAATCAGAACTATCAGTAAGTATTTCTGCAGGACTGAAATGAAAGGATCGCTGCTGGTTCTTTGTAGGCAGGGAGGAGAACAGCAGTCAGTATCTGTTTATTTTAAAATTGCGAGAAGTTATTTACATTGTTTAAAAATTTTAACACTGACTTCTGAACTACTGGTGGCATCGCTTTGGGGGGTTGGGACTGGATGATCTTTAAGGACCTTTCCATCTGAAACCATTCTATAATTCTGTGWGGTCATAAACACCCTGAATTCAGTAACAGGGTTTTAGGGATAGCCCGTGTATTGAAACCCTGAAGCATCTATTGTGCTGCTTTGTCTCCTGGATATATCCCTTTCCTCTCTGTGCCATCAATATTCACTGTAAAAATTTAATAGAGCAACCACAAAACCTCTGCACCACCACTTTTATAGAAAATAATTGGTTTGGAATCAGCTAAGGAACGATTCCTGAGAAACTTGGTTCATTTTCTTCTYACATTATCTGCGGCTTGGGAAACAAAAATGGTGAGACAGTCTCTCTAAAATCCTTTGAAAGATACAGTGGTGTTTGATAAAATGCAGCTTATTAAACTCCTTTTAAAGGTTGAATAATAGAAAGTAATATTTCAAGGGCTCTGATTTGACTAACAATGAGCTCACAGGTGCTTTTTCTATAGTTTTTATCAAAAAACACATAGAATCATTCTTGGAGGAGACATGAGATGTGTATTTAAGTTGTCAAAGAAACCAGTTTGCACCCTTGCTGCCACAAAAAAAAGATTTATAGATCACTGTGATGTTCTTTACAATATAGAAGAGTAGACTGAACGTAGAGGTTAAAAAAGCAGCAGAGGAGTGACAAGCTCCAGAAAGAGCTCCATGTTGTGTATTTCCATTCCTGGCGTCACCTTTCAGTGAGACAAACCTTGAGCACAAGGCTACGGCAGGATGAAACAAACCCAATATTCTTCTCCTGCCACCAGAGCCAAACGCTTCCTCCTTCATTAATGACACATTTMAATTAACAGGGGCTGCCAGATTGGTCTGGTGGTTTAAACAGGAGCCTGGGACATGAAAGGAGCCCTTCCATGAGGGAATTAGCATCAAAGGGAGATTCTCTGCTGCAGCTCCTGTGGATGAGCTCATTACCCTGATTAGCTGAGCTCTCTAGGAGTGACCTACCCTGGCATGGTTCTGCGTGGCAGGGGAAGCACCTGGGCCAGGGCTGGCTGKGGATATTTCCTGCCACAGCTGGGAACATCTGCATGGCTCCCACGTGGGGCAGGGAGTCGATTCCACGGTCAGGAACCCACCTGGAAAATCACGTGGTTGTTCTCATCCCCCATCCTTGTCCTTTTCCAAAAGTTCCTAAGTTTTCAGACTTTTAGGAGATCGTTCAGGTAAGAGAAGTCTCTGTGAGGATTCCTGAGAAGTCTCTGTRAGGATTCCTGAGAAGTCTCTGTGAGGATTCCCGAGAAGTCTCTGTGAGGATTCCCGAGAAGTCTCTGTGAGGATTCCTGAGAAGTCTCTGTGAGGATTCCCCATAATTCCCAGAGATGGACCGAGAGCTTGAGCCTGAACAGCTTTGGCCACATGTCTTAGAGCAGCAGCTGCTATTCCCATTTCTTGGCTTTTTCTGGAGTCTGGAAAACACTAAGGAAGCCAAAGAGGCAAACCCAACCCACTCCACAGAATCCTTTCCCAGGGCAGCTTTCCTCACCTCGTGATGCCATTATTTTGGTGATGTTTTAAAGGATGGAGCTCTAAGCCAGACCTCGGGGTGACCTTTGGAGTCAGGGACCTTTCAAGAAGGAGTGAAAACAGGGTGGAAAAGAGCCCATTTTCACCTGGAATTTTTGTGTTTGCAACTCCCGATCCCAAACGAGTGATTTGGCTCTTACACTGCTYCAAGGCATTAAATCGTGTGGCTGCATTCCATCAACCAAAAAGGGACTGGATTGAACCTGTCCCCTTGTCCCCAAAGGGTTGAACTTGTGCTTGGGAAAACATATGGAGAATCCAGTGTTGAAAAGCCTGGAGTTAATCTAGTGCTTGACCATCCTCCCTTTGGGAACTTCTTGCAATCATTCATCCTGAATCTTTGATGAGTTAAACCCTCCTAAGAGATTCATTAAACTTCAGGCTCAGGAGTGACCACAGGAAAGCCCCTCTGGTCCTTTCATYTTGTTGGAAAAGTGTAATAACAGTTCCTGAGCAGCTCCTCAGGCAGTTCTGAGGCTTTGTCCCCTCAGTTTCACTCCCAGAACGTGTCTGAGCACTCCAAAAACTTTGCAAAAGTCAAGATATGTAACATTTACTGCTGCATGTCTCTGCAAGGCTCATTATTCCACCACAGAGGAAAGTTAGAGCAGCTTGACRTGATTTATTCTTGCAAAATCTGAGTTGTTTCCACCAAAATATTTGTGTTCTTCTTTTCCTCTTGATGCTGTTGGATTTGCAGGGGTGGAAGCTGCCCCGAAAAGCAAGTCCTTGGTTTAGGGACCTGCTCTTTCCCAGGTTTTCTGCCCAATGAACACCCAAAATGACAACAGTGATGCTCATTTTACAGAAATATTGTAAAGACTGGGAGCACAAGGGAGTAATTAAAGATCCACTAAATCGGGAGGGTTCCGTGTGAAATGGTGATGGAGAAAGGATTAGAGTGTGTAAACCTCAGGAAAAATGTTAATATGGAAAATTCCRTGTGGCACATTTTCTGCATCTCAAAGCACAGCCAGAATTAGTGRTCCTACAAGATTTACAAATTTTCTGTCTTCTTTGAACTTGGTTTTGCCATATTAATTAAAATTAGTTGTTAATCCTCACCCAGTGCATAAACAAAGCTCCCATAAACTCGMTTTGTAAATATGCCCTTTGTGTTGGTATGGAAAAAGCAGCTGGTGCTTGTGGGAAAAAGATGGGAAAGAGCCTGGCTGGGTAGACATCTTAAGGATTTGTTCCACTTTTTTAGTTATTAGGATATTTTTAAGAAAATCAGCTCCTCAGTTTGCTATATTTTTCATGTCAGAGCAGCAAGGCTTTGGGTTTTTTGTTTTGTYGTTCTGGTCTATAGTAAAACACATTTTCACCCTTAAGTATTTCACAAAAATTGAATTCCTTGTGACTCTTTCACAGCGTGATTCCTCAGGTTTGGTGGGACCTGGGCCACCAGGTGAAGTGTCCTGCTTGGGAAAGAGCCRCTGTGTTTTGTAGATAAAATATCCTGCTTTGTTCAGTTCCATAGCCCCACGTTTATTTTGCAACAAGACCTTGTAAGTTTAAATCTTATCACAAACTGCTATGGCTCATTAGAAAATGATCCCATTAAGAAATATGTTTACAAAGTGACCTTCCATCTCTGTCTTTGAGATAACAATAAAATTGAAGTATTGATGGTTTGATGCCAAATATTTTTCCCTTTCTCATAACCTTGTTTTCTTTCATCTACACACAGAGGAATTTGTTTAAATGCAAATTATTTCTTTCATGAAAGAAGACAGCTTTTGTATTAATCACGATTTGTTGAAATAATTTCTTTTAAATGAAGGAAATTTACTTCGTGGTAGGACTACATCATTGCTTCCAACCTGTTTCCTTTTCCATGCGAGATAAGAGCCCAGGGATGCGGGATAAATGTCTTGGATCGTATCAAAAGCCTTTTCAGTCCTGGCTGGCCGTGGCTGCTGGTGGATGTGAATTAACGTTAATCAGTATCAAAAACTGATTTTGATCTCTTTATTTTCCAAAGGAAAAATACCTATTTCACACGTTTCATTATAAAATAATGATATATTTTACACTCACATGGACATTTTGATTCATTTTGCCCCCCAGACCTACATTCTCTTACATTCTCTTGCATCCTCTTGTCCTTCTGGTGTCTTTCTTCTCCCAGCCCCTGCCAGCCCCCCTGGGCCACCTCAGTCCTGGCTGTGACCCTGCTCCATTGGGAGTACCCACTCCTGGCTCCCTGGAAGCAGCTGCCTCCACTGTGCCCTAACACATCCTATGAAAAAAACCCTTTTTGATACAATATAGGGAAAAAAAATAGCTTTTACAGTGTATTTCAATAAAGCTCCCAAAGCAAAAGCAGCAGTGACCTGTCGTGGTACGGAGCTGATGRATTTGCTCAGTGGCCCTAAACCACCGTGTTTATCTTGGAATCCCAGCTAATGAAAGGCTTCAAGCCATGGAGCTCAAGCTCCGTTAACTAATCAATTCCTAACTCTGGGAATTCAAAAAATGGGGAGCGAAGCTGTGGCGGCTTGCGCAGTTTCAGAGGGGCGGCGCTCAGAGCAGGATGTTAACGGGAAAAGTGGGTGACAAAGGAGATGCCAGATAGCACTTTGCCTGCTGAGGGAAAAGAGGGCGGCGAAACAGGGCAAGGAATGCCTTGGACGTGCTTTGGGAGTGCGAAGCGTGGAAAGAAATGAATAATTCCCGATGGGATGCGGGAGGTCCAGCCCCGCGAGCAGCGCGTCTCTGGTGCTCTGCAGCAGGAGAGGGATCCTTTGTGGGGCTTCASAAAGGGCAGGGAAAGGTGGCTCCGTGCCGTTCCATAAAGATATTTTTCCCTGGATGCTCGGTGCCTCTCCAGGCRCGGGGCAGGTGAGTCCTGGACTGTGCAAAAGCAGCGTCGGGGCCCCTGCCCGGGTTAACGAGCTGTGCCCTTCGGTAGGGATTAGGGAAGATGGGAAAGCGTCTGAAGCCAGGGAGGATTGAGGAAAAGCAAACAGCCCGACTTCACGGCACAGTCTATTCCAGGGATTCGACTTCATCGGGATCCGTGTCAGCCGCCTCGATAGGCCCCCCTGGAAGTCGTTTGTTTTAGGTAAACATTTGCAAATGAACTTTTTTGTATTCGTGGCGTCATTTGGGAAAGGGGGGAAGGAACAAGGGATACGTTAGGAGCAGTACTGGTGTCTGAACTCTACAGAAACATTTAGACCTTTCAAAGTAAATGTCAAGTTGTTCCTATTGAGGCAAATTCTTGCAAATTTCAGCTAATTAACATAACCACTTTCCAAGTCAAAGCAGGCCCTTGTGCTGTGCTTAAGTGGTTTGATGCACGAATTCCTTCTGATTGCCACAGCCCCACGTTTATGGCTGTGGGAAGAAAAGGGAAAGTTATGAGTCCAAAGGGTTTTTTACTCCGGGCAACAAAATTCTTCATGGACATAAAGGTAACTTTGCTACGATTATTTTTAATACTGAATGATATTTTCCTGAGCCACCGAAGAAACGGGATCCAGCTGAAGTTCCTGGGATGCAGAGAAGGGACAGAGCTGACTGGAAAGGAATATTCGAATAGTCATGATTGGTGTTTAACCACAAGAGTGACCCAACAGCCCTATAAAAGGTGATGAACTGAGTTCCAGGAATGGAAATTTAATTCTGTATTTCTTTCTAATGTCAATCCTCTCCGTGTCACCTCTGTGTGCTGGTGCAAGGCCATGAAAGCTCATCTTGATTTTCTATCATTTTCTAGGTGCTGCACTGGCAAAGCAGTGCTTGGGAATTGGGATTAAAATCAACTCGTATTTTAGAGCTATTAACTTGATACAGCTACAATTGTACAAAGGGGAGTGCTTATTTTCAGCATAAAAAATTTATTTGCCTGAGGGAGAYTTTAGTGTCCAAGACATACATTTGTGAGAAATATAAGAATTTGAAAATGCTCTTTCAACAAACAGGGYCACAGTCTGCAAGCAGCCACCCAAAACTGGAAAGAGAGGGAAAATGTGAGTCACGGTTCCTGAAAAGTTTTGATTCTGGTGGCAATTTAACAGCAAAATAATTAACCTCTGTATTCTAGCATTTATGTTAGAATTCCAAGCAGGGTGATGTGCTACCAGGAAAGTTCGTCAAAGATCTATTAACAAACAGTGTAAAAACATATTTTAAAATTAATCTTTCTTTTTCTGTCACTTCTTTCACAGCTAATGACACGTATTTTTATTTAAGTGTGAAATCATGTCATTTATAATTTTAGGGGRAAAAGCTTTCAGCAAAGTTTTCAGCCTAAGCTATTTTTAATCCTAACGTTTTCTGTGAATAAGTAGAAATAAGAAAATGAATTGTGCTGTGAAAAGCCACTAAAACAGCTTTTCCCCCAGGAGATTATAAATATCTGTATATATGGGCAGAACGTTCAATTAACATGAGGAATGTCCTGCTAAGTTCCGTGATGATGTACTGGGAGAGAGCAGCAATACAGCGGAACTGGGGAGCTACACAAAAGGGAGTAAGAACTTCCTTAGCAAGATCCRTGATTGCAGAAATCAGACATTTATTAAATAGATGTGATGCAGAAATGAAGCAAATGTGGCACTTCATCAGCAAAATGGGCAGGCAGCATTAAACATAAGCGACGGTGTGGGGTTTAGTTAGGAATGCAAAATGAATTTATAAATAATAGATGGAGATAATAGGAATGGTTTTACAGATAGATAAATGGAAGCAATATTTTTGCTAACTCTTTCAAATTAATTTAAGGCAGCTGCACAGTTATGCCCCTTCCCCAAAGAGTTAAGAAAATGTTAAATGGGTAGCTCACATGATGGAAAGTTATTATCCTGAGATGAGCCTTGGAGGAATTAGGAGGAAAAGGGAGATAATATTGGGATATACGACTTTGATTTTTATTTAAACATTGTTACTTGAAATAGTCRCTAAAATCCTCGAGCTCTTCCAGGCAGAAGATGCAGGGCCTTGTCTGCAGGGACCATGGAATAAAGGCCAAGTTCTTAACAGGTTTCTCACCTGTCTCACCTTTTCACAGCTCTGGCTCACAGAGGTAACACCTGCAGGGAGGGTTTGGAGCCAAAAACTGCTGCTGCTGAACCGAAAAATAAACCCACAACAGCTCCAACTGCAGGACAGGATTTCCCTCTTTGTCCTGCAGCTGGTGGACTGGRTTCAACTGGGGAACAAACAGAAACTTGAGGAGCAAAACTAATAAAACTCAGTGATGTGGGGAATTGCTGGTGGACGTGGAGGAGACTCCAAGGGCAAGGCTCGGTCATGGTCAAATCTATGTTAAAAGTCTTGGCTCCTTATTTTAGGATTGGCTATTTTAATAGGAGCATTTCTAATCATTCTCRCAGGCAGAACAAGCCCAAATAAGAGAAGAGACTGATAAAAATAAAARTGCAGGTTTCTCTCAGGCTGATGAGGCTGAAAAAGAGAAGATGGACTCCTCATGAAGGCCTGAGAAGAAAACAGCTGCTGTGAGGCCTGGAGGACACGGGTCCTGAGGAAACGCCCACTGGGTTGGATATATCAGAAATCAGAGAGTATTTAAAGAATTGGCCGTGGAAGACCCCTGAAACAAGGGATCCATTCCCAGATTTTAGTGGCAGGGCTGTGGCTGGTGTTTGGAGGCTGAAGGGAGCCTGTCCTTCCCTCTCAGGGGACAGGAGGAGAGAGCCTGGCTGCAGAGCTGTYGGGATGCTCGACGGAGGGAAGGAGGGCCGGGAGCAGGAACGGGAGCAGCAGCTGCAGCTGGCTCAGGGGTCTGACAGCTCTCCCTATGAACAAGGTTTCTGCCTGACAGGTCTTGATTTTGGAGCTGAGCTGGTGCAATTTGTGACTACAAGAGGGTGAGAGAGAAATGCAAGCTGACTCTGAAGCACAGCTACAGAGCTTCCCAGCTCTTGGCAATTAGTTCCTACCTTCCTCAGCTTGATCAGAGCACGTCTTGTCACCATCTAACACGGTTTCARGTTGTCCAAAAGGAAAACAGGATGTTGTTTGCTTCCCAAGCTCTTTGAAAATAAAGCYACAGTTGCATGTAAGAGAGAGCAGAGCTGTTGGGAATGGAAAGAGCAAGGGAAGAGCCCTGAGATATTAATTACGGGAGCAAAGCTGGTTGCTGCTGCAAAGCTCCTGGTTAAGAGCAAAGGGCACGCTGCTGGGATGCAGAGGAAAACACGACAGGACACATCACCATCATCTCCTTGGTCTCTAAACAGCAAATCAAGTTAATTTGGAGAGACAGGCCGAAGGGAAGAGACCTTTTTATTCTGCATCCTCCTTTYGGCTCAGCGTTTAGCTCGTGCCAGTGTGTGGCTACAGAGGGGATCAAAAATATCCAGCTCTGCATTCAAACCCGAGGTTTCACCATTCACAGCTGCATCAAGGGCAGGATAGGAAGCTTTACATATTAAAGTCTCTGAAGTGAACATGGTGAAGGCTGCAGCGGATGTTTTGATGTCAGGTTATTCTGGCATGGCCCACATGAATTTTGTTTTTCCGACTTTCAGGTTATTATATCTCTATTTCTGCTCGCAAATATTAAGGCAACACAAARCTTGGCTCCAGCCAGAGGCTGGGAATATCCCTGCAGTGACTGCAGAGCCAGCCCTCCAAGCAAATATTGAGTCTAACTAAACACGGAGAATGAAGAGGCTACTGGAGTAAAAAGTAGGAGCATAATCTCTGAGGTTTTAACCAAGGCATTAGAAAGACCTAATAATAGCAGGGCTTTGCAGAGATGCTAAGATAAAGAAAAAGCCATCTTGAGAATGCCTTGAAGAAAAGCTTCTCCTGCCACCAGTCACTTGGCAACGTGAAAGACAACGAAAATCACACAGGACAAGGAAGACAGAATARTAATAATTGTCATAATTGTATGAATCTGACATTGTCCTTCCAGCACGTCCTGGGTCGCCCCATCAGAGATCTCTGCAAGGCAAAATGACTCTTTGAATGCTGAAGCCCACGTTCAAACATTCCTGCAGGGCAGATTTTGCCGTGGGGTGGTGGAGAAGAAGACAACGATGGAACACAAAAGGATAAACTGGTTTTTCTCGGGGGAACTGTTCTCCCCACCATTGCCTGGAGAGCACCCCAGGCTCTCCTGGATGCTTGAACATGGGCTTGTCCCTCCTCTCCCACCAGACTGAGGGTGCCTCGATGGCAAAACAAGTCCATTTGCAGCGTTTCTGGACTTTTCCTTCAAACCATAAATGTCACACAGGATATACAGCCCAAGCTTCACAGAATCACAGAATACTCCGAGTTGGTTTCCTGAAAGCAACAGGAAAATCAACAGGCAGTTGTGCTTCAAAGCCAACTTGCCAGCCAGCAAATAATGAATTACAAGGGAATCTGGTATCAATAGTTTGGAAGTTTTATTACTGTTGTCAAGTTTTCCATTATTGCTGTTTTTTTCCCAAAGTATTATAGTTTACCTAATGTAGTGAGAAGCAGATGGTTTATTGCTTAAAAGTTGTGATGTGATTCTTGCAGAGGAAGTATATTTATTCTCTTTTTATCAAGTAAATATTTTCCACTTATTTACCAGAAGAAGGGGAAAGGCAAATATAAATTATATTGTATATAAATGTATGGATATATTGGCAGGATATTAAACATACTGTAATAATAAATACTCTAATATTTTGTTTCCTTCAAAGAAAAGAAGCTGGAGTTAGCAGCGCTCAAGTGTTAAAATTCCCAAATGCAAAGATTTTCGGGCCAAAAAGGAGAGTTCTGAAAATAAAGTCTGATCTACACAATATCGACAAAATAAAGGCCATTGATCCACGGGTAATAAATTTGGCATCACACCAATGATTTCTGTTAAGCTGGAACATATTTTGGAAAGAGATTGCCCAGTTTTGCCTTCAGGAATTCTCGTGCTGACCCGGTGACTGCCAGTACTGTAAGCTCCATGTGGAAAACTGAATTAAGAGAGTGAATCCATGCTGAGCTTGGAATGGCCTGCCCAGTGCTGCAGGATCCCTCTGAAGCTGCGTGGGACACTCCAAGAGACTTGCTGCAAGACATTTCCCTGCTTCTCCTTCATTTAGCTAAACTCTCTTGTCAATTCTGAACTTAGCAGAACTTCATAGCTGTTCCCAGAGGAATTCTGTGTAGAAAAATGATAACAAAGGATCTGTCTGCAGATTTCCAGCAGCTCAGAGTTAAGATTTACCCCAATCTCTGTGTCCCCGTGAAGTTTGTCCAGGGAGGAAGATGTGGCTCGTGGTGGTGGCACAAGGCTCCGCATGGAAAGATCCTTTTCCTTGGCAAGGTGCAAGCCTCTTTCCCTGGCACTGCTTCAAGGGACTCCCTTCTTGTATCTCTGCTTTGGAGATTCCCAGATTGGGGCATTCCCTCTTGTTTGGAGGCTCTGAACCTGTTGGTGATATCAGCAAATAGACTGAAAACAGACCATCCTGCTTCCCTTCACRTGAAAATATTTCAGTGTTCTCTGCTCATTTGCAGTCTAAGAACACAAAGTTCATCTTCTATGAGAAAATATTATCCCAGTGTAGCTTCACAGCATCTCCACGGAACTCAGTGGATTTCTAGTAGAGAAGAACTGTATTTCTTAGGTTAGTTTTTTCTACATGAGACCTTTGACACGAATACACTGAAGCTGCATTTAAAACTCTGAATAGGGCTGCAGAATGGGATCATTTTTTTCCCAGAGATGTGTAATCTAGAGAATCTGTTTTATGTAAAAGCTGCTCTTGGTGTCCAGGAAGCACAACAACAGCTAAAGGGCAGCTTCGAAAAAACAGGTGATGTTGTGATGGAAGTGATGCAAGGCAGGAGGAAGTTTGCAGTGCCTCAGTCCATGATACACATGTTTGGTGGCTAAATAGAGGATTTCAGTCTCAGGAGATGTCAGAGTAGGAGCTTTTGTGAACACTAAAATAGACCAAGAAAAAAGCAGTGCAAAAAACCACCTCAGCGATGTCAAGACATGTTTTTTTTGCCAGTGATTATGAAATAATTTCTCCGTAGTCCCGAGAAATGGAGTATTTCTTGCATTTTTGGAATGTTAGCCCTAATTTCCAAACCATTTGTTAAGGATGTTTTAATACCCACTTAAYGTAAAGTATCGTAAATTGTGACTAAAGCACATTAATAAAACAGTTTTGTCACCTAATGGAGCGCGAAAAATATAAATTTCTGATGAGGCTCCATGGAAAAACTGGGATATTAATACCTGTGACTGAAGAGCAGAGACTGCAGTGGGTTCCTGTGGAAGGAATACCGTAAGCTGTTGCAACAAGAAGCGCCAGCGGTGAAAATGAAATGCAATTAATTAATTAATTCATTAATCAATCGGGGTTTATTAAAAGGGAGGCTCCCGAGTGCCCGCTGCCGGAGCTGCCGCCGGGTGCGGTGCCAGCAGATGGCACTCCAGAATGTGGAACACCATCCTCACCGTCCCGGGGCTCCGCGGGAATGGCCCTGCTGCCCGGGGCTGCCCGGGGGCACAGCCAGCAGAATTCCACAAGGGACAGCCAGGGCCGGTGCCTCCCCTGGGAGAAAACSTCCGGCACCGACTGCGGCGTGGGCTGGAGAATCACGGAGTCATGGAATGGCTTGGGTTGGAAGGGAGCTTAAAGCCCATCCCATTCCAGCGCCCACCATGGGCAGGGACACCTTCCACTATCCCAGGTTGCTCCAAGCCCTGTCCAATCTTGGACWCTTCCAGGGATGGGACAGCCTCTGGACACAACAATGGAATATTCACCCGAGGCATTGGCTCAGTTGGTCAGAACCTGGTGCTGAGAACACCAAGGGAGTGGATTCAATTCCCAGACGGATCATTCATTAGGAGTTGGGCTTGGTCCTTGTAGGTCCCTCCCAACTCAGCATATCCTGTGGTCTGAAATGAAGACTGGTGGATGATGTAGCATCCCTGTTGATGCTCTTTGGGAGTTGGGAACGATCCAAAMCCTTTCCTTACAGCCCTGTTCGGGCTGCTCAGAGCACAGGACCCTCCTCCAGCTGTCCTGAGCTGGCCTGTGCCGTGAGAACGGGCAGAACCAACCCCTCAGCCTGTACAGCCAGGGTTAAGTAAGGCCAAGGTTTATCATTAAACAGGAGAATCTGYCGATCCCTATCACAAACCTGAGCTGGGTTTTGTTGCTCCCAGCAGGAGCTTTGTTGCTCTCGTGCAGCTTCCCCAGAGGCACTTTTCTTGCCATCTCTGGAACAAGTGTCTCAAGCGTTGGAGGCAGCATCGGGCAGAACCTGGCTTGGAACAGAACTGATCAAAACTAATAATTTCGCTCCATTCTGTTTTTTAAAAAGATGTTCTTTTCCACAAAAAGCAGCTGTACCATACGTGAATGTTACATGATAAAAAACTTCAATGATAACCGAGAGTTCAACAGTCATTTCCTTTGAGATTTTGCTTACATTTCCATTAATAACATAAATTATAGATGTCCTAAGTTATAACACTGCATACCACTTTTCCAGGGCATTCATGACTTATTTAATCTGGAAATGCATGCTCGTGTTTTTCCATAATGGCCATCAAATGCCATGTCAAGATTTTATTAAACCAACCCRCTCAGAAAGGACTCATTTCACAACATGCAAGTTATTTCTTCATCAAAGAAGATGAGAATAATTGTTACCAAATGAGAACTGCAAGAAAGACACGATTGTTCTGAGCGTTAGCCTGACTCTGCTACCAGATTTGAGCATAATCCTTAATTGGAAAGTTATCACTGGCCATGAAATACACAGGAACATCTCAGTGCCTCCCACAGTGACCATGAAGATAGGGAGAGTGATGGTTTAATTAGCAATCCCAGAGTTCCCAGGCAGTGCTCAAAAGCTCCAGCACTATTGCTRTGCGGGAGGAGGGACTCCAAACCTTCCCACCAGCCTGTGCAGCCTTTGCTGTCAAGACAGCAGCGACCATGATGGGCTGGAATCACCAGATTATTTTSTAGAGGCCTTTGACAACAATGTCGTGTGGTGAAAGCTCTGCTCCCTTTCTCCCTTTCAAACGCCTCACGTTGCCTCGATGCTTATGCAGACTTCAGTCAGAAAGTATTTCTCATTTACATGACCTAGATAGAATAATAGTGAGAAAGATGCTCCTTGATCTTTTTTCCCTTGATTTGCTACATTCAGCCTGGAAGAAAAACACAGTCATGGGAATGCATTGTTGCTTTTATGTCGGCGTTAGGAAGCGGTGCCAGGTAGRGTGGGGGATAGATCTAGGCAGAAGCCTTGCAGTAAACATCCAGAAAAACACATGGAATAGCTTCAGGGATCACATAGTTTTGCCTATTTTTTTGAAAAAATTCCCTTGTTTAGTGACTTTTCGGGATTCTTCCGCTGCAGTGACCCATGGCTGGCAGAGCTGTGCGGGAGGAGGTTTGGAGCCGTGCCAGGAGCGAGGACAGCTCCGTGCAGGGGGTGGTTATCCCATGGTTACTCGTCTCAGAGTCATTACCTCAGCGGGCAGAGTGGCCAGCCTGGGTTGCAAAGTGCTCTGAACTGACTCGAGCCGTGGTTCCAGAAATAGCCTGGGCACGCCTTGACTCCATTTGGCCGTTCCAGTGYGCAGTTGGATCCATCACTGAGTCCCATGGTCCGTCACAGGCTCCTTTCCTGATCTTCCCACGTTCCTGTGACATTCTCGTGGGTGTGAGGAATGAATCTTCCTTGAAATAACAAAGCAAGGAGCAGAGGAAATCCCCAGGTAGAACCATCCGTGGGCTGCCGCTCTGAACATACCCATGAGGGGAGCTGAAGGGACATTTCCCTGGGGCTGGAATGATTCGTGACAAAGCAGGGCCATGTGCACTGATCTTTGCAATGGAGAATGAGCCTGAATAAATCATCAGGAAGGAGAGAAACAGAGGGTTTTTTAACAGCTTTGAATATTTAATTCCAAGAAGTAGAACAAAAAGTAGACCGTTGTCCTGAAGGTTGTAAAATCCCAAAATACAGATAAACTGTGAATAATAGTAATAAATAAAATCACAGGAGATCATCTTATAGCCAAGGTCTTCCAGCTAAATTATGGTTACTGCCTGACCCAGCACCGTGCTGGTGAATAACTGTGTGAATAGATGGAAATGCAAACCATCTTTGTGGGGAGGAGCCTCAGGAACAGGACATGGAAGGCTGAGAAGGTTCTCATTGTGAAAATGGAAGTCCTGATTSCAAAACAATAGTTTAGGGCCTCTTTGGTCATGCAAGGACAATTAAAACGAGTGGAATTATGCCCACTGACATTGATGGGCTTCGAATTCWGGCTTCATCCTCTTTCAAAAATATGTCAAAATATATAAAAAAAGTGCCCAGTCAAGCCTGGTAGGAAATGTGAGACAAAGGGGCATTGACAGAATGTCTGTCAAATGACAGGAATTAGGGAAGTAGTCCAAACAACCATGAATGAAGATTTTTTGTTCGTGCAAATGTGTCAAAATACCAAGTTCATACCCGACATAGTTTCTCTCAAATTCTTCCATGCTTGTATTGAACTTAAAAAAAATGAAGAATTTAAAGGAAGGATAGCCCCAAAACAACTTGTACCATTTCCAACAGCTAATAGAAATATTTATTCTCAATTCTAGCCCACTATTGCCTAAAAAGAGAAGTATTGTGCCTTTGAGAGCTTTGTCATTATTATGTCCATTGTAAACAGCTATTTAGACAGAACTAAAGCTACTGAAAGTGGTCTCCCAAAACTCCGAGAGGAAGCTGACATGCTGTTCAGCCTTCTTGAAGGAGAATTGATGTGAATCCTTTTGTAAAGAAGATCTGTGCTCTGAGCACTCCAAATACATCATAGAATACTAATCACACCATTTCCCAAAGCGAAAGGAAAATAAGAAAGGATAGAGTGCATCACTGAGCTGAGAATGGCACAGCTCTTTGGAGACGTTTTGGGGGGGGAGAAAGGATGCCTGTCTGCATCCTTGACTATATAAAAAATAACTCTGAAAGAGTAGAGAATAAACTGACAGAGAGTAGCTTTAGATTAGATTTTAGGAAGGAATTCGTGGCTGGGAGGGTGGGGAGGCCCTGGCACAGGTTGCCCAGAGAAGCTGTGGCTGCCCCATCCCTGGAAGTGTCCAAGGMCAGGTTGGACGGGGCTTGGAGCAACCTGGGATAGTGGAAGGTGTCCCTGCCCATGGCAGGGGGTGGAATGGGATGATCCTTAAGGTCCCTTCCAACCCAAACCATCCTGGGATTCTGTGATGAATATTCCATTGGTATTTCATGTTCCCCCATCTGAGACAGAGAGGACAAATCTCAGCCTGGGTACTTTAAGCCAGCCCCGGGGGGAGCAGACATGGGAATAACATCATCCCCTTCCCCTGATGTGCTGGGGGAACTTGGGGCAGCTCAGGAAGAAAAGGCACAGATGAAAGATCCCTCAGGAGAAAGGTGGAACTGCTTTGTTCTGCCTTTTTTTCTGGAATCTGAGTTTCTCCCCTTAGGATGAAATAGTAGGGCTGCAGATCTCAGACAATGGATTGGAGTCAGCAGCACCTCCTGAGCCACAGGATGCAGAACTTGTGCTGCATGAGGGGCAGAGAGTCACAAACTGTGACTGGGGCCAAAAAGTGCTGTTTGACACATCCCATTAAAATGTTTCACCTTCGTCTGTCAGGASGGTGGTAAACTTCAGCATTAAGAATATTCAAAACATTTTTTTCTTCACAACAAAAGAGAGAGATTGACTAATGATGCCAGTACTGGGAGTCAAAATACTTGCTGTACTTGTCTATCCTAAAGTGCTGTAGTAGTACAAATCGACTCCGGTGCTGTCATTCACTACAAAATGAGCAGCTCACAGGAGGCAATATCCTGGCTCTGAATGCGGCCAGGAAAAAAAAAAAAAAAAAAAGAGTTTTCTCCCAGTAGTTTTTTTCCTTGGGTAAGACTTTTCATACTGTGTTTGACATTCTGAATTACATGATTACACAGCGCGAGACTCCAGCAACATTTCGCATTGTAAAGATGGAGATGCTCAGCGTTTTGCCAGATGCCAGGCGGGATCCTGACGTTTCTATCCTCACTTTCGGCTGAGTGACAGTCAGCATATTCACAATGAAGCCGAGACAATCCGCTATCAAGTCGCGGGAGTGCCATTTTCCCCGGTGAGCATCCCGGCGCTCGCAGCGGGATCCAGCGGCTCGGCGTGCGGGGCTCGCCCCGCGTGTCCGTGCCGTGGCGGAGGCGCGCCGGAGGCTCGGCGGGCACGGGCTCGGGTAAGTGAGTCTGTACTGCACCATTTCCTGGCTCGCTGCTCCGGGTGTTGCAGGCTGTGTGCAGTGGGGGAGGTGCCAGAGCTGATCAAGCGGTGTAATTTTATACATTACTGAATCAGTGCGGGAGAAACCTGGAGGGACAAAGCATCATCTTCTCTTTGAACTGCACTGTAAAAGCCGACGGCTCTCCTAGCCCAGCCATGCTCTGATACGATTTTTCTCTCCTTTTTTCCCCCGATTTCGGTGCGAATGATAAAGTGATCTGATGATGGCTCTCGTTATGGAACCTATTAGCAAGTGGACGCCCAAGCAAGTAGTGGATTGGATGAAAGGTAGGATCGTTTATTGCCGCGTATTGTCTGCACTCTGGATCCCGGCAATTTGCATCCGTGCTCCCGCATTCTTTGTTTTGGGAAGAGTTTATTCAGTTGTGATCATCCCTATGCTGCTTTGCTCAGTAGTTGCCAGAGCCGGGGCTGAGGAGAGGCTGGATGAGCTGCGCTGCGCTGTGGGGATCGCTGCCGAGAACGGAGCAGGGATCAACTGCATATCCGCTGGACAATGCGGGCAGAAAGTGTTTGTGTCTCCCGGCTCCATTATGCCTCGCACAGGGCAGCGCCGGGATGTTCGGCTGCCCGGAACGTGCCCTGGTTAGGTCTGGTTTGCTCGGATCAGGTGACGCGATGCAGAGGCTGTGCAGCGCTTGTCTGTAGTTTTGGGTACCACAAGGAGCACAAGGCGCCGGGGGCTGGCCCGAGGCATCCTGCTCCTTTAGGGACGCGTCCTGCTCCGTCCAGGCTTCCCGGCCGTGTGGCCGGGGCTGCGCGTCCCCCCCAGCCGCGGGAAGGCGCGGGGCTCCGCGGGGAAACTCGCCGGGATAACTTGACAGGAAGGATGATTTCCCCGCACGCTCGCGGCTTCCCGACGCGGCCGTCAGCCGTGCCATGTTTTGCCTGACGATGCTYGGCTGTGCTGCGAACAGCCCGCGATGGATGGGAGGGCGAGGGGTTGTTCCTGCCGAGAAGTGGTTTAAATTTCTCCGGAGCGGGGGGGSGTGGGATGGATTCCCACGGTGGGATGCGTTCGTGGTGTTGCACGGTGCTTCTGATGAGCTGCCTGTCTCGCACACAGATAATGCCTGCCACGGGGGATCTGTGTTATATAAGGCGAAGAGGTGCGAATTTGGGGTGTAGGTTACTCCTGGCAGTGATKCCTGTAACGCGATGACTGAACTTACGGCGGGGTTGAATTGGATGCCCACTGTGATGTCCTTAAAGCTTTCCAAGTGTTCTCATGGAGAAGGGAATGGTTCTGATCTCATCTTGCCGAGCTGCCTCCCCACACCTCACCGAAACTGGGCTGTTTTGGTGCTCGTCAGACACGTTGCCATTRTGAGCTAATTATTCTCTCTCGAGCACAGAGCACCCCGAAGCAAACGGCGGCTGGGGGAGTGCACTCACTTTGTTTCTCAGGTGTTTGGGAACTCGGGGTATTTGGGAAGGCTTAAGCAGGTCATTGGGATGGATCCTGCAACCTTTAGATATAGGATTGATTCCCGGGCTCCAATGTCATTGCGTGATATCAAATCCTAATGTAGGTGCAGAGGAGAGTTTTCTGACCCACACCTTTATTTTCAGTACCTAGAAGAGTTCAAAAGTGGACAGATCACTCTGCTATTTCAGCTCATTACTTGAATTATAATGTAAATTACATGTCGAAGTGTGTGGAATACTTGTTGCTAAATTCAAAAATACTTCCTGCTACTTTTTTTATCCTTTTTGATGCAAACTTATTTCGTCTTGGGGCACACTAATCCATGATGTGCGGTGCAGGAAGGTCATACAAGCAGCAGGTTTTTAAATGCCTGGAGTTGCCTGACAGTTGGATTTCTATACCAGACTGCACAGTGCATCCATAGGGATATCTGGAGTAGGCAGCATTGGCAGGGATGTGCCTCTGGGTTCCAGCATAAATGAGGACAATGCAATGAATATTAAAGTATTTACAATGTGATATTTTCCTTGGTAACATGAACTGCACATCCACAAGCAGGAAAGTTGCACATTTGTCATTTTTGCCACGTTAATACTACAAGCCTCTTTTTTATCCCAGCATTTACCTTTTCCAATGCACAGTTCAGCTGCAGCCAAAGAAAAGACCTAACCCACACAAAAGGCAGACCAGAATCAGTTTAAAACTACTTGTAAATACCTCACTTTGCCCAAATTGCCCAACTGTGGCCACTGTTTGCCTGTAATTTCCGTGTGTTCTGTAGCTCAGCTCCATCAGCCACAGTCCTTCTGCTAAATCCATGTGCCAGAGGGGTCCAAGGTCTGCATGGGCAGTGATTTTCAGTGATAAGGGAGTTTTTATGTATTTCTCSTATTCTGAAATGTGCACTTCTATCACAGCAGTAAAAGAGAAATTAGAGACATTTTTGAAAAATTACCACTTTATGAATKAGGAATATTATCTTTACTGTAGATAGCAACATGTTCATAAACAATGGAGCGAATATTGCAACCATAATATACCTTTTGGAGGGCTTAAAAACATGTAGTCAAGTAATTTTATATGTGGAGMTTGTAAATTCTGACATATTTCATAGGGAAACGATAAAAACACGCTTTTAAACCTTGTACTTATCATATTTCTTGAAGCCATTGTAACTTATTTCTAAAATCTATTAGCAAAGTCCACGTTGTGAAACGAACAGCGAGTACCAGCAACATCAAATAATTGTAGAGAAAATGGAGCAAAGCCCCAAAAATGATGTTAATGGCCCCAGAATGTGTCCTGCTTACAGCATCCCACGGGAGCAGCAGTTGCAGCCCGAGCCCCCCCCCAGGAGGAGACACCCTTCTGTTCCTTCCCTCAAGGAAATGTTACTTGCCAAAAAAGTAAGAATGGGTAGGCTTTAAGGAACATTATAATGACAAGTTGGCATCTTGTATTTATCCACAGTTCCTTTCTCGGGAACGCACTCAACTGGAATTCAATTAGGGAGCTGCTTCTGACGGTGTGGACAACCTGAAAAGGCCATGCAAGCCTGGAGAAATTGATTCCTGGGGCTCTCAGAGGATCTGGAAGTTAAAACTCTTGGATACTTCTGTGTTAAAGACATTGTCTTCATCTGAAAATATTTGGTAAAGTTCAGCAGAGACAGCAGAAGGCACTGTGGTTAAAAGGGAAGGCTTCAAAGGAGCTGAAAACATTAATTGGGAAGATATTTTTAGCAACAGTTTTCAGTCAGTATTCTTTCTTTTTTCCCAAATTTTCCAAAATTTTAAACATCTCTAAATGGTTTTCACTTCAGGAAAGGAACAGGTGTTTCCCCTGGTGTGCACCCATTTCTTACATGACTTATCTGTTTTCCTGGGATAGGTACCATGGGCCCAAAAGGTACTGCAGGAAAAACCTTTGCCTTGCCCTAATTCCATTGTGGCACTGCTGGAAAACAAACATTGCCCATAAAGCTCCCCAGTGCATGAAGGATCAGAGTGGTTTCTGACTGGTCAGCTTGGTTAGGTTTAACATATTCATGGCAGTAAATGACGAATGTGTCATTTGTCACATCCAATATGTGCATCTGGAATGCTTTACCTGGAGACTTTGGCTGGTTTTTGGTGCAGGAGCTCCCTGTGGACTCGGGGACACTTTGCAGGTTATCAGTGACCCCTCCAAACCCAAACCCAAACCCAAACCCAAACCCAAACCCAAACCCAAACCCAAATCCATCTGTTTCAACAAGCACTGAGCAAGGGAGTCCTGCACAGGACCTGGGGCTGGGGGCACAGAGGGGAGTGGGATGTCTTACCGAATTAATAAAAGGGTGATAGTTTGTGTTTCCATTGGAAGTAGAATCTAAAGGACATTCTCTGTACTTTTACAACCAAGAGCACTGGAGATGTTGTACTTCAGTACAGGGGAGCAGTTCCCAAGTAGGTCATTTAAAACGTGAACTCATTTAGTGGGAAGTGACACCTCTGCCCAAATAAATACTCCCTTTTCCAAGCAGTCCAAGGAAATGAAAGGAAACACCGTGCACTGAAATGAAATACAATGCCAYGAAATACAGCTGCGACTTTCAGAGAATGGAATCTTATTGAACAGCTGAAAATTAAAATGGGAAAGCAGCTATTTCCTGAGTACCTGTAATAACTCCACACAGAGTCTGTGATTCGAAGTCCTGGGGACTGACAGGTCTGTCTGCCAAAACAGCCTGCGGTGGAGGCTTCTCTCCTCACAAATGGTCTGCTTTAGGCACTCAGTTCACAACTGCAAGCCATTTTTTCCCCCCCTGAAATCTAGAATTTCTCCACTCTCAMCAGGAGATGCAGACATTAAAAAAAATAAAAATTAATTCAGTTGGTAAACTGATTAACTGTGCTGCACTGATCCTGTGCAGAATAATTATATGTTTAGCTGAAGGGTTTTCCTTAGCATGTAATTCCCTGATTTCAGGCTGCCTCATAAAAGAGAAAGGCAGGGAGGGAGGGAGTGGAGAGCAGGGAAGCTGATGACGTGGGAGGACTTGTTAACATTCCCAGCACGCCGGGCTCCGGCAAACCCCTCTCCCTCTTCCTCTGCTTCCCATTAGATCACTCCCGGTGCCGGAGCGACGTGTCACAGCCGGGGAGCCTCCCCTGTCTGCAGGACATCATCTTTATCCAATCTCGGAATGTACTGGAAACACAGCTAAACATCATGATCCGCTGCAAGAGCAGCCTGCTGGGTSCTGAGCTGGGTGATCCTTGGCTTCCCTGGTCCCCCCGCCTGACCTCGGAATCCCATAAAGCAGGAACACAATTCCACGAGGTGCAATTTGAAACCGGAGTAGATAACCGAGGTCATCCCTTATTTAGAAAAATGTGGGGTTTGTAACATCTTTTCAGCTCTTTCCGAAGACAAATAGGTGTGGGGGAGGTCTGAGCCACAAATACAGAGTTAGCGTGGAATTTCCAAGCTGTTCCAAAGTAAAGGTTTCATCGTTTTCCTTCTGCTCTCACCAATTTTACAACTGAAACAAACAATTTGCTGTTGTGGCTCCCCCTTGGATTCCTGTGTCCCACTAGCACCACATTTCCAGTTGTCACTGGCAAGTCACWGAATCACAATTGGCTGCAATTCCTCTCCCATTCCCCTTACAAGTTCCGACTTTAATGCTTCTCAGTAATGAATCTTGTGCACAGCTGTTGAGTGTTGTGAAGTGTTTGCTTTGAGAGGGTCRGCAGAGCCCACCCCGGAGCTGACAGCTCTGCAGTGCCAGTGCCCGAGGTCGGATTTCAAGGAACAGCTTCCCAGTATTCAGCACGGTTAAGTGCTGGAATAAGCTGTCCGGGCAGGYTTGGCCATTCCCTTTGGAGGAGGTTTTGAATACAACTACGAAGAGCTCCAGCATCCCTCTGGAAGGGTTGCTGTCCCCACCCAGCCTGTCCCCAGCAGAGTGACCTGATGTCTTCTCGAGGCTTCCACCAACTCAGACAAGACCTKGAGATGGTTTCTTGAATGGGAATAACTCTCATCTTTGGAATGGGAAACAGTCCCAAAGAGATCATAGCTCTGGCTTCCTGCTGGACATTTCAGTTTATATCTCCCAGAATGGCCGTGGGAGAAGATGTGCAAATGCCTGAAGCTCAGGAGCCTTCCTGCTGTGTTCCAYCAGGAGAGCAGCAGGTGTGATCCCCACAGAGCTGCAGCCCCAGCGGCAGACACAGCCCTGATCCACTTGGACCAACACTTCCCAAAAGGCCATTCCTCCCAGCCCGAGAGGTTAAGGGTATCAAACAGAGCTCAGAAGACTGGCAGGATGAGCCAGTGCCCTCAAGGCTTGGACTGGTGCCACTTTTRATTCAACTTGTGCACCACTGGCAGCCTGGGGGGACAATAAACCACATTGCTGAGTCCATGGCTCCAGTTTGTGCCTTCGCAGGAGCTGCAGCCGTGGCTGGGGCCATGGAGAGCTGGCCCACAGCTAAATAGTGTACAGAGATCTCCCTAAATCGAGTCTGTCTCTAATTCTCTGAGGAAATCATTTGGCTGAGGTATTTCTGCATCCCTATCGCTATTACCTCATCTCTGCTAACACCTCTTGGAGGACCAATTACAAACTGGTCTATAGATCTTCCAAGAACCGACTGGATTAGCACTATCTCCATAAAAGATGTCAGCCACATTTAGCAATTTAACGGTCTGTGTTTATTATCAGGTTATTTAGGAATAGRTTCTGGAATTCCCCTATCTATAGAGCAGATACGTTCAGACCCTTTTAAGAAATGTAATTCTGCTCACAGAGGGAAGTCTGAGCTCAGTGAAAGTCTCCCAGGTCCCATTTATCAAGCGTAACTRATCTGTCAGGTCGTTATGCACAGGAATTCACTCCACTGTCTCGCAGGGTCTGGGCAGTGCCACCGTTGTCACGCGCTGCTGGGGCTTGTGACCTTCACCGTGGGTTAAAATCATGCCAAAGCCCCAACTTCCTCCCACTTCTGCCCATCCCAGGGAGGACAGAGTGGCAATGCAGACTCAGAGGAGAGCAACCTTCTCCTGCTCTCCATTGTTTCACAATGTTTCATCTTATGGAGCAAAATTCASAATAAATTGGACCCTGTGGATGGCACTTTGAGACCACATTAAATGASGTTCTGTGTGTCAGGAAACTGCAAGGATACTGGATCCTGCTGAGCAATAAGATGCTTTCATGGATCTTTCCCAGACTTTCTTGCCCTACTAATTCCAGCTCCTAAATTTTTCCTTGCTCTGGCAGGATTGACATCGGCCCATGTGCCATAACACTGAGAACTCTGTGTGTAACGCTGTTCCCAGTTTGTGAAATGTGGATTCCCTGGAAAAGAGAACATAGTGTTCCAGGATTCCTGGCTGCCTAAGTTGGAAAGCACTTTAAGAAACGCTGCACCGTGCAGAAAAATACATTATTAGTATCATTTTAGTGCATRAAAAACAGTTTCTAGATGGTGGAGTGTGGGGCAAAGCTCCGTTCCAGATCCTGTCTCAAAACCCACGGGAAGGCAGCTCCCTGCTTCCTGGTCTGTCCTCAAGGAAAGCTTCTCAATGTGCTTGAGCAAAGAAACATTCCTACCTGAAGGAATTTCCATACGTCTCATTCTGAGGGGTTCAGGGTCTTGCATTTCTGTTTGCGATGAAGGGGGAAAAGGAAAGCAAAAAGTGAACTACAATTTGTCCTTTTGCAAAATCGTTTTAACACCTACTAAGGTTTAAAAGCTAAAAAAGAAAGAGCTTATCCCTTTAATGCCATTCTTKCAGAGAACTGTCGTGCCACGCTGACAGAAATAGAGGTTGTGGTTCTGCTGATGAAATTAGTGAGACTTGATTTTAAACGAAGCATTTTACTGAATAAACCGCAATAGTGTCAAGTAYTGCTGAGCAATAATATACATTTACCATCTCCATTCAGAATAATTTTGTAGATATCTTCTAAATGCTACTTTTGCAGTTCAGGTTTTTCACCAAACGTGACATTCTGTTCCCTGATGCCATTGCAGCGATGGCAGGAGCTGGAAAGGGGAGCTTCACGTTAAARGATCCAGAGGCAGGAAAGAATTGTGAGGTTGTGTTTGTGGASAGCTCTAGGGATGAATCAAAATGGAATTATTTCTGATTAACCACCACTCCACCAGCTCCCCACACGTGTCCTTGCTGACCYTCTGTGGTGAAGCACTCGGGAGGATTCAAGGCCAAGGCAATGTTTGGGTTTTCCTACTCGAATTCTCCACCGACTGCTTTCCAGCAAGGATGAATTATAAAAAGGCTGTGGAGCGTTTTTAGTCCTAACGTGGGTGGCATGTTTGAAATAAAAACGTAGCAGGCAGTAATTTTACAAAATACATTCAGCTTTATTCCCTACAAATATGTCCATCTTTTTCATTCTAGACATCAAACAAAGCCTGGGAAAACTGCATGGATTTCAGGAGTTCTTAGGGCAGAGGTTGTGTCTCGTGTAAGTGTAATGGAACCACTAGAGCTCTAGAAAGGATCCATTTGGCACATCTGCCTTTGAGTTTACAGGGAGAACTCCCTCTGAGTGCAGACAGACAGAGGTGTCAGCCTGACAGCTCAGACATGCCAATGATCACTYGAATTAAAGCATCTTACACCTCTCTCTCCCCTCCAGCTACCCCCATTCCCTTTTTGTCTCTCTCCTCCTGTTTATTCACATTCCAGCAGCGTTTTTGTCCCCTTTTCCACAATGAGATGGACAGTAAGCATCAGATTGTGAAGGAATTTCTTCATTTAATATAAACAATTTCTAGCTTTGAATATCTCAGAGAGGATTGCAGAGATTTGGGAGTGAAGTGCATCCAAAATCCCAGGGGAGGTGAAAACCACCTGCCCCAAGAAGCCAAGCACAGCTCCTGGGAGCTTTTAAGGTGCAGKTGGAAGAGGGAAAATGTTGATGTTTCATCGATTCTCCATTAAAATCTCCTGTGGATATCCTGGATGTTCTCAGTTCTCTCTCAGACTGTGAGATGCTGCTTCCCTGGAAGGCGTGGGGGAGGTTCAGCAGTGGTTTCTACTCATTAAATCTTTTCCAGTGGATAGGGACATGCAGGTTATCCAGAGAAGCTGTGGCTGCCCCATCCCTGGAAGTGTCCAAGGCCAGGTTGGACAGGGCTTGGAGCACCCTGGGATAGTGGAAGGTGTCCCTGCCCATGGCAGGAGTGGCACTGGATGAGCTGTAAGGTCCCTTCCAACCCAAACCACTCTGTGATTCCATGATCTCACACTCAGTGGGAATGTGCTGCAATGGGCACATTCCTAAACCCAGGAAAGACATGTGCARGCATCTGTTATGGATCACCCAGCAGCAACAATGAGCTCGTGATGAAAATGCCTTCAATTGCAGAACACTGAGGAGAGATTTTAATTGCCCATTGTCGAGAGATTTCAATTGTTCCCTCCAAGCCACACTGAGAAATTCCCTTAGTTATACAAAAAAACCAACTTTATCGTTTACAGAGAAAAAAGACACTCAAAGCAAAAAAAAAAMCCCTTTGAAATTTGCATTTGTATCCTGCAGTTGGAGGGAACAGGTAGAGTAATGTAAGAGGAGCTCAGAACTAATAGACTTTGGAATATTCACTGCCTGAATGTCAGATAAAAAGAAATGGATCCACTTAGGGCAGTAGCTCAGCAATGCTGTTCCTGCAGAAATAAATTTTGGAGAATGAAGAGACCCAGTGAATAATCCATCAAAAAATGCAACAAATAATTATCTGAGCAATAAAAAAGATAAATTATAATAATAGGCTGGAAATTTCCACATAGGACAGAAAAAGCAAGATAAACTTAAAGGGTAAGTTAAAAATATTATAATTTTCTCAGAAAAACGGAGGAAAACCCTTCTCAAGGCTTTCATAAGTGGACTTAAAAACATTAGGAAATATGCTTAGGAAGCCTTCACCCACTGAAAGGAAGATACATCCTATTAACTGTTTCTTGTTTCTCTGACAATTCTCAGGCCAAATTACCAATGGCTTTCGTGGCAGCAGCAGGAATCATTATTTGCATATCAGCAATGAGGCAATGCTTTAACTAGAACCCAAATTGCTCGAATGATCCTTCAATGAAAGTGTTTTAATTCAATCTGTGAATCATTCCAAGAGCATCAATATCCCTCAGCCTGTGGAGAGGAGCTTTGCCATTCCCCATTTGCTGTGGGTGGCTCTTTGTGYGTCCTCCCCTGGATAAATCCCACACATTTTATTTATCCACAGGTGGTTCTGGAGTTATTTCATTGCTGGGGCCTCCTCTGGTATCAAACATTTTTTTTATATTTCCATTTTCTTTTATGATCAACTTTTCCAGTAAAAGGATGTTGACAGGTGAGGAGCCCTGGCGTTTGGAATGAGTTCATTCCACGTAACCTTTGCTGTTTTATCAAAGGCATTGCTTTTCAAAGGAGTTTAGGTATCCCATTATGGGTTTGATGGATTTCCAGCTCCCACGTTGTACATCCAGGCAGGAATTCCGGGTGAACCAGGYGTCCAGTTCTCCCGTGCAGTGCCAGGCTGCCAGGATTCACCCCAGTGCTCTTCGCTTTCCTTTCGCCCTCCCGTGTCACACTCCATTTGAATGGCTGAAATTCTCACCTAATGATTCTTYCAGATCTCATTAATATCCCATCTTTTGAGGGGAAAATGATAGACAATAGTTCAATTTTTTGCCTGCAAACCGGCAGGCTGTCACACAAAAGGACAAAATTAAACTTACAGCAGAATGTTAAACCGAGTTAAAGCCATCCTGGAACAGTTTCTATTTGTTCCGTAATGAAAATTCAACAGTGGTGAAAGAGCAGGAGGAAATAAATTGCAACTATGGTTAACCCTGATAGGTATCCCTGCCTGATAACATAATTATTACCATTTTTTAGCRGTTCAAAATATCCCAGAATAATTTATATTTGTCCATCAGACCATCACTAATTCTTCTGGAGCCACTGGCTTCCTCTATTCCACAGTTACCGTCCCCAAAAACACGGTAATGGAGCTCCATGACTAAGCATTCCCAAAGTGATAAAAAATTTGCATAATTGAGATTTGGTGCAGAGAAAAAAGGATCATATAGTGGATATGTTAAAATATTGGCCAAGTACATTTTGAAACAGGAGTTGTGATCCCTTGGAGAGTTAAAAATAATCAAGTTTTCTAGATTACATGCAAGAAGTGCAGAGGAGTTTGAAGGTAAGATTATTTCAGATGATTTTGGTCTGAAAGTCATTTCACCACTTCCTGTAGCCAAGATTTGTTGGCAAATAATCTTGATTTGCATATCCAGATGATCAGTTATGCTCTGAGATAAATTCACATGATGCCTCAAAATTACTGGAAATCATTTATTTAAAAAAACTATGTTGTCTTCCTTAATCTCCTGCAATAATCTTAGGAAAGGGGCATGATGTGAGATTTTTCCTGAAGAATTAGAAATTCCATAGTATTTACAGTTGGGATGCACTGTGATCTGTGCTGTTTTCAATGCCAATGATTATTTTCAATACCCCTGGTACCATAAAGCACAACAAGAGCATGTTTTTGTCTTGGATTTTCTGCAAGAAATGTCCTAAAGCTGGCKGAGGTTAAGCTCGGTTTAGTGAATCTCACCCACAGGGAAACCTGGCCCAAAAGTCAGTCTGGTGAGTGAGAGACAACTCTGAAAATAAATCCAGTATCACGGCGCAGGATCCCTGAGCCAGCAGGGTCAGTACATGCTGCAGACTGGCTGCACTCATCAGGGGAACAGAGCTGATCGAGCAGATCAATTAGGAAATATTCTGGGGGGACACTTGAGATCACAGTACAGTCATGCACTGGGATATTATCTCTATTTTAAAATTTATGGTGATCTACYGAGGGTTGTCTTCATAGAACCGACTTGTAACCAGCAAAGAAGAAGAGTTTGTTACAGCAGRGWTTGTTMMAGCAGGGTTTGTTCAAGCAGGGTTTGTTAMAGCAGGGTTGGTTTRTTACAGCAGGGTTTGTTCAAGCAGGGTTTGTTAMAGCAGGGTTGGTTTGTTACAGCAGGGTTTGTTCAAGCAGGGTTTGTTAAAGCCAACCTCATTTCCAACCTCCGTGATCTTCCATTTTGCCTCTCTGCAATTTCTGTTTCCCACTCCTGTGTTTTCACTCGTTGGTTTGACTCTAAAAATCARTAAGTGCTTGTGGATGAGGAGGATACCAACAGGAGTTGAAAAAGAAACCACCCTAGAAATGCATTGAAAAAAGACAGGGTAGTCTGGGACTGGTATGGACAAATGCTGGGATGACTTCTGATGGAAGATGCAATTATGCTACTCTAATTGTTAATGAAACGTGGGCATTTAGTGCCAGGACAGGGGGGAATGGCTTTAAGCTGACAGAAGGGAGATTTAGGTGGGATATTGGGAAGGAATTCTCCCCTGTGAGGSYRGTGAGGCCCTGGCACAGGTGCCCAGAGAAGCTGTGGCTGCCCCATCCCTSSRAGTGTCCAAGGCCAGGCTGGATGGGGCTTGGAGCAACCTGGGATAGTGGAAGGTGTCCCTGCCCTTCCAGGGGGTGGGATGGGATGATCCTTARGGTCCCTTCCAAYCCAAACCATCCTGGGATTCTRTGATTCTRTGGAAGTGAAAAGTACTGTCTGTGTAAAGATGCACTGGCATTGGTTTGCAGAACATTGGATTGGAAATGGATGCACTGATATAAAGGTAAATATGGAATTTACAGTTCATAAAAGCATGATCTTTCTAAATCTGTATTAAACCAAGCCATCGTGGGGGGCATTTCCATTTTGACCCCGATGAAAGCGTGTGCTGTTGTGATCCAAACACATTCCCAGGGACTGAGGTGACGGAAAGCAGTCAAAACGCTTTGAAAAACAATGTTCAAACCCGTGCCCTCCTCCCCTCGTGCGGGCACTGCGGATTGCGCTGCCTGCTCTCCCCGYACCGAGCACTTCGCTCCTGCTTTAATGGACAATCACATTCCAGGCCGGCATTCCAGGAAAGGATGACACTGTCTGTGAGCAGCTTTTGTCGCCGAGTTCAGAGCTGCTGAGATGAGAGGAGGATCATTATCAGCATCCTGCTGCTGGCAGCTTCTGCTCCTTATCAGCTCAGGTGACCCGGCACAAAGCAATATTTACTGTCAAAGAGCAACGACAATCTTATCTACATTGGGGACTATTAACTCTTTTTCGGGATTTGGAACGCAGGAAAACTCCAGAGTTTCGTGGTTCGGGGCGCTTTTGGATTGCTGAACTCAGGCAGAGTTTGTAGGGACTGAAAGATACAGAAAAAGTGCAAACCAAGTACATGCAAATAAAGGTTCAGAGTTTATTTCACAAGTATTTTCCAGGTATTTTACAAGTGTTCCAAGAGTTACAATTCTTAATAGTGACAAGAAGACACAGTGAAACGCAAAGAAATGGCAATTAATGCCATGAGCATCTGCAGCACAGGAAAGTTTCATTTGGGSTGTTTGCACTTGAGAATTCCAAGCATTGTTCCACAGTGCAGGGAAAGTGCTCCAGGAAAGATCTGGCTACCAATGGCTTCACCAGGAAAATCCCATCTTCCAGGCTGAAGTGTTTTTGTGCACACACACAGCCCATTAATCAGGGGGGGAAATTGAAGCGTGTTATTCATCAGATTTGCTGTGTTTGGATTTGAAGTGATGAGAATTAYAATAATGATCCCGAGTATTATTATTAAGTAACATGAAGTGGTTTGTCTGAAGGAATAAATATGATTTGGCCTGTGAAGGTTCAGACATCTGSTACAAGCATATGGGTTGGAAATCATTAGATAATTGTTACAAAAATACAAGGAAAATGTCTTTTTAATGACAGAACCGAGGCCTTCAGGACTGCTCCGTGTGCTTCCCCCTGGAATGGAAGCACCTCCCTGTCCCTGTCCCACCTCACAGCTCTCCAAAACTGTGCAATGCCTGTCAGGGTGCTGAGTTCACTCCTTTTGGAACATGCTCAAAGWAGCAAACAGCTTTCAAAGCTCCTTTTCAGAAGATGTTTGTTGCTGCACTGATTTCTGGGTGGTAAATGGTCCTCTCTTCCAGATGTGTGTGTGCTGTGGGTTTTACAGTGCACATTGCATGTTCTCATCAGAGAATCATGGAATGCTTTGGGTTGGGAGGGACCTTAAAGCTCATCCAGTCCCACCCCCCACGGGCAGRGACACTTCCACTATCCCAGTTGCTCCAGCTCCTGCCAAACCTGGTGTTGAACAAGGGATGGGGAGTCCACAACCTCTCTGGACAATCTGTGCCAGGGYCTCACCACCTCTGTAGCCAAGAATTCCTTCCTAATTTCCAATCTAACCTGATGTAAGGCTTGGTGCAAACTCTCAGGTGAACCCTGAGGAGGTGTCAGGGGGTGAGTGACACGAACTGAGCGAGGGAAGGAGCTGGAGTTGTGTTTGGTGTGTGCYAGCAGGAATCCGGAGGTCTTGGGAAAAGCCAAACGAGGTGATAATTCCTGGTCCAAAACTTCCCAGATAACTTGAGAGAGTCACTCCTGTGGCCACCCTTTCCTCTCCAGGTGCTCAGAGAGCCTGTTTGGCTCTTTGCCCTTTGTCCTGAGATGGATCCTGATCCAGCCACACACATTTCTGGGAATTCCCCACCCAACGGAGAACCTTGTTCGTGTCTAAAGCCAAACCACCCTCCCAGATCTCCTTGCTGGGTCGTGCCTAATTCACACCCAAGTGTTCACCAGGAATCATTTAGGGATCTCACCACCATAAACAGGGTACTTGGCGAACCAAAGCCTGTGGGAAAAGAGAATTTGAATTCTCCGTTCCTCGCTTCCTGTGTTTTGATTTCGCCTCTGATTCTGTTAAGCTGAAACATCTTCACCATTTATTCAACAAATATGACTTGCTGCAATCTTCTTTATGCTGAGAGTTTAAGGAGAAAGGCCTTGGGCTGCACAGCATTATTAACAGGGAGAGTGCCTGCTGTTTCCCAGGTAGCTGTCAGCTCAGCATAAGGAAAAAAGCTAATTATTTTAAGCAGGTCAGTCAGGAAGAAAACTGAAATTCTATGCAGCAGTTTGAAATCTGGGCCCAYGGACTTTGGCTGAAATTTGCTGCTGCAGAAATATGTGGCTGAGAGAGRATCTGCTGGTAAAAATACATAGTGCAAATATTTAACAGTGTCGTCTTCCCGGGCTTGAAATTAAAGTATTGCATGCAAATTAGCTCCTTGATTTGCATTAGGATGAGGCTGAGAAGGATGGTGAGGAAAACAAGAAGATAGAAATWAAATTAAACAAATGACAAGTATGGGGGTAGACGTCATCTTTCTTGATATAACAACATTTCTCTGTGATAAAAGTGGATAAGAATTACAGGAAACTTCTCAGACAGTGGGTAAATCATCCTAAGTAATTAAACCGTGATATATTCTGTATTTTTATAAAATATTTATTAATTTTAAAAGGCTGAAATTACACTTGGGAGTGTCAAATCCCTTGGAATTCAAAGGCATTTAAATACTACAGTGTATTTACTTATGTTGAAGAAACCCTGTTAGATTAGAAACTCMATAAATTCTACAAAGACATTAATTTCCTGTATCATGTGGTGCCAAAAAAAGTTTTAAGAGAGAGAAATATTTTACTACCCAGACTACTYTTTCCAGTGTTGAATGCTCAGCTTTGATATTTCATTTATTTTGAAGGATGCAGCAGGTTAGAAAATTTCACTTTGCCATAATTACAATGGACTTTTTAGCTGGGATGTGCCATCCCTGGAAGTGTCCAAGGCCAGGTTGGACGGGGCTTGGAGCAACCTGGGATAGTGGAAGGTGTCCCTGCCCATGGCTGGGGGTGGAATGGGATGATCCTTAAGGTCCCTTCYAACCCAAACCACTCTGGGATTCTGGAATTATTTAGGAAAAACAATCATGTASAGGGATATGATCCCTCAAACTGCTTAGAAAACCAAACTGCTTTAGAAACAAAAGCAAATGTCTCATGAAATGTCAAGGGAAGCCCACTTTGATTTTTTATTATCAGATAATTAAAACTGCTTTATTCACCCGTGRGTGACATCAACAGCACCTGCACGGAATGGGCCGCTCGAACCCATGGGACCTCTTCCAGAATATGGGAATATTCAGTGTATTTTTGTGYCTGTGAACAAATAAACTCCACAAATCAAGAGGGTTTGGTGGAACCAATGGCAAAGGCACTTTTTGATCCTTTCGAAAAAGCATTGAAGTCAAGTTTGTGGACTTGCTGAGCCAAAGCTCCACATTGGCTCCGTGAACCTAAGGAGCTCTTGCAGTGATCATTTGTCTGTTCCTGTGAACCTCCAGACACCTGTGGGCTTAGCTTGGCTGGAATCCCAAAACTGATTGGAGCAGAAATTCCTTGACTCCAACAAACTCCCCTTAATAGGAGTTTTACAGTCGTAGCAAATTTTTTTTTAATGGCATTGATTCACATTTTCTCTACTTCAAGAGTCAGATCCTCAGAGCTAAACCTGTGTGTTAAACTATGCCTTAGACACATTTTTTTTTTTGTTATTTAAAAATGTGCTTCCTGTATGTTCCTCTTGGAAAGAATAACCTTGTTTTTCCTTTTGGTCGCATAAATGAAGTTTTTCAAATTAACTCCATTCTAAATATCTTATGGGCTCCAGCCTCGAAAGAGATGCTGGAAGGAAGGAAGGAAGAAAGAGAAAAGTGAATTCAGTCAATAAAATGCTGAGCTGTGCTGCATTGATTTCATCCAGGCCCATCCCAGACTCGGGCTCAGGTTTTCCTCAGCACATTCCTGACCTCATCCCTCACAACGACTCCACGTCGGCAGGAAATCGGGAGAGGAGGAGGAGCAGGCTGAGGAAGGCATCGAACAAGGCAGGTGGATAATTCTGGAACGTGGTGTTGGAGCAGCCAGCCCTTCTGGAAGGAGAGAGCTGGGTCTTTGCCTGAGGCTGTGCAGGAAGTGGGGGCCTGGAATGTTGATCATTTTCCACACCAGGAGTTGCAAAGATAAACAAACGTCAAAACAAACCAAAAAATCCTTCCTCAATACACTGAGTCAATAAAAGTCAGGAGAATTGCAGCAAAATGAAGAATCTTCTTCCCTGGGATGGCTCTGACGTCATCAGCTTCGTCAAAACTCCTTAGTCTTCCTTTTGGATACTCCTTTTTGAAAGGAAATAACGAATTTTAGGCAGAAAATTGTTCTAATAGACCAGCACATCCTCTCAGCCACACTTCTCTTTCTACACTGAGAATGTGACACTTGGTGACCAAGTCCAAGCTGGAATTCTGAAACCTGCCCGGGTGCTCCATGTCAGACTCTGATATGCTTTGCCTGGGCCCCACCTTGGGATTCCAGCAGCAGCTGGAGCCCCCAGGACACTCGGATGTGGGACAGGGGACACGTGGGAGGGCTCTGTGCCCCTTTGGAGGGACACAGTTCCAGCAGGCATCGTTCTCAGGGCAAGGACAGCAGGTGATTTTCTTATTTCCAGTGAACAATATATTTTACYACCACTGAGATGGGGAAAATAATGATTTCTTTGTGCAATAATTCCAGGTGTGGAACTCCCAGAAGTAAAGCCATGGSTAATGTCCAAAACCATAATGATTCAGGGATGTGGTGCTTAATGTTGCCAAGAACTTTGCCAATTATCCCATTCTCCTATTTCCCATGGAAGGGACAACTATCCCTCCATAACCAGCCCTGCACGCAGGAATATTTGTTTTAGATATTTAACAGAGTGAAAACATTGTGCTTAATTTCTTTTCAGTTCTGCACCTCACAGATCCTTGAGACACAAAATCACAGCCAGTGTTGGCCATTAACAGACCACGCAAAAGGTGCTCCTTTCTCTCTTGCTGCTCCCTGCGTTGGAGACTTTCATCAGCTCATGAATCCAGAGAGCACACTGGGTTTGTGTCTTGCTTCCAAACACACTCCCCAGCCTGTCTCTTTGTCACTTGGGGAAGTGCATATAATATTTTTTCCTCCTTCTGTAATAAATCTATCAGCAAAGCTTGCCACTTCACAAAGGTGCCCTGCCACGGATGCCTCTGAGTCACAAGAAAATCCCAGGCAATCCCCTGAGTTTCTTCAGGCACTTCCTGATACCTCAAATCACAGAGTAGATTTTATAGGAATTTCCATCACATCTCTCCCTCTTGATTCTGTTTTTTCCGTGGCTGATGTTATCTCACAGACTTCATCTGTAGGTACAGGGGGAAAAGAAAGAGAAGAGTGAGGAATAATTCTGGCACTTGTTTTGAGGTTTCTGTTTGTCAGCCCTTCCACTGATGGTTGTTCCAAAATTAAAAGGCGTGGTTGGAGTGTGGAGCACTAGCACAGCTCGAGTTACACAATTTTTAGTTCAGCTCTCTGAATTTCCAACCAACAGCTCCACTTTGAGTGTTCCATCGGGGGAAAATGGAAGTAAGCAATTAAGGGGGAGGAAAGAAAGGAATGAAATGATAACTAATTTGGTTCCATAAGACATATTTTTGTTTATTTTACGCAGAYAGAGTTTCAAGGGCTCAGTACATTTTGTCTCAGAAGAGGGAGTGCTCCAAACACAGGAAGCAGCATCCCAGAACACTCCCTAAATGCAGGCCGATGGGCACGTTCTCTTCCTGAGATGCCTGAGCCTGAGTTTGGGAGCTGAATTCAGGCTGCAGAGTTCAGCTGGAGCTGAACCAGCTCCTGCAATCCCCTGTTCCCGACGGTCTTTGGAGATGCACCCGAGTCCGGTCGGAGTGGATTTCCTCGGAGCGAGGCACGAGGCTGGAACGAGAACAGGACCTGGTAAAGCCCCGTGGTTGTCCTGAGAGGCAAATACCTAAATGATGCACGGGGCCTGCRCTTTGCAGAGGGGGTGGCCGTGGCGAGTGTCACCAAAGTGCCAACACAAAGCTCGGGGGACAGGCCCGAGCAGCAAAGGGGCTTTTGTGGGGAAAGCTGCCGAGAGAAAGGACAGAGGGATCACCAGGGGAGGCACAGCCAAAGAACTGCTGCACAAAATAACCTACCCGTGCTGGGAACCAGGGAAAAGTGGATTTCAGAGCTCAGAGGACACTGCTGGGGAACAGGGCAGCTCCTGGCTGGATCTCTGGAGGCTCCCTYGGACGCTCGTGGGTGTCCCTTTTGATAGGTGACAACCCCAGGGAAGGTCAGCTCAGAAAAACAAATGGTGGGATGTGCTTTTCTCTAYGGCTTTTCAAGATATGTCTTTTCCTAAATTGGAAAGGCTCCCAACTGACCACATCATTTTTCAGTTCCAGAAGAAAAAACACCCAGATTYAAAAGCAGCTTTCAGTACAATTATAATCCAGTTGTTTGCTTTTCTGGGAAACACTGGCTGGGAAAACAATATTGTTTACTTCAGATACATCTGGTGCACTGTTGTGGTCAGTAGCTCCCACTGTGTGCCTACAACATCTTCACTGGGGTGTTAATTCCTGAATTAATTTGGCTCCATTAGGAACATTTACAATTCACACTGAATTTCACAAGGATGACTTAGCCAATCATCAGAATATAGGCTGGATCTTTTTGCATAGGAGATCACCTTTCTCACCGAAAGGACCTCACTCCAAAGAAACATCCCTGATTTAATACTATCCCTTGGCATTTGGGTCATCTGCCTGAAAAATTTAGCTTGGTTTTGCTTACGACTGAAATTCCCACTCCTCACGTTACCAGTTTGGCAGATCTGATCATTTTTACTGAGTTAATTTCCATCTCAAAAGAAGTCCTTTTTTTCCCCTGACTTTTTAAGCCCGTTCTGGCTGCTGGCAAGAATTCAGTAATGCTTCAGATATTAATGTTTATTTTTTAAATAAGTTTGTCCTTTAGGGAAAAAAAATTAAAGGTACATGTGACYCCTTAAACACTGTAGGTCCAAATGTTAAGCATGACAGTGGAGAGACCTCTCTTTTTAGTTTTACCCAGTTTAAACTTGAATTTGTTCAGATGGGTTTTGACCAGTTAATTTGTCTTGACAGCTCTCAGGGTCACATTTAGTTTATCCCCATAGGTGCCTTGTTCTGCAGGAGAATAAAATGCATTTGTCTCATCCACTTGCCTTTGATTTCCGTATTCCTGTGAATAACTTTTGAAATCATAAGAATGATGAGAGTTGGATTAAATAAAACGTAAAACAGAATAAATAAAATGTGTGCACTTCCCTAAAGTCTTGCCTGATGGACGAAATGACCACTGAGTGCAGCAAATGCTGAAAACTTCTGATGTTATTGCACCCGTAAAGAAGGAACATTTCTTCCTTCAGTTTATAACCAGTCTCAGATATTTTCATGGAAGTATTTACATTATGGTTATGGAAAACTGCTCTGTGTGGGAGGAGGCTCAGATTGCCTAAAATGATGATATTCCATCASTGGAGGACATCGAGTTACTATAAAGGAAGCAAACCAGAAAGCACATGAAGGAACATTTCATTTTGTGTGGGCAGGAAGTGTTGGGCTTGCTCTCTAAAAATACATTGAATCCTAAAGTAAGCTCTGAGGGCACAGAAGATCTTTGAAAACRAGGTGCGTGAAGAGAGTGTCTTTTACTGTCACAGCTCTTTGTAAAATAAAAGGTAGAGTTTGCTGAGCCCAGACACCTCGTGGAGGTGGTGACAACAGAAAAAGGGTGGCTGGAACGGGCGGGGCCGCTCAGTAGCTCTGTAAAATATACCCATATTTTGATTAAAGCCAAGCAGGAGTTGAGTCACCATCCCAAAGAGCAGGGGATTTTTCCTGCGGGGCTGTGGGAGCCGTTCAGCCCCTGCTGCTGCTCTCAGCTGCTCTCCCCCACACAAAGGAGCCTCGTTCCCTGCGCCAGCAAACTGCACATCAGCACGGGCAATGCAAATCGCAGCCACTCCAAACCTCTCCCCCTGCACGGGAACAGTCAGCAAATCATCTCTCTCAAYGCCAGGCGCCCGCAGCTGCCAAGGGCTCTGGTATTGCACCAAAATCCAAAGGATTCGGCGTGTGCAAGGAAGGAGCTCGTGGGTTTGCACGTGAGGGGCAGCGGCAGCGGGAGATACGGTCAGGCTGCAACAGAAATTGGAATTACAGGACAAGAAAGGCTTTGTCTCAGAGCCCTTCCAACAGTTTTCCTTAAAACTCTTCCACTCCAAGAAGGCAGGCAGGTAGATGTGGTTCCACCTGTTGATAAGAGAAGATGTAAATGGTTTTATAGATGGACAAGTCTCCCCAARCTTAGTGGGGTTCAGGGTCTTGCTCACACAGAAAAGGTGAACTTCAGCTCAGGTTGCCACCGGCCTGAATCCCACACCAAGTGAACACCTCTCCCTYTGAGGCTGGAAGCAAAAGTCAGTGCCCTTAATGAAGGACAATCAGTTCACATCAAGATCACCACAGCGAGCAAACCACCCAGCCCGTGTGTTTTAAAGGGAAAAAAAGGCACTACAGAGGAGAGAGGTATCTGGCATTTCTCCAGAATAATGAAGGAAGCAGAAGCAGCAACATTTGCCAAAAAAAAAGAGAAAATATTAAATAAGTATTTMGAATATTAAAGGAGAAGCAGGTGCATAATGAATGACTGTGGAAGGTGGGAATCTCACACAGTGGCACAGTAATCGATAAAACACTGAAAGAGAAGCACAGGAAGAGCCAGATTACATCACGAGGGTGAGAGCTCGGCTGAGCACCTGGGGGATTCTGACGGGATCGTGTTTGCCACTGGAAAAGAACAGCCAGAAGGTTACGCAGTGACTGCCTAAATTTRCCCTGCTGCGTGAGGGTCTGAGTGTCTGCACTGGGACAAGAATGATTTACCTGATGCTGAGGGCAGCCAGGGGCAGCTGCATTTAATAAAGCAGGAATAACAGCTGCCAATATCTGCCTGCTTAGATCAGGAACTCGTATTAAGACAGAATTTACTGAAACAACTTCCCAGCCTTTCGTTGCACTGCTTCCCGGGAAGAGCTTTCCTAACTCACAAACTCTCAGGAATGAACTGAAGACCTAAAGGTAACTCACTAAGGAAAAATGATCTGAGTATATTTAATTTCTATCAGGCACAGTGATTGACATAAACCCTCTAAAATGAGARGCAGAGTGGTAAAAACCATGTTAATACTTCAGGGGTCTGCATTCCATGTAGATCCCTGCTGGGTTACACCAGCTGAAGAGGACTCAGGGATCCTGGAGGTCTTTTCCAACCTCAGTGATTCTGTGGCTACAGCTTTGACCAGCAGCTCTCTCCAGGATCTGTTCCTGTGGAAAGCCAATTCTGAACATTCTCTGGATTAGTCTGAACGCTGTAAATGGTGGAGGGTTTACCCTGGARGTTTCTGACAGTCCAGTTAAGGAAAAGCTACATGTGTGTGTCTGCCTGAAGATGTGGTGGGGAAGGATGAATGCCCTCTGAAAGAGGACAAGGAAACCTGACGGAAACAGGATAATCCACCTGTTGGTGCCTCTTAACGTGCCACTGGAACACCCAGAATTCCACATCCAGCTCTGGACTCACATCCTAACTCATTTAGATGATCTTGGATTTTTCCTTTGTTCTTTTAATGAATYTTCAGGCCTGAGGGCTCTTCACAAGCTTTCCAGTGTCCATCCTAACGCTGAGAGCACCCAATCCTGGTGCTGGAAGCTTGAAGTGTGACAAGGATGGTCCCTGGGACAGCAAATGGCCTTTTGGATTCGTTCATCTGGGACAGGGAATTGCTGCAAGTGCTGACACAAAAGCGAGAGCTCTCACAGGCAACTGGAATATCCACATAAAATACCCAAAAACCCACAGCGGGAGGAGGAGAGGAGGTGGAGCTGACGGAGTCGGTGCTGATGTCCCTGTCAGCTTTCCAGGTAAAGGCAGGGAGGGAATTCTGAGCAGCCTCCAGCTCAGCAGAGAAACGAGTCCTTGTGCTGCCTTGGAACGCGCGCGGGGCTGGCTTCCCAGAGAAATCTCTGCAGGAATGCCGAGAGGACACACCTGCTAAGCCTCCCTTGGAGCCCTCAGGCTGACACGTGGAGTGCACGTTCAGGTGCCTCTCGCGGCTCATTCCGGTCCAGTCCAGTGGGTTACACACGGAAATCGCTTCCCGCAGCCCCGGCACATCCCAGCGGCTCAGCAGCCACTCTCCCAGCGGGGCGGTGGCAATCCAGCCGCGCCTGGATCAAGCCTGTATCCCTGGAAAGGGCCCCACAGGTTGTGCTACCATTACTGTGCGTTTACACCCACAGATCTTCGTGATTTATCCAACGACCAGCTTATTCAAATTAACTTTTTGCAATTAACTCCACCGGAAAGAAATGGCTCAGTTATTTCCTTTCATACCTCGCTGGCTTTGACCATGTTCCTCTTGGGTTTTCAGGCAGTGGATGAAGGAAATAATGTGGGGGCTATGAAATGCAAATTCATGTGTGTGTGTGTGTAATTTATACAGACTTTTTTGCAAAGCTGAGGCAAAAGAACAAAAGCAAAATTTGGTTTCATAAAGATGTCACAGAAGTAAGGGACAGCTAGTTTAACTATATAAAAGTCCATTGTCTTCTCTATCTATGAAACACAAACATATTCTACAATGTAGCCAAGTAGCCTGTAAAATAAATATTGTTTGACAAAATACACTTTTCCAAAGAAATATTTTGCAAGTGACACCTTTTTCGGTGCCAAATCAGCACAAAACACCTTCTAAGAACAGTGGCATCACTGTTTAGGAGGAAGATTATTTCTTTCTTTATCAGGCTACAGAAATGTGAACTTTGAATTTCAGCTCTTCAGTTCTGACCTCGAGAGGTGCCGGGGAGGGCACAGATGGATGAGGTGGCAGTGACTTTCTGAAGTGCTACACAGAGAAATAAATCAATATTTATGAAATTGTCTCTCTCCTTGCGAGATGAAATTATGCTGAACACTGATGCTCGCTGCAAAGTTCTTGGCCACGGAAAAACTATCAAAATTATTTAGCAGATGATGTCTTTTTTCATAAAACCAGTGAGGAAGTAAGATTAAGTATGTCTCTACTATTTTTGATAATGTCAGCTCCCATTCCGTCTTGTTACTCCTGACAGCAGGTAAATATTTAATAGCACTCGAAAGGTAAGTTGTCTGCAAAGAGGGAACAACATAAATATGTAAGTGAGAGCTGAGTACTGAGCTACTCAGTCTTTGGAAAAAGTCTTACAATRAACCTCACTAATGCAGTCCTGCCTKWGTGAGAACTGCACACTCACAGCCCTGTCAGGACTGAATCCATGGCCTTGGAGCTGCACAGCCAAAGGGTTATTTCTCGGATTCTTGCAAAGATATACATATTTATGTGTGTGTTTACATGTATCTGTATGTGTGTGTACATATATATAAAYATGTGTGGGTGCAATCTTGTATCTCAATATTGCCACACGTATTTGTGRTGACAGAGATCAATACACACATTCCTGTGGCTTCAAAATGTCCAAAGTTTTAGCTTCCTGCTTTTAAATGAGGCAGCTTCAATTACAGCCACACCAGCACAATCTGACTGATCCAAAGGAAAATATGTTCCGTTTTGTCCAAGTTTCCCATSATCATTTTTATCAGGATTTGCAGTTTTCCCCTCTCTCCAGTGCAGTTCTTCCACATGAGATGGGGATGCTTCCATCTTTTCTATTTGACAAATTCCTTTCTCCTAAGCTTCCTTCTCCCAAAATCATCTGAAAGCAAAAGAAAGCCAGAGTAAAACATGAACACAATGTGTTGTCTCTATCTTATTTGCCCAGCACTGGTTTCTATCTTGGACGTTTTCGAGTTTTTAAGCAGCATTTAGAAAATCCAAGGAAAAGGAAGTGTGTGCCATGAGTYTGGCAGTGTTCCTGCACCAGGCTGAAGTGAACTGCTGGGTGGTACTCACCTCTCAGCCATTAAATTTCCATCAATCTGCCCATGCTGTCCACCCAGCGTGTTGTAAATGTTAATGTTGGACAAATCCTGATTAAAAAGGCTCATTTCTTTATCTGGTGTTTGCTTGCTTCTCAAACAGAGTTTTGTTTTGATTCTCCCAGGCTTTCGGGAAAGAGATGTCCGTGTGCAAATAGCACTATTTTAAATACACTACCAAAATTGCTTGGCTCCAAAAAGCAATATTTTAATGATTATGTTTCATGATGGGTCCCAGCCCAACACTGGAAAAATACAATCAATGTGCTCAGGTATTTGTGCTTTAAACATCCAACACCATGAGCATGCAGGAACAGTTCAGGGCAGAAAAGAGCCTGAAGATTCTGATCCAGTTCTCCCCTGCAGCCTCCAGAAAGCTGCTTGGAAAAAGATTCCAGAGCCTCTTTGATCTCCAATAGGCAGAGAAAGGTGTGAGGGAAGGTTCTGAAAAACTCTGGTTTTTCATTACCACCTCCAGCTCTTTCAGCAAAGCTGCAGCACTTGTCACTGCTTAAATAACACACTTGGTCATTTAGTTAATTGCCTGGGTCTCCAGGTTAAACAAAATCACTCGAGCAAGACTTGCTGCTGATTTTTATGTGGGTGTGAGGTATATGATAGTGAGCTTTTTTTATGCGGATTTAAAACATCATTTTCCTTCAATAACTAACGCTTAAAAAATTCAGATCTGTGTCTGAGGATGAGGATGTATCTACATATACACATAAATACATAAATACAAACACACACACATATATACACACAYAYA